>SRSE01000648.1:600000-964681 GCA_005024645.1 Planiliza haematocheilus | reverse complement strand
TTTCCCCATTCAGTTTCCTTAAATAAATATGAGTATTCCAGTGATTTGTCCAAAGTTACCTAGTGCAGCTTTAATGTGCAAAAAAAGAAAAGAAAAGAGAGAGGCAGGCCTGGGGTGACATTTCGCCAAGCTTCTCAAATTTGATTTTCAGTTCATTATGATTTCACGAAGCAAATACGAAGCTGGCTAATGACGAGGTGAGTCCAGGACAAATGGATGACGCTGGGCTTGAAATTCCTGCTCTGAGGCACTTTGAGCTAAAATGGGCATATTTGTCCCATGGCTACGAGGAAACAAGCCACAAATCAATTTCTAATTTTCTTGCTCTTCACCTTATCAGATGTAGCACTTTGAAAATCCCCGGAAGTACACAGACGGCGCGCACACATGAAAACAGGAACACCTTAATCAGTCTCTTTCTGAGCAGAACCAGATGTATTTTGTAAATTCATTACATCCCCTTCCCCCTTATCTTTCCCCACTCATTGAAAAGGAACCAAAGTAGCCATCGCTGTCTGGTCAGATAAATTTACTCTAAGATAATAAATGCTGAATTATTTTTTAAAAAGTGACGAGAGAGGAAATAGAATAGAGATAATATTAAATGCAGGATTCCCTTAAATGTAGACCTTGTTTTTGCACAATGTCCATATTTTATTCATGGTTTAGCAGCCTGAAACTTATTTGGTGCAATTAACATGCTTTCTTATTGGGGAAGTGTCATGTTCTGTTTGAGTTATTGTGTTATTTTTCTTTTCATTTCTTGTCATTCAAGTCCCGACACCATGAATTTATGTGATACATAATATGTGCGTTGTGTTGCGGCTGCAGCCCCAGGATATTACTGAGAATAAATTACACAACATGCGTGTGATTTCTCACTTTTCTGCATTTCTGCAATTAGCGCACGGACGTTTAGCGTGACACATCTGTGCTGTAGTGCATATACGACAAAATCATTTGTTTGCTTTTAACGAAGAATGATATATTTGCAAAATGTTCTGTTTTACACGTCATGTTTACAGCTTGGGTCGTACTTCATAAATCTGCATCTTTCTTGAAAATGTTCTGTTTCAGTTTCTTTCACTTCACTTTATTAAGACAACACGCCCATGCAAAGGGGGCTGCCCTCAGACGTGTTGCACAATGATGATGTCAGTCGTGTGCACCTCATAATTCACGTCCCTCAGCGGCTGAATCTTTATTTAGATTTTCCCCACGTAAAGGGACAAAACAGCCAAACTGCTTTTCATTTCAGCCACTGGCACCGTTAAACTTCTCAAAGGGACACAGTGAAGCCTGTACTCTATAGTTTAGATTTGTTCGTAATGTAATGATTTAACTGTAACAAAAAAAAGCCGTTTCTCAGTGTAAATATAAAGATTTGGTTGCAGTTCTTGATGAGATTTGGTTCGACACCTTAAAAGTACGGAGAACAACCGACCTGTTTCTTCTGTTCTGTGTTTTCCTTGGCAGTGCATTGAACTGTGCGTTTCATTGTATCTGATACAAATATATAGTGCTTAATTTAATGTTTCCATTTTATGACCATGTTGTTCTGTCTGTGTGGATGTTTTATGGGAAACAGGATATGAGTGCTTGCACCATCGCTGTCCGAGATAAGTCTATGAGAAGGTGAAAAAATAACATTGGTCCTTTTCACATTAAAGTGTGCGTTTCTTCTTCTTTCTTTTTTTTAAGTATATACAAGCGCATGAGAATGTCAAGAGCCAATTTCATAAAATAGGTGAAATGTCATGAGACATTTCTTATGAACACAGTCTCAAGCAGTCCCAAATTTAATAAATTTAGACTTGGCATTTTAGTCTGAGTAAAGTTACTGCTGCCCTTCAAGATGGTTCTGCATTCACCGTGAGGAGCTAAAGCCAGGCTTTTAAAGCTGCTATAATCAATATTTTTACATCAACAATATACCTCGGTACTACCTCATACTATAGGAACAGATGCTGCACGAGTCATTAAAGAACTCCCCAGACATCTCCCTCCACATGATGAATCTTTTAAGCAAGCGCTAATGTCAGAGCTCCTCTGCAAGTTCAGACCTCGACTTCCCCGAGTTCACTTGGGTTTATGAGTTTCCTGCTGAGAGGAGTTGTCGAGTTTATCAGGCGAACTTCCGTGGACATCGGGGGCTCTTCCTGATTTTCCAGGAGCAATTGTTTTTAAGACGCCGGGGGTCGGCGGGGTTCCATCGCTAGACGGCTAGTCTGTGGCATTAGCTGGAGGTTTGTGTGTCGTTCACACAGTGGAACAGAAGCTGCTAGAGACAGATGTTTTTTTTTTTAAGATGCAACTTTCCACAAAGGGAAATGCAAAATATGGTGTACACTTTTAAGTTACTTACAGTTAAACTGTGTCAGACTTCAAAATATGAAACCATCGACAACAAGGCAAAGCAAAGAAATCGGCTTACCGACTATAATTACTAAAAAGGTGTCATCACAACCAGTTTCACAGTGGCACATCTTTGACACTAATTGCGCTTTAAATGTATACAGTCGTGAGTCACAATATGAAGCCACCTGCGCCTCTCTGGGAGGAGCAAGCCGAGCATAAGTTGCGTCGTTTCTTATATGCAGCTGTCCGCAGAGAGCAATTATCCTAAAACTCGCTTCTCAATCAGCTCTGCATATCGCTCCATTTTGTATTTAGTCGACGTATCCACTGCCACTCAATAATTAATTCATCGTGGCGTTATCGCAATGCAAGGACGCCGTGGGATATGTTTTTCAGCAATTGCATTTTAAAAAAAAAATATGCCCAAATCTGACCTTTCCCTCCAGCTTAATACAATTTCAGCCAAGTTCAGCAGTTAAATGCACTTTCTGACCCCCGCGTGTTCCCATACAAGACGTCGTGTGACCATTTCAAACAATCGATACAATAACTTAATGTGTCTTGGGATTTTGCAGCGCGGTTGAAATGCACCGCAAAGGTTGAGGAGCAACTATTATATTAACCTTTATCAAGGGGAGGATTTGCTGAGCTCGTGTTGTTTTTTTTTTTCTCTCTCTCTCTCTCTCCACACAACCTTGCTCCATGTACGTAGCTATATTCACACATGACAACTAGTGTGAATGTCCAGCAGCTTAAACAACTCAGGCTTTTTCCGCCCCTTAAGGGCACCTTGAATATACTTCAGCAAGAAGAAGAGACCGTTACTCATTCAGCTATTCCCCATGGGAATTTGAACTGCTGCCCTTCCTTCACAAGACGACTTCACCCTCCTTTAGGCAAACACTGTCCCACTTTTGTACATAGCACCAGGCCAGAGTTGGTGTAGTGTGCTGCCGTTTGTGTGCAACCACTGCAACTGGACTTGTCTGGGCGGTCTTGAGGCTCTGCAGTCCCTGGAGAACTTTTCTTTTGTTATTTTTTTTTTCCTCATAGCCAAACCACAGCAGAGATAGAGACTCCAAAAGACGCAGCCTCTGGGGGAGCTGTGCATGTACTCTACAGGCCCAAGCATTCTTAAAATACAGCATGGCGAGCGAGCGGGCCTGTAGCAGCGGCTACTCGCTGCTGACAATTTGGCATTTAAGGCAAACAGGCAACTGCAGCATTTTGAGATGAGACGATGAGCAATAATAGCTACTCCCTCAGGAGTGGCTCAGGAAAATGGGGCAGAATTGGGCACAGGAGCACACAGTAAAGCTGGGTCTAACTATTGCATCACAGTCATTCATCTTGTGCTTTAAAACACAACTTTTATCCACGTGGTTAAAAGCTGCAACGCCGTCTAATTACATGATAATAATGTTTAATGATATTAAGCTCATTTCATACTAATGATTTTGTGCATATTTGTGGTTTTGCAGAAGCCTTGTCCTCTACAGTCTTCTGGTCTCCAGTCTCCTAAATGTCCAGTAGATGTCACTGTTTAGATTTAGGAAAATGAGCAGACAAGCCCCCTGCAGAAATGTCACTGAATGCTTGACAGTAAGTGGCAACAATAGGACTATTGAACTTCTCTCTGCCTAGACTTTGCGTATATTTGAGTCCCTTATTTTATAACGACATAAATCTCTTTCCAGACCCGTTTCCATTTTGGGTGCAATCAAATTTAAGGGTGAAGGCTTGGTTTAAGTTTCAGTGTAAGGTTATGTCCAGATTGTGGCTGTTTCTGTTGAAGTGTCATGCGTGATTTGAATGCACGTCAGAGTTAAGTCCTCTGTGTCTTTGCTTGCGTCAAAGACCGAGGTATTTCCAAGGAGACAAATCAGTTGTCATCCACTGTAATCTATGAGCAATCCATGCATATCAAATTAGTGCATTTCACATCTGGTGAGGATGCTGGTTCGTCTTTGGAAAACACGAATTGTCCATTAATCATGTGCATCTCGTCATATCTACTGATTTAGATTTATTGCACTTAAATGAGTAAATCAATTAATAAGAAACTCTTCTTACGTTACTAAATAATTTAACTCTCCATTAGACATACTTCCTCCAACCCTCACTATTAAATTCTCATGGTTCATTGCACTATTGGGAGCTATGTGTGTGTCTGTTTTAAGGGTACATGCAGAAAAGAAAATGTGTTAAGGTATGTTGACTGCAGTCATAATGTTTCAGCGGTTTTGAAAATGCAATCAATATGCAATCAGGAGCTGGTCGGCCATTTTCTTTATTCCTAAAGGGGATTTTGATGCAAGACTGAATGTGTTTGTGTTAACCTTTATCACTGCTACCAATTTCAGAGCAAAAGCATACCCAATTGACTGCACTATATCACTGACTATATGAGAAAATAAGGTCTTACTGGAAAGGAAACTTTTGCAGGTCTGTGCAGAGAAAATAAACTGTGGTGTTATCTGTTCAGGTCAAGGACACGATGAGGTTGTAAACAGAACTGATACCTCCATAAACTGTGAGAGAGACAACTCAGAATATGACGGTGCAGGCAGATTAATTATATCTGGAGATGCCAAAAGGACACAAGGTAACCAATGCTTTTCTAAGACAATTTTTATGCTTCGTCATTTATGAAGTTATTATAAGTTAAGTTCAGGATGCACTCAGAATAAAACTGCATACAAATGCTTTGGCATTTCTTACTGAACATAAAAGCAGCTTTTGAATATATATTAGTCTGAAGCAGCAGCAATTCAGAGACCTGCGACGTCTGAAAGACAGTCCTTCAACGTGAAAAGCAAAAACAGACCATGTCCTGTGTGAACAAGCTGTAAAGTGCAGGGAAGTGCCACATCCAGAGACGCCGTTCTCTGGTGTGTACCTTTATCCAAAAGGAATCAATTGACTACCATAGTATTATTAAACATTACATACTAAATAGCTACTATTTGAGAAAAATCACACCCACTCTGACAAAATAATTACTAGTTTGATGGTGAAATTACAGTAATTATGGCAAAGTTATTAGCTATCGCGGCTAACAGGTTTCAGGTCAATCATTTGCAAAGCGGTGTGGGCAGCTCCATGCCTGTCTGTTGGGTTTGATTGTGTCTGACAGCAAATGGAAAGCCGGATGGTTTGTGCCTTCGCTACATCTGAGACTTACTACTGAGGGCAGTCAACCATCTCATTTGATTCACTGCTGACTATCTATCTGTTCAACCTTCTGCTCAAGCTTCTTAATGACCACCAGAGCAGGGGAGTTTGTTCCCACCAAGAATCCAGGAAGTTGGCGGATGTCCGTGGAAGCCAGATTGTTGGCAGAGGCTCTGCGGCTTCAGGGCTTGGTCTAGGTCTAGAATGGCCTCCATCGCTTGGCTTAAATACATCTGGGAGGCTGCTGCAAGGCTTTTGGCGGCTAGCTGGGCCTCACCTGTGAGGAAGTGGATTACTACAAGGGTCTTAAGGCTGTTTGGTCAATCAGGTCTACTTATGACTTCAGGAAAATCCTCCAAGACGGCACATGGCACGGCGACTCGAGGCTTATTTTTAATATGTCGTTCAAAATGTAAAAACAACTGAGTCCACTTCCTCAGCCTGCAATTAGCCATTCAGCCGTCTAATTGCAGGCCATCTAATGCAGGATTTGGACGTAGCAGCTATTCCATTGCTGGCTTTCTGCACCGCTAAGCCTTGTTGCTGATCAATGCTATTATCCCAACAACATTTATCTTTCTCTTTTTCTGCATAAAGTTCAAAACAAATCTGGGCCTAACTCTCAAGAGCTTTGGACTTAACCCCAAGCTCGCTTCCTCATGAGGGGACAGCAAACTCAAGGGTCATTAAAGTGGACACCCCTCTTTGCAACCGCTGGCTTCTGATTAAAATTTAAATGTACCCGAGCTTCCAGAAACCTGTGGACCCCTCGTTTTCTATTTTAATGCATTTGATCTTAATGAGAGGCTTGTTATGTACGCTCTGGCCTTGAATTCTAATCTACTGAACCAGACAAGGCACCAATGGCCTTTGTGATGAACAATTTAGTCTATTGATCTGGTGAAGCCTGGGGCACAGTTAAGGCCACGAGGAAGGAATGATCACTTTACTAATGATAGGGTTTTGGGAAACTTGAGCTAAGTTGAATGCCGAGTTGTAAAGCCACAAAAGACAACGTTAAATAAATAACAATTATTAGTGGATGAAACTTGTAGGACACTAAACATGTGTATGTGAAAATACATCCTCTGACAAATGGATTTTTTGACTTATCTCAAGCTCTCTAACTGTTCATTACATCGAAATACTCTCGTCTTTCTCGTTTCCCATTTCCCTTGATCCTTTGCCATCTCATTTCTCCCGCTGCTGATCATCTGCTTTTCTCAGCACTTCTCTCTTTCTGGGTTTCTCTTCTTAAAACTTCTCTCCCCCACCCCCTCAATCACTCACTCCCTCTTCGATAGTCTTGCAATTTTATCCCAAGTGAAGAATCCAATTAGCTTTCACCCCTCAATCATAAAATCTTCAGTCAGGTTGAAACAAACTTGGACGGGCATGCTTTTACCACCTCGCTGCCTAATTAAGTGACGATAATTTATTGCACTCCAAATGGGGAAGGGCTTTTGTGCGCTCAAGTAATTGGAAAAAAAAAATAGGGAGACAAGAGAGGGGAGCAACGAAGCAACAAGAGACGATAAAGGCACGGATTAAAAGGTAGCAGACATTGGTGGAGTGGTGTTAGCTAGGTGTTTCAGCTCGTTTCTCTCTTGATTGAGTCCAAACTAAAGTCAGACTTTTTGTTCCCCCCAGTGAGTCCCAGTGGGGCAGAATGCAACACGTAAATTGTCTAAGGATTTGTCTCATATATTTTTGAAATCAGGTGAGCATCGCTTGTAGCACAGCAAGGAAACATCACCCTTTCAGTACTAGCTCCATTTACATCTGGCATGACACATGATCTGTATCTGAATGTGCTCTTCAGTTAAGGAAAAGTGCATGTTAATGTAAGGTGTATATCTCTGACAGATGCCATAATTACCTGCTATACAAAAAGTTGAAGACAAAAATGGAAAAACCAAGACAATGCAGAAGTGGAGATTACTTCAGATTGTATTGGAATACAAAGAGCTAAACATAACACCTAGTCAATCATATTTGACCTGCATTGTGGGTTGGAGGTCAAGTGTAAATTCAGTCAAATCCATAAATAAATAAACAACATGCAGAACTATTTGAAAAGCTGTCCAGTGTTTCCTCTTCTACACAAAGTCCATTCGTCAGCAGAAGAAAAAAGTAAGTCCGGCTCACGCAGCTAAATGCCTCCTGGCGACCTGCTCTGCCGTGTTGTTTTACAAGTCTATCAATGTCATTGACTTCCTGCAATTTGCATATTGAGATCCAGTCACTATGTGGACAGTCATGCTAATTAATACAGTGCAAAAGCTCCTGATCAGGTAAAAAAGGAGAATCATTAAGTCATATTAAAGTGCTCATCTGTGTCGTTGTTGCTTTGTTTGATTGGATTGAAGGTGTTGGTTAATATTAGCGGTTCAGTGAGTGAGGAAAAAAATGATCCATAAGGCAAATGACTAGAGTCAGAGCTGCAGTTAATTTCTGAATGCAAGACAGGGCGTGATCTCGGCTTATTGTGTGGTCAGTGGTGACTCTTATCAGGCTGAATATATTCATATTTATGTCGCATATTGTTTGCCTGTCTGAAGTACACATAATACTGATTTAATTACTGATAGTATAGTGTTGAGTAATCTGTAATAATGGATGTGAGGGTTGTATTTTTCCTCTGTCTCTGTATTTGAACCTTGTCTTTATCCATGAAACAGAGTATTCTCGCCTGCATATAAAATTTCTGAGTAATAATGAGTCTAAACAAGAAATGTCGCTCTAATCAATCTGCCTAACAAGACCCCAAACATAGCATTTTAATTGGTTACCCTGTCACACAGACGAAACATTAGTAAAACAATTACTCAAGACCGGGTACAAGCTCACAAATTAGTCTGGCAACATTTTATTAGATTGTAATTGGCTCTAACAGGATGCGAGTGTTTCTCTGACTTCCTGTACCGAGTGCCGCTTTTTGTCTCCGCTCCCTCCCGCTCTTCCGGAGAGAAGCAGCTCGTCTCGAACGCGCCTAATGTGCCTCTTCAGAGCCGCAGAAAAGCACCAGTCAGTTTTTGTTGAGTGCTACTGTGTGGAGTAGTACATTAGTCCTTGTGACAAAGAATATGAACCTCATGCGTAAAATCAGTGGCATGCCCCTATAAGTTTATGAATGAATAAGGCCAGAGGAAAGACCTCATTAGGCCTGAAATGTAGCTGTGGCGGTGAAGAGGAGAGGCAGAGAGAATGTGAGATGAGGGAAAAGGTGAATTTGGTTTGTTTGTGTGAGCGAGAAGAAGAGGGAGAAAATGTGAGATTAGGTGTGTTTGTGTGGGGAGAGAGGAGGAGGTGGGGAAAGGTGAAAAGAAGATGCGCATTTGTGTATGGATGTGCAAATGAATTTGTGTGCGCATGGCGGTGGCACCGTTTGTTCTTGCCTGAGTGCACTTGCAGAGAGGAGAACGGATATGACAGGCCTGTTTGTTGTCTCCCCAGAATAATTGCTTATGGATTACCTGAGGCGAGTCCCACTGGAGACACTTAGAAATGACACTCCTGGGTGACTCCTTGAATCCTGTTCATATCCGGTCTGAGCGAGAGTTTGATTTTGCTTTGCCTTATGCGTGCGCGCAGCCTCCCTGTATCTGTGTATCTTGTGTGCGAGCGTTGGCAGATCCAAGGGGATACGTTGTCTCTTTCATCTTATTGACTTACACAAAAGTGATTCCACAACGTCAGAGCTGTTTATTACCGAGTATACACAAACACTACCTCACACGTACGCCCTCCTAATCCATCATCTATGACTCAGCTCAATCCCATGACAAACTTATAACAGGAACATTTTGGTGCAAATTGTGATGACATCCAGTATATCCAAGCGGTTTAAGCAGTCCAAGACTTCAGTGCTAAAGCTTTGACAGATATTTTCCTGCTCAGAGAGCCTTTCCCACAGAGTGTCAGCATGCATTGTGCAGCAAATTGGCAACTGTGAAAGTCTGAGGCGTCAAATACCTAACTGATTTAGGAGGCAAAAGCAGAAGAGGGGCCTTGCAGTTACAAATATTTGCGCTTGTGTTGTTGTCAGGGGGCCCAGAATTTCTAGCTCAAGCCACAACACTTCAAGCATGTCAGTATTTACCCAGCAATTAGAATAAACTCTAGTTTTTCACTCTCCCTTCCACATCTTTCCACAAAAGCAAGTGTTCCCGCTCGCCTGACAAATATACACAAAGATACGAGATATTACATGCACCCGTAAATTCACAAATGCCAAACACTGGCCGCTGTTTGTGCTCGGGCTGACTTTGCCGACTGGCTACTAGCATGTGCGCTGGTGACTGGTGAACATGTGGGAAGGCTGTGGCTCAGGTTGGCTGGAGTGGGCTGTCCACTAACTGCAAGGTTATCCGTCCTTGGGGAAGACAAGACATGGGTTTCTCGTTGCCAAGTATCTCTCCGTACTTAAGTGCAGACGAATCACAAACACAATGCATACAAGGTCATAGGTATGAATTTATCTTTGAAAAAAGCTCCAGACCTCGTGACATTACATGTAAAGATATGACTCAACAGGTGCCACAGAACAAAATAAATACTGCACTGACTAACTGACATTGCTGCTTCCCTTAAATTAGGCTTTAGGGTCAACAACAAAACTACCAGGTATCAGCTAAAAACATATGAGTGAAACAAGCACATATAAGCGTAAGGACTCTGCATGACTCTCTGAGGTGTCCCGACAAGGGTGCACAAGCCTGAAAGGGTGTCTCCATGCATGGCAGCCCTCTACCCACTTCTCTACCAATTCAGTACGCCGCCGGGCAAAATGAACAGTCAGGAGAAAGAGAAAGGGTTTCGCTACAGACGCTAAAACACATACATTACACTAGCTGTTATGCAGTCGATGTTCAGTTTCATTGACTCCGTGAATTAATGTGTTTTATTTTGTGTCGTTTGGAAAGCCATTTGAACTTGGGTATTATACTTGCATACATTGTTGTGGCTTATATTGATACTTTTGGTATGTCTGAACATAAATCTAAGGATTTAAACAGTGCAGACACATAGCTTTGTGTGTAGCCTTGTGCTATGATTGATATATCCCTGATGACTCCTTAATGGTGCATCCACAGCCTAAGCTTTTCTTAAAAACAGTGTTTTTAGTCTGCACCCATGATACGCATTCAGAATGACACTGATTGAGCTGTAGTTTCCATTAAATGAATGAAATGAACCCTTTAGGCTAGGGGTGCTAGCTAGCTGATCTTGTAATGTTACACGTTTATTATTCAGGGTTTTAATCTAATCATACTGTTTTCTTGCAGCCCTGCAACAAATCATTTGTGGTACGTGTAGGTGTGCATGGTCGTGCATCAAGTTTATTTTACCTTGTCAAACATCATGCAGGTGGACTTCCACTGCGTCTGGTTCCTTGTGCAGGCTGTCTACAATGCCCTCCCTAGTCCAGCAAACCTCCATGTCTGGGGAAAGAGTGAAACACCTTCCTGCCCCCTTTGCTCTGGAAGAGGCTCCTTAGAACATTTTCTAGGCAGCTGCCCAAAGGCCCTGGCTGATGGTCGCCACTGCTGGCGCCATGATCAGGTGCTCAGAGCAGAGCATAGCCTCAGCCATCAGCACCAGCAAACGGCATCATGCTCCAAAGAAGGCCATCCCCTTCACGTCCACAGACAACAACAGGCCTCCTCCACACAGCCCCAGATTGGCAGCTGCAGGTTGACTTGGGAAAACAGCTGAGGTTCTCCCAGGATATCGCAACTGCACCTCTCCGGCCGATATGATCATCACCTCCAAGGTTACAAAACATGTAATCATGCTGTAACGCGCAGTGCCTTTGGAAGACCGGATTGAGCAGACCAGTGAGGGGAAACGCACCAAGTACGAGCCCCTGCTGGGTCGCCTGGGTGAAGGTGTCTGTTGTAAGACCCGAAACACCTGTGGACCTCAGGAAACAACACAGATGATTCATCCCAGTGCATCCAGGAGATGTGTCTTAGAGAGTTACCCTGCTATCTCTCACAGCTCCCATTTAAGTGGAAGGAGGAAATTATCAAAATTCAAAAATAAAGGCTGCTGCAATTTTCTCAGTCGAAGGTAAGGTTGTTTTCTGATTTATAGCAAATTAGGATTGCGAACAGTAACTGTTATTGCTATCAACAATGGCTCTGCAAGAAGTCTTTTAATATTGCTATGCATAGACTACTGCGCACAGAGGTCATGCCACCAATTCAAATAAAACATTTTTGCAGTAATGACAGAGAAAAAAAATATCTGACTTGGTATGAAAGTGGAGAATGGAGGTCTTTTTCCTTGAATGTTTATTGATTTAATAGTGAAATATGTCCTCTTGCCTTGCCGGTACCTTCCTCATAATTAACTTAGACTTAAATAACCTCAACTGCAAGGTGAGATAGGGATGGGAATGACAATTGGTAATTCTCTGAGAGGTTGTCCCTGAGTTCACATATTGTATTAAACATCCCTCATTTATGTGAATACGCTTTGAAGGAAAATCCAGGACTTGCTTTGCTCATGCAGCCATTAACAATCTGAAGGAGAGGGGAAATTTGGCAACAAATGGAAGATGAAAAAAATGTTCCGCGACAAATGTTTTCATTGTCACATAAAAGCCGAGGGAGCCTGGCAAGGAATCCCCTTCTTAAGGCTCCAACACATCATAAGGGATCTCAATGCAAGTATTGGTAGAAACAAACCTTTATCACAGATAAAACCAACTGTTGCAGTGTTCGCTTCGTACTACTTGATGCCTTTGGAGCTGAGGAGGCAGTTTGTGAGCAAGATGTTTGATAGAGTTTCGCTGGGAAGCTGTGAGCGGTGAAAGGTATAAGTTACATTCAATTACATACCCCTGTACACACAGCATGTATTGAACCGTGGTGAGACTGAAGTAGATGAGAGGTGACAGTGATAAGCTGGAAACTCAGTGGCCCTTGTATTTTTAGTTGCACTGAATCACACTGTAGTTGATGCATTGGTCTGCGCCAACAGATGCAGTTCCAGGGCAAAAACTTATGAAGTGTTTTTTCCAATTTTGACAAGTTTAACATTCAGGTTTGGAAGAGCTTCACTAATTCAGCTTGAAATGAAAATAATTACAGATACCTGTTTTGCCAAGGACCTTTGGAACTGCTCGACTTTTAAGTGCACAGCAGGATAGTTGATCCAAGATTAAAGCACTACAGAAATACTTGAATATCTGAATTATTTCTTCACAAGCAGTTAGATTTTAGTTGCTTTTAAACTATACATTTGATATTTTAGGAAATGTTTGACCGCCAGACTTATTTTTGCCTCTTGATCTGTGAATTTGGTAAACTGGTTATGTGTTTGGTTGGTGTTTTCATTCAAACCTTTGACTCACTGGTTCATAGTTGACGTGTCTGCTGGATGGAGTCTGTGCAGACGGATGCCTAGTTTTAGCAGCCATCGTCATTAGAACGGCTGAGATCGGCTCCGGTTTTCATGTAGATCTGTAAATCTCAAGTCTTTCTCAAATCTCAGAGTTGCTCAGGCATGTCGATTCTCTCTAAGTCACTCCAGAAAAAAAAGTGATGAGCACTGAAACGCTGTGGCTAGTTTGTTTTATTAATCATTTAACATCACTAGCTTTTAAATAGACCCAAATCCTCTAGTTTCACTTGCTTGGTTTTTGCTAAAGTAGGTTGTTCCAAAGAACCTGTTCCCTTCATGTAATCTCAGCCTGGCTCCATGATGTTGAGGTCAGGGCTCTGTGTGGGCGGTGCCATCTGCTACATGACTCCTCGTTCTTCTCGTCACTGAATGTAGCTCTGTGGTTGTATGTTCGAGGTCACAGTCACGCCGCAGAATGAAATTAATTAAGTACATCCCTGATGGCACTGCGCGACGGATAAGAATCTAAACCTCTAATGATGCCTTTTAAGCGGTACTGCAAAAAACAGGAACATTGTGTTTTTCTGTTTTGCCTCTCTTTACATCACTGACTCTATAATCAACATGCGCCAAGATAAAGAGGATCAGTGTTTGATTCACTACAGAGCAGAACTTTCTTTGATAGTCACAGATTTTGATAAGGGAAACTCTCTAAAAGAAGACTCCAAAGAACCGAGCTCTGCATGTTTGCATTTAATCCTTAATTAAAGGTTCTAAAACGAACTAAAAATCAGAAGAAATAAACTCAACGCAAATTTAAAAGAGGGCATAATATAGGTCAGCTAATTGAGCCGTGTGCGTGCAGTTCACACAGTCGGCCAGCAGAGAGCATTGCACACACTGTAATGGTGCCCTTCCAGACTGCAGCTTTGGGGAAATCTACTCTCCTACTCTGTGCAACACTTTACTGGAGCTGAAACTGTGTGTGTGCGTACGTGTGCGCACTCGCACATGTGTGTATCTGTCATAATACTAAGCTTCAACCCTCTCCAGCACGCTGAGAGCTGGAAGCTGCTGCCTGACATTCACAAACAATGGCCACGCAAGACAATGCAAACAAGATGCCTGGGATCAGTTCCCTGTCCCAGTGTGCAACAGCTTGCAAAGCTTTTGGTTCCTCCACCCACCCCCTTTTCCAGTTCCAACATAAGACATCGCCCAAGGTGTGGATTTATGCAACCACGCAGATCCTTTTACCAAATCATCCCACATTCAAAGCAGCACCTTTATATCTCAGCCCCAAATCAGACGTGTTAGCTTGTAAGTGCAGTCGTGTTTTTTTTTTTTTTGGAAAGCCCTGCAATTACTTCAGGGCGAATATGAACCAGTCTGCATTTTGCAGTGTGGCATAAACATCCTAAGGGTGTTGTTTGAGCCAAACATCCATTTGGCTTAGTAATTTTATGGGTCAAACTGCACACCAGAGGAAGGCCGTAAATACTCTGGCAACACCTTGTAAAGTAATGCCACATGGACATCATCCAGTTCATGTATGTATCCACGTCCATGCGCGTTAGCAAACAGCCTGCCCAACCGGCTTCTGTAGCACTGCCATGTAGAATAAAAGCTGTTCTTGGGTAAAGAGAAAAAGGAGTTTCTATCACGTGAGTCACACTGTATTTGGAGTTAAAAGGCCCCAGTGGACGCTTATTTGTAGTGATAGTATAATTTTGAGGAAGAATCGCCGCTCAAAGCGAGATGGACAGTGGTCTTCCAGTTCATTTCCACAGAGCTGTGAGAGGGATCTGTGCTGACAGTACAACAGTTGACTGGTGGCTTTGAATAATTGCTTCCAACTATAATTAGATTTGCTGTGTCACTGAGCAGACGCAGACGGAATTCTAGCCTTGATTTGCAATATTTGCGAGCAACATGACTACTCCAACTTTATAGCTCCAAGGCAACGCCGCTGCCCAATACGCCCACAATGAGCAAATGTAATTTCCAAGAAACCAGTGATAAAAATGTACAACGAAATCACTCCTACACGTCTTTAAATAACCCTGTGGTTAACGGTTACGGATAAAATCCTGCTTTTAATATGTGCTACCATGTTTATTCTGGGTTCAAATGCGCTTTCAGCACGTTTTCCTTCATTAGCATGCCTTATACGCATCAACACCAGGACGTTTTCAATCTATACATGCTTGATTGGGTTGATTAAACCATTCTTTTAGTGTTTTATCGCATTAAAAAGCTGAAATCAGTGGATTCTTCGCCTCTTTTGTGTTTCACAATCCCTCCCACGGTTACTTGAAATGACCACTTTAAGGTCAAGACAAATGGCTTTTCATTTTGCAGTTTGGTCTCTTCCTTTTTATTCTTCTTCTTGTGATCAGATGGACGAAGCGGATCTCCAGATCAAACACGGATTTGTAATTGTAGCTGCCTTGGAAAATACTGCTGACAACAACAATACCTGCTGAGGGTACTGAAGTAGGCAATTAACACTGGGTGATCCCATCTTCCAAAATGTAACTACACCAGTATACACCTGCCTATATCAGCAGGGTCTATCAGCAGGCCATTAAAATTTCGGAAGAAACGGCGCTGTGCATGCTTGTAGTTGTATACAGAAAGCACATCAAGTGTCCCGACCCACCATCTAAACTGAATACGTCCCACTATGAAGTTCGGCTCACATCTGAGACATGAACGTTGCAATTTATTCATTATTTTTGCGGTGAAAGATTGAAAAGCTAAACTCAGATAGCAGCTCCTCTAGGTGTGCAGATCAGAGTGTGCCCATCCTTGGAGATGTTACTATGGGGATGAATGCTGCGGAAGTAATGCAGACTGAAGGCACATCTCAGTCTGGTGAGTCAGTGCGTTTTGAGGCAGATGCCCTCATATGCTATGCTCTCTATAGTAATAGAATTATTGCCCAGATGGATTGTAGCTCGGGGCGTACAGCTCGCGGCATTGTGGGAGTGCATTTCAAGGTAGAGATTTGGGGATTTTAGGAGCATTTGAGGCCGAGAAGTGGAAGGAACAGCCATCTATGTAATGATGGTAATATTATTACTGGGGGGTGGGGAGCGGAGCTAAATTGCAGTGAGGCTGAGAGGAAGTGAAATTCAGGCCAGAGTAGCAGTGTAGATTTTGAAGGGCAGCAACATATTGGAGTCAATTAAAAGTCATTTCAGGCAATTCCCTTTAAAACATTAAAATAGCGGAAATTGGCAGTCAGTTTCTATCACAGGTGCTTCAGCTCAAACTTTAAATAAGTTAAAATGAAAAATACAACACTGAAGTATGATTATTATGATGATGAACTGCTCACGTCTAATTAGATTCAATGCAGGTAGCCTGCAGTTATGTGCAAGGACATTTATTGAGCATTGGAGTTTAAGTAAGAACTCAGTCCATATAGAAAAGCATGGATGTATGTTGGATTGCTTAAATCCTGTGAATGTGTGAGCGCGTGCCGCACGTGCGCCAGTCCTCCGGCTCCTCCTCTTTCAGCATGTCTGAGATCTGTCTCCTGCAGACTGCCAGAGCTCCGGGTGAGGCACTTCAAAGCGCTATGAGAACTGGTTAGGCTGAGAGTGAAACAGGGGGAATCAGCAGCTCTATTCCAATCAGCCCAGCGGATGGGAAGGCGCAGCGCGTGAGCCCCGCTACGCTGCGCTCTACAGAGCCAAAAAAAACACGGAGGGATTTCAGCCCCTCGTGGATACCTGGCAGCTTGTAAACCTTGTCAGAGTAGGCTACCTTTAGAATACCCACGAAACACGATAAGCAGACAATATGACAGTTTAGGGAAATAAAAGGAAACGGGGGGAGAAAAAAGCTTTAAAGCCAAAAACATGGCCTAACTTTGGGTTTATTCACCATCTCCCCTCCTGCTTCAATGCCTTTGAAGAAAGGCAGCTAGCCGCTGGTCTTGGTTAGTCTCCAAACACAGCTGTGAGTTTGGAAACCTTAGAAGTTCAGTTCTGGAGTCCACCTCTTGTTGGGATAGATCAGCTATCCTGCTTTTTCTGTCTCCCTTGATATGTTTACTTTTTGATTTGGAAAACTTGACTTAGAGGGAGAGTAAAAAGTTGTAAAAATGTAAAAGTTTGAGAATTAAATCCAAGGATTTTGTTTTGTGGTAAGAAAAGCTGAGTGGTATATTAACAGTGATGGGTAACTATTATGCTTTAGGCCAGAAAAACGACTAATTCTATTCCCAAGAGGGGCAGCGCATTGAAAACCCTATGTTTGTATAAATTGCTCATCAGCTGCCATCATTACAGATTGTTTAGTGATACAAGTGGCTGTCTTGTGTCTCATCACAAGAGAACAAGCACCACTCCACACCCTTTGATGCCATCGTGGACCCTTAAATGAATACAAGCCGTGCGCCCGGATTCAAATTGGAGGTTCGGTTTTTCTCCGGCTCAGAATGGAGCAGGTGGATAATCACCGGCGCCCGACAAAAGCTAGCTTTCATTCTCTCTAATGATCGAATCTATGTGGGAGCCATTAGCAAGCTATTCCACTGAAACTCCATCAAAAGTCCTGTCAGAGGCAGCCGAATATTATGATTTCACTAACTGTGGTTAGATGTGTTGAACACTGTAATAACACTGAATTCGTATGGGTGTGAGGGTAAGGAGGGCTGGGTGTACATTCAGCTGTCCTACAGTCAGAATAATGTACAGGTTGCTGCCACATCTCTTTTGACTTCATTTCGTTCATTGTGAAGACCCTCCATTTAACGTTACCTATGCTCATGGTAAAACCATCTTCAGAGTCTCTCTGGACAACTCTTCAGAGTTAGAAATAAGAAACGCATGTGAAAGGAAGAGGACACATGGAGGGATGTGAAGGAAAGTGCTTCCCATGATGCATCTCTGGGTTTCTTACACTAAAAGGTGTGTCAAATCCTCAGATACCACATTAGCTGCTGAACACCATGAAGAAGGAGCAGAACACTAAGTGGAGGTCTGCGAAAATAAAGATCAATGTTAATATAAATTACTTAAAGAGAGCATGAGAAAACAAGTTTTTTTTATCCTTCTTCAAAGAACAGAAATCCCCACGCATGACCAAGAGTTCATAACCAAGTTAGTTGAGCTGTAAATATAGTAGAGCTTGTTGAATAATCATTACAGTTCATACTGAGGGGAACATGAATCCCTGTGCTCAATTACTGCGATCAGTCCAGTACAGGCTGCAATATTAGTTGCAGCAAATGTACAATTTATCTTCAAGGTACCGCTAACGTTCACACAAATCCACTCCACGGATGGTCACGACTTTCCAGCGAAAGAAAAAATACATTAGCCACATGTTCAGCAGGGTCCGTCCTCTCGCTGACACAGATGTCCGTACAATTTTATGGCAATCTATCCAATAGTTGTGGCAATGCTTCATTCTGAACTTTAAGAGTGGAATTACGGATTGTTTGGAGCTTGACCAACCAAGATTGCCATCCATAGTCACTTGGCATGGCTAAAATATCTAGTGTTTTCTTCATAAAGTATTCTGCTTTGTAATCCATTTTTTTTGTGGATGCAAAAACCAAAGACATATATTGTGTTGTCGTGCTAATATTATGAAGAGACTGTAGGTCCCGTGGAGATAATGTGGAAACCTTGAAAGGTTTCTGGTTGTGGAGGGGGGGATTATGAAGCGATGGTGCCGGTGGATTATCCTACAAATCTACACATGAAATTAGCAGAACTTCTGCTTTTCCACCCGACATATTTAGAATAAACACTTTTGTTGCACGTTAAATGAAAACAACCTCACGTTCTTTCCATCATGCTGACACACCAACTTCAAAAGCTGTTCCACATTTCGTCGAAAGGCTTAGCCGCACTGTCATCCAAAATGGTAAAACTTCAGACTTCTAATAGACTGGTCAGGGTAATTCTGTAGCCCGTCTGTCAGCAAACCCCTTAATTGTGACAAATAGAATAACAAAACACATCTGAATACTCGGGGTGCAGCAATTTTGTGCGTAACACATTGAGAAAATATGCCCCAAGCGTGCCAAACTTGGCAAAGACTTATTTTATGTTGCTGAGTCATTGCTGGGTTGTACTTTTAGTTATTTTGAAATATTTTTTTTTTTGTTGTTGTTTTTTGGTCTCCAAGGAAAAAGATGGGAAAGACTAAACAAAAAACAATAGTGGGCTTGGTATTGCTCCAATCTCCCATTTTGCCCACTTCAACGTTAGGAGATGGGTAAGGAGGGGGGAGTAAATTCGAACAGGATCCATTCCAATTGAGACTTTGTCGTGTTATTTTCAATCAGACTCCCCTGATACAGTTGCCAGCCCTCCACATTAACCCTCCCTCCCTGTTCTCCTGACCCTTCCATACCTCCCGCCCTCCCTCCCCCCCCCATCCCACTCTCAACCCCAGCTTGCCTCCAAGGGATCAATTGTACAACAAATTCAATGAATTCTTTGGCAGGGCCTGTATTTCCTCTGAGAGCACCAGTTGCTCTTGAGCTTTGAGTGAAAAGGCGGTGGGGAAGGAAAGATGGAGGGGGGGAATGAGTGAGAATGAAGGAGGTAGTGATGGAGAGATGGGGGACGGAGGTAAAGAGCACCTTTGAGACTGCTGCATATTTAGCAGTGGGCTTTGACGAGGCTTGGCAAAGATAGGTGCTGCACCGTGGAGTCTAAATGAAAGGCGCTCGACGGAAATGAAAGGGGGCAAAGGATAAGATCAGGAAATACAATAAGGAGCTGTCTTGTAAACACGCCTTGATGCCAAAAACAGATAATAAAGGGACAGACTGATGAAGCGGTACTTTTATTTTGCTTGACAGAGGGGTGTGTCCAGGTCATTATCTTTTGGGACAGGTTTAGGAAGCGTTTCTGGCGTTACGCTGACATCGACGTTATTTGTTTGAGGAGCTAAATAGCTCTTTGTAGATTTGTTATTTTCCTCCCTTCCTCCGCCTCCGCTCATTTCCTCTCCCCATCTTTTAAGGTAAAACAGGAGAGAGAAGACCTTACAATACAATCAAGAGCGCGCCGGGGTACTTGTTATTCAGGGCTGTGAATTAAAAGATCCCTCTGAGACACACACACAAAAACACCAGCTAAGAAGATTCATAAAGTGTATGAGTGGAATATGTAAGTGAAGATTTAGCATTATTATTGATTTTATTCATACATTCTGTAAAAGGCCATCATAGCAGTTAATTAGTTGTACTTGGCCTTATACATTATGTATCTTTTCCAATATAGAACAAAAGAAAAGATTCAAAAATATATCTCTGAATGCTTACCACAAGAGGTAATTAGACACATATGTGTGTGACCACGCTTCTTTTGAAATTATGATCTGTGCTTTTTTTGTGTTTGTGTGTGTTTCCCAGAGGGACTTCCACAATGGCAGGGCACAGTAACTGGACCAAGTACATCATGTATACCAAAGGATGTTCCAGTCTGCTAATGAGTAGAGGGATCGCTGTAGCCCGTTCACACAAAGGAAAGAGTTTATAGATCAAGTGCAAGACTTTAGAAGATTGTCCTAATTGCATTTAGTTAATATGCGCCGGGTTCCTGTCCAAATATATCATACATAAATTGAGAAGTCTGTTAAATCCATAAGTTTGCCTTGCTTTTTCAAACAATAGAAGTTACTGCGTTCACACTGCAAGGAATATTTTTGTAGCTGGTATGATATTAACATTTATTCATGTGTATTTAAATATTTAACTCTTATTTGAAAATTGCTTAACTGTACATTGGTTTTCTAAATGAATTCTGAAATATTAAAAAGGTGAAATATAATATTACTTTTTTTCCCATATAAAAAAAGGAGTTAATTTGACCCTGTAACATCAGGGAAGGGTATATAAATAGCACTATATCTGAGGTACATTTCTGCACCATTCTACGATGCTAAATTAAGGTTAGGCCTAAGGGCAGGGGGCAGGCCGACCTTCACTGAGATTACACGGCATGAAATAAGACACAAAAACTGCAAATTACTTTGTGATAGCATGCAAAATTACCCGTGTTATTCAACTGCTGTTAGATGACGCCAGGCCATTGCCCTTGCTTATATTTAGCTTTGGAGATGTGGGTCCATCTGCAGAACCCCAAAGCAAATAATAAGGTGGCTTTCGTTTTGTTGTGGAAGGGCACCTACAGATTGTGGTAATTTTGTGTTTCTTCAGTGAAAAACTAGAAAAAGAAACGTTCCCGAGCTATTTTCAAGCTAAAAAAAGTAGAAACAAAACCAAACTCTTGTCCATTTCTTTTCTTTCTTATACTCTTTAGCTATAATTTGGTTGCATAGATAAATGTATAGGGGATAGAAACTTTACCAAATGATTGCATCATCAATGCCACCGTCTATCGTGAACCTTGCGGGAGTTATGCATAAAAGATGCAGATTACATGCATGAAAGGAGAACAGAGCAATACTGTATAGCTCGAGCTGCATCTTATTCATTTTTAAAAAGGAAAGCATACTGTGTGCTGTATATCATAAAGATGGTTACCAAAAACATCCTGCGTAGATCTGTAGGAGTAGCAGGGTATGAACAGAAGCATGCTTCTCTGAACACAGAGGGGCACTTTATAAAGAAAATAAAAGTTTAGTCATACATTTTGCATACAAACTGATAAAGGCGGAATTTATTTGATGATTTCGGGGATTTAGATTTAGTTATTTATTACTGAGGCAGCGGATCAAAAAGGAAGCTTTTGGGGAAATACAATATGAATATACTCCAGAGCTGGCTGAGATGTGACAGAATTGGTTAAACTGATTTGTCTGTCCTGAAGAGATGATGTGCAGCATGCATGAAGGAACCAGATCAACAGAGGAAAGTATTTCCTTGAATGCTGACACTACTACTTAAGCCACACACCGCTGACGAATGAAGCAGCCCACGCTTAGCTGGACAGCTGGGCGTGATACATGAACCTCATTGTGCACTACGGGCAACCACATTCATTGTCAATTTAATGGTGTGTTTAATTCGCTTTTAATCATATTTTGATTCAGCCCCTTTCACTTCTGTGGAGCGAACCTGGATTTCTCCTCGAGTTCATTAGCACCGAGACGGATGTTCTCTGAACCGCAGGTAGACCTCACCCTTCATTTGCCCATGTAAATAACGTATAGATTCTAAGAAACAATGACAAACTAAATTATGAACTACATTCATCAGCTGAAAAAAAAAAAAAAACACATGAAAAACTATAAACCAGGCCGCCTCCTCACAAGCAGCATTACTCCGGTTACTGCCAGCAGTCTGCTCGGTGTAAGAACACCTTTCTGAACTCAAGGTAGGTGCCAGACCACCATGCATTTTTAATTTACTTTGTCTCCAGGATGTGTAACGCAGGCAAGGTGTCAAAATGAGATAAACGTCATGCTCCAGAGGTAATTACCAATTCTCTACTGAAGTCCAGGTCATTTCTCCAAACTCTCATAGAAGAAACAACAACAAGAAAAAAAAAAAAATATCTGTAACTTCGGCTCAGCCTGTCCTTTGCGAGAGTGGTTGTTAACTCCCCAAAGTCACTTTCCCTGTCTGTCTTAAGAACGGAGTTAGCGGAATCGTTTCCGCCTCATTTCCTAGGCAACCTCTGAAACCGACTCCTGTGTCAGGCCAACCTGTGCTGACAACCCCCCGCCGGAGCGCACACACGCACACACGCACACAAAGTAGCCGCATGCAGTCTGAAATCCAGCATGATGTCTTGGATCTTCTCCCTCTCTTCTCAAATCTTGATTGACTAGGTTCTGCTCACAGCCTGCCAACCCTCCAGGGTCATTTATGCTGCCAAAAGAAGAAAGGAGATGGCGAAAGGAGACAGATCAGAAAGAAAAGCCCAATAAGGGGAATGAATAGCAGAGGTGAAAGGAAAGCAGAGACCAGACTCATGTCTAGCTGTCAAAGCCCCTGCTTTGTGAAGCTGAAAACCTGATCTCCCCCTTGTCCCCCCTCCTCCTCCTCCTGGTTTTATTTTTATTTTAGGAAGCTCCCATTGGGTATTTGTCATTAATTTATTTCAGCGGAACAAAGTTGGACTGGAAAAACAAGAGTTTGTCAACCTTGGAGCCAGGGCCACACAGCAAGGCGCTTCATATGGAAATTGCTGCAGGAGATTTCAAGGGTAGTTATTTGTATGATATGTTCAAGTCCTGGCTTTGCTTGGCCCACAAGGATATCCAGAGAGTTGTTGTCCAGAATCCTTCCAACCTCATCTTGTGGCTGTGTGCTTGAGGTAATTGGTTTACTACAGGGTGAATCTTCATCTCAGTCTCAAGGTGTGTGCACCCTTAAGGCGTGTTTTCTTGAAGGACTCATATAGTGTTGGCATTGGTCGTTTTGTCAAGGGTGTAGCACAAGTAGATGCACTTTATCTGGTTGAACAGAGCTAAAATTGTGTATTTTTAGCGAAAGGTGAGCTGCCTTTACACAGTTGTTGAGTAGACTAGGTAACCAAATGTAGAAAAATCATTGGCATGGAGAAAAAAATACATTGGGCCCATCATTACTGTCCTTGGATATATAAAATCACCACAAAACAGTCTAATTAATACGTCCATCAGCAAACAAGACCTAAAAGCCATCTGACCACTACTGACCCAGCAGGAAATGACAAGACAGGCGACAAAACTAACAAGTTATAGCAGAAGGTAGCAGGTGAGTCCACTAGCCCCACATACATTGCTTTGCATATTGAGATTGGAGCGTACGATACGAGTGCAGCAACCAGATTACTATCACTACCAAGCTGAAAATGCAAAGGCCTGTGGACGTGACTTCGTTATCCAGATGCAAATCAACAACAGGTGTAAATGAGGCCCAGAAGCACGTGGTGCGATATTCTTTCCTCCTTGGATTTGTCCTGATTGATGGAGCTCTGCAGAGACTGATATAACTCTTCTTCCCCTTCAGCAGAATGAAGGCTTCTGAAGGTGGTTAAGATGATCACTGCGTACTTCATGACCTCCTCAGTCTGAGTCACACTGAGTCTCACTCACCTGTTCATAACGGAACACTCTTGAATCAGAACATTGTTCCAGTCATTATACTCTGCCTGGAACATCTTCATGTGGTGAATGTTTCAAGCCTTACATCAAAAATATAATCGAAATTATATTCACATTTTAAGTATTCATTATTTAAGTGTCCTCAGTGAAGTACAGGAATGTACGACAAATGTTTTCATCAGTTAAAAATACATGACAAATCAAAGATAACCTAAGGGAGCTTTTTATTTGGATGGAGGTAAAAATGATTTTCATACCTCACATTTAATTTCTGCAAAATGGCAACCTTGGTGTTTAAATGAGTTTGATTTAAACTATAGAATTTGGATTTTATTCATTGAATTTTTTGTATAATAAAATAAATTTGTTAGGACTAATCCAGGTAGAAAATGGACTAATGCACTAATGTTGGTCAGTTTTCTCAAAGGTCCGACAAAGGACGACATGGAAGAGGTGCCATCGTCTGACTCTGCCTGAGCAGACGACATAAAATACACTAACATTTGGTCTTTTTAATTGTTCCAAACCCAGAAGATCAAGGCAGATTAGAAAGAAGGAGCTGGTATGAACAGAGATTACCAGCAGCTAACGGCGGAAGAGCAAAATGGTTTTTATAGGCTGGGGCCTATGTGGTGTGGCTGAATGAAGGAATCAAGGCCAGGTGAGCAGGGAAGTGCAGGACGACTGAAAACTGGAGGATGGAAAGATAAAGAATAGATGTTTTTCTTCTTAGCAGATATTCTAGCTATGTTTAGTCTGGGGAAATCCAAATGGTTTCATAAATCAGATTCATAGACTTCGCTCTAATTGTCTCTGCAGTTGTTGCTCAGGGTGTCCTCAGAATCGCTCCACTCGTTCCAGCACTTCTGTAATTTAACTTGGTCGTGGAGTTTTGTGTTGCTGGTGATGCAAAATACATTTTGATCATTTGAAAGTGTGTCTGGATACGATCTGGAAAGGCTAAAAACATTCAACTTGCAGCGCCCTTACACAGCCTTTGACTTCCAACAGTAGTAGTAGTAGTATAGGAGGAGTTAATCATGGCTCAGTTAAATGAACTGTATCAGACCTCCATGTTAAAAATAACAAAATAAATAAAATTAAAGTAAAAAACAGTATAGATCTGGCCTCTATAGCTTATTTCTGCATTCAGGTCAAGTGTTTGCGGACGCAATTTTACGTAACTCGCCCATATAAATTATAGCAAAGCTTACAGTTATGCATAATTTAAGGTGGTTGCGCTGAGTGACAGATGGATGGCCTCAGGTTGCAAACTGTCTGTCCAGCTCCACTCTTGCTCAAGCTCCTCTCCAGCTTTTCAATTAAAGAGGAAGGTATGAAGTCAGATTCAGGTGACACTGCGCTTCAAATCCGCACTGACACAATCTGTTGCTTTCCCTACTGTGACGCATCAGAATGGCTAAGGGGAGTATAGGGTGAGGACCAAGATAAAAACAGGGAAGATGAGGAGGAAGAAAGCCCAAAACCACAAGAACAGACATGTATTGCAGCCATTTTCTGCAATCATCGCCATCAGTGTAACCAAGGAAGATGCTGTTCAGGATAATGTTGATTTTGTGTAGCAATTTCACCAATTTCACCAATCTCATCCGCAGCAGGTAGGAGGACGGTGCTCTAGGTAACATCACAGAGAGGGAGTGTGTCAGAGGGCGATGTACTGGGTCAGGTGTCATTTAAAGCATCTCAGCTGTGCAATTTTGCTGCTGCAGGCTTACAGGAAGCATTCTACACGTGTATGTAAACACAAGCATAGAGTCTTTGGCTAATATTTATCAGACGGCATTCATTTTGATGGATAAGGAATAAGAAGGAAGGAACCACATGTTTACTCTCTCATCGGCTCTCATTTTCATTTCCTCTCCTCCCTTTCATCACGGCGCTCCGGTGTCCTGCTGATTGTTCACGCTTTGAAAAAAACAAAAACAAAAAAAATAACCACACAAAACAAAGGGAATCAAAGAAACGGAGCGAGCAGTAGAGGAGCAGGCGGTGAAGATTTGCCTCCGTGTGTCTTTTGTTTTCTCCTACACACACCTATGCTGACATATTGAGGCTCGTCTCGCAGGCTTATTAATACGCACAACGTCTCGGGGATTTCAAGAGTGCCTATTGTTCGTCACACACGTGTGGAATGCATACTCGCACTGCTCCCGTACTAATATTCATAAACAGAGCATCCCTTTGGATCTCTTTTGGAAAAAACGCACGGCATACTTTTAAGTCGCCTTGAGAGTTGAAACTTTGTCTGTGCTTCACGCTTATTTGCCATTTCTCATTTAAACCCTGAGACCGGCCTATCTGAACACGACAGTTGCTCCATTAAACTGCAAAACTAACACAGCGCTCATATTTGCTGGATTAAGAGCATTCTCTTGCTTCATAGGTATTTTACAATGTACTTTATTTTCTCCCTGAAATGAATTTGAACTTGGCTCCTCGAAGTCAAATAGGAATATGAGGCTGAAAGGAGTGAAAAGATGATAGTGAGGCAGCCGGCGTCTTCTTGGCTGTTTAAAATGTAACATGAATTCTCATTAGGGTTGGAAGGGGGGGCTGCTGCAGATGGAGTAATCCTTGGCAGGCACGGCAGCAAGCTCGCTAATATTTCCAAAAGCATTAATGCGTCAAGCACATTTGGATGTGTGTGTGTGCTGGGTGTTTGTGTGTGGGTCTGACTGGTGGTTCGGAAGTAGGACGCCCACAGAGGGAAGTCGACACACCAACACTCCCCGCGTCAGCGTGACACAGACAGAAGCGCGCACACACACACAGCTGAATCATCCGAAATGGGCCGGCGTCGAGCTGCGAAAGCCTGCGCGATTCGTTCATGCAAATTTAGGCCCGATCCCGTCCACTTTGTTTAGGAGCAGAGACACGGGGAGAAGGGTGAAAGGAGAGGAGGTAAATAAAAAGGATAAGATCTTATTGGCAATAAGAACAGAGATTTAGCTCACCGTGGGGAACCTGAGAGAATAGACAAGGAGAAAGGATGCAATTTACTATGATTTCTGTCATCATCAGCTGTATGTCTTACACAAAACTGCAAGAATGGCCACAAGAAAATAGAGCACTCATGCATGAATACCCAAGTCACAACATCTCTCGTAGGAACGGGCACAAAGAAGTAATTAATTATAAGTAATTTTAGAAGCATATGCTGCTGAGGTGTGCAGAACATACCTGATGAACTTTTCTATGTTTGCTACATTTTATATAATAACACACACACTCCTGTGATGAATGCTTCTGTGCATTTCTTCTCCTGGTGCATTTCTGACCTTTGAAAATATACAGCTAGCTCTTAGTATATGGCACCAGCCCAGGCACTGAACCCCGTGGCCCCGAGGAAATGCTAATCAGCCGGTTGGGACTGGTGCAAAGCCAGTATACAGACGCTTTCGCCTGGGCTGTCGTGGCCTCTAGCGAGCAGATAAGTCTCCGGGAGACATTCAATATGATGCAAAAAGCTGATATAGCGGTGTCAGTGCCTGGCGCTGCTCCTCGGGACTACATCTCATGGAAATATAACAGCAGGATGCAGTCCGCAGGACAGAAAGGTGACCACTGCTGAAAGAAACTGATGACGAGGAAGAAAATCACATACATTTGTGTGGCAGTTTGCGCTAAAGGGTATTATAAAGTCAGAAAATGGTAGACACAGGCTATATATATATATCTATGAATTTGTAAAGTGTTTGTGGGTCAAAAAGGGGTCAGAGAAATCACCTTGAAGCGAGGAAGCTTTGTGTTTGTGGATCAAAATCACAACATAAAAACGGCGAGACAAAAGACGTCTAAAGCTCTGTCAACTAAAGGAAAAGAGAAGAGGCTTAAAGGCATCACAGTCCCGCCCACACTGTTTGAGTGACGGGAGTGACAGATGATCTTGGAGGAGTGTGGCGCAAAAACAAACAAGGAACATCAAGCACTGAATTCTTTCACCTTAAAAAATAAGGCGACATGTTTTATGTAGCTTTTACCCTCACCACAGACCCTGATACGATGACAATAAAGTTACTTCTATGGCATTATATTTGTCAGGCAGGTCTACTTTTTTTATTATAACCAAACTTTAATTGCTCATATTTATTTCTGTAATGTTTATGATGTTGTAAAAGTCGCTTCATTGCCGTTGTCCTAAGGGCTAAACATGATGCAAAAAGCAAACAGCTGGTGATTAACTAAACTGTCAGCTCAGGTGAACCTAACACCTCAAGGACACACTGGTTTATATTTGATGGCTTCTACATCAAAAGCTAATTTGACAAGAATATTTCGCCATCACAGAGATGCTGATAATTGTAGACATGGTCTATAATCTCGCCTTCAAAAAGTTGCACCGGATCTGCATCGCCGACGCTCCAGACAGGCGAGCCGTGTTTATGCAAATGCCGAGCTAAAGGCTTTTGCAAACGATCACCTATTTGAACATTCATCCGAATTTACAAAAGGTGACTATTTATGTGGGCTGCAAAACCAAAACAACGGGCTGAAAGATAATAAAATGTCATTACCAACTTTAATTTTAATGTAAATACATTGATTTTCATTTCCAATTCAATAAATCTGATACAAACTCAGAACTCTGTGCATGATTCATCTTTGTTCTGTCACTTTAAGTGTTTTATAGCATCAAGTCCACTAAAGTTGAGGATGTCTTATTAGTTTATAGCTTTAACAACTTGGAGAGACTCTTGATATAGAGGCGAATGAGCACAAAACACCTCATTACATCAGTTTAATCAAAACCTCAGGCTCAGCTTGTATTCTTTAGTACTTCTCCTTGAATGCTGCATAAAACCACTTCAGAGAGGAGAGATTTTTTTTTTTTTTTTTTTTTGCTTTTAGGATTTGGAGGTCACCATTATATCTCCCTTTAGAGGTAAAACATGCACATGAGCCATTCAAGGACATCGCTTGGAGAGCACAGCCAGCTCACAATTCCCCCGCTCTCTCGATGCATATTAGGACTAAAAGCTATTGATTGATAAGATGTAGCTCGGTAATGATTTAAAACTGCAAAGTTGAGATTTCCAACTGCAGGCAGATAGTCCATCTGCAGCAGCTCTGACGCTCCTGCAGCTGCATGAGAAGGTTTAGTGTACGGAATAGAGATTAGAGTATCAGACCTGGATGAAAGAAAGAATAAAGGAGTATTTGAATATGGTCTTGTGTATCTGAACACCCCGCCACGCACTTTGTCTTTCCAGGCACTTAACCAGCTTCAAAACAAGACATGTCGCAGGCGGGATGAAGATGAAAAACACATTCTTCATGCTTACCCATGCATTCACAATGCACTCCACTGCTATTTTCTCACACTCTAAAATCCGCTCCGCGCTGTAATTGCACGGGGAGATGACTCGAGTATTGACACACAAACAGCGCTTGGCTTTGCAGTATTCAAGGCAAACAAAAAAGTGCCTGCCATTTCTCTGTCTCTTTGTCCTGACTTGTCCTCAGTAACATCCACCATTTATCTCTTAGCCTTCCATCTACTTTAACTATTGTTCTCCACCTCTGTATTTCTCCTCATGCCCCCCTCGCTCGCTCTCTCTCTCTCACTGTGGTGAGTTGTCCATTGAATGTTAAAAGCTTCTAACACTGTGATGTCCCTGCAGAGCCCGCTGTCCTGAGAGCCGAGGCTGAGTTGAATGCTAAATGGGCTCCGGCACACTGGCTCGCCACTGCCGGGACCTGTTCGAGGCTCAACCTGCGCCCATGCCAGGCGTGTGTGAAAGTGAAATAACCGATGCATGAGTCAAAGAGAGAGGCTGAGAGAGTGAGTGGATTAGAGCATGTGGGCGTGGAGGAAAATAGAGTTACAAAGGGGGTGGCAAATTAGGCCTGTGTCTCTCCTGTAAGCCATGAGCTGTCGAAAAACAACAGAAACTCCTTTCTATCCTCTCTTCCCCTTACTGTAAGTCCTCATGTGTGGCTGAATGTCAACTTTAAACATTTATACATTCAAGTGATGCTGCAGAATGACTTGCATTAAAAATAGAGTTATTCCCCAGACAAGCTTTCACTTTATGACTAGAGACGGGCTGTGACTGCAGTCAGAACATTCACATCCCTCCAAGTATGTTGACATGCAGCCGGCGTGCTGAGCCTGCTGTAAGTGTTTGATACTAAAGATCAAGTAGCTTTAATAAAATTTACTTCTGCACAGCAGTGTTTTAATTTATTTTTCATGAAGGATGGAAATTAAGTAATTTTACTTTTAACCTCAGCTCCATATCGGATGTGCATTAAACCACAAAATTAAGAAAAGTCCTGAAAAGAACTGATGATGATTGCAGACGGAACCAATTTTAAAAGCAATTTCTGAGGACACTCAACACGGAGACAAGGCAAGGCAGGGCAGCCGTCATGCACATGCAAATGATTAGCACTGTTTACAAGAGAATGGTGTGTGTGAACTAAAATGCATATGTGGGTTGTAAAACCAAACAAACTGACTGAAGGATCCTTTCTCATCACACTTTTAGACTTTAGCAACACTTTAATTCACAGAGCAGTGTTTTAATTATTATTTTTTGTCCCCCATGCAGGATAAAATTAAGTAAATTTACCTCTGCACCATATCTAATTTGAATTAAAATACAGAATTAAGAAAGTCCAACTTTAAAATTGGTTCCATATGTAATCATCCATATGAGTATTTGACTAATGAAGTGAAAGTTCAGTCCAGGAAGACTGATATCCTCTTTCAGCTGGCAAGCAATTTCTAAGCTTTAGCTCAAACTTGTCTTCCTCCAATCTCAGCCCGACACATACGCCTTTAGCCAGCCACTTGTAAGCTGTCAAACTTTAAAACTGTTCTTTCTCTGCTGTCATCCTGCTGTCATTTCATTTCCACGCCCCTACCCAATCAAACCCTTTGATCAGAAGTTTTACCTCAAATGAAAAGCACCTTAAAGTGTCTAACACATGGGGGAAGTTTCCTTCATATCACTGCTCCTGTACAAAATAAGTTTAATCTATTTTTTTTTTTTTTTTTCAGATTTCTCCTCCTCATAAGCTTCTCCAGACTGGAATGACAGAATGTCAGCAAGAAACTTGGGTATATTTGTCAAAATTCATAAAGTCTGTGATGGCCTTGTCTCTTTTCCAATGAGGCTGTGTGCTCCAGCTTAACTTCAAGACCTCATGGTAGCATACCACTCCAACACAATGTGTTTTCTCTCAAAGAGCAGGCTTTCCAAAAGTAGAATGAGTGGCAGAGCCTTTGGCTATTAGACTCCTCTGCTGTGCAACCAGCTCCAGTTTAGTTCAAGAGTCAGACACCTTCTCTGCTTTAAGGGCTGGGCTTTGAACTTTGCTTTTTTTGGTGCTGCTGAAAGTTAGAAACGACTCAGGTGACATTTAACCATCCCTTGCTTGTGCTGCTATAGGTCTAGGCTGCTGGGGGGCTTCCTATGATGCACTAAGCACCACTCTTTGACTCTCCTGTCTTTCACCTTCCATGCACTCACGTGTCACGACCCTTAGCCTCTCTGCTATGAATCCTTGGCCAGTAGTTGGTGGCAGAAACTTTTAAATCAACGCATACATTCATCAGGGCTCGATAACATACAATGAATTATGTAGAAGCGAATGCAAGCGGAAACTTTTGTTTGTTCGAGGAGTCTCTGCAGGGCACTTGTAATTAAACTGAAGACGTGATTATAGACGAGACACCTGCGCTGTAAATGAATACTTACACAACTTTTGTGTTGCGCGCAAAGTTTGAAAACTCTCAAAGCCGCTTTTTTTGTAAGATACTTTGTGTGCGTTTGAACCTAACATTTGAGCTGCTGTGATTTCATGCTGCACATTCATAAAAGCTTGGGGAGCTATGGAGAAGTAGCAGTCGAAATTGATAAAATATGCATCGAGAGGTTTTTCTTTTTGTAGTATAACTTGCGACATACAAAAGCCGCTTGAAGTTTAAGCCAGGAAGCCGCAGTGTGCACAAATTAAAGGCTGACAACGCACTGGAAAAGACCCAATCCTCTGATATATAAACTTCCTGGTCCAAGTAAAAAAGCTCAAACTAATAAATGAAGCATTGTGCAAATGTCAGTGCTGTGGGAAACAGCAGCCAAATATACAATGTGTTTCTGAAAACAGCTCTCATCCTCTTTCCATCACTTGGACACACACCAGTGCAGGCGTTTACAGGCAAATGATTGGCCCAGCACCCGGCACAGCGGGCAGCAACCTTCACCAAACAACAAACAGAAGAGAAAGAAAAAAAATAGTTTGAAAACATCCGATTTTCCTCTCAGTCAAAAAACACCCGGCGGCCATGACTTGTTTGGTAAGAATGGCAAAAACCTTGAAACAGTCGAAACTTTTGTTCGTGTGAAGCAAACTTTTTGGGATGGAACCGAACAGGCAGGCAACAGGATAAATAATCTTTTGTACGGACTGGTCCTGAAAGCACCTTTTGGTGAGGGGAAGCCAGGCCTGCACCATCCAAATTTATTACTCAAACAAATGAGTATACATATTTTTTATTGGTCCAAGTCAGCAAATAGACTGGGAGAATAGACACAATTTTAAGATGCTCTTAAAAGATGACTAAATATGACTGGGGGGTTGCTAAAAATGCATACCCTGGGACCTGGGGATAGGAAACGGTTGCAGAGAGCTTTTACAGCAGCTGGAGTCGGTGACAAATGCACCGCCCATACATGAACCAACACAAACCGCGCTCCAGAAGATGCATTTACATGTCAGCGCGTGCATGCACCTAAATGAACAGCTGCTGCGTTAAGCATTATCTAAATACAATCAGGATGCACTCACCAACAGCACCATTTGCATCTCTCTCACTCTGTCTCGGCATTTCGCCATGGCTCGTCAGCACTTTAGTAAAAGGGCTTTTCACGCACAAACACAATAAAGCCCCCAACAGGCGTCTCAGGTGGGTAGGAAAGCTGTAATCCTCTTTCCATCTAAGCACCTTTTTACTGTAGGTAGCGGAGAGGGAGAGAGCTGAGAGCCAGAATTTGTCACCCTTTTCCTTCCCTCAGCTGCAGGAGTATTTGCATTGCATATACACAAGGTGCGAGGATTGATTTAATTGACTATCTTGTCTTAAGATATGATGCTATGTCGAAAAAAAGAAAGAAAGATTGAGAGAAATAAAAATGTACAGCCTTTTTGATAAATGTGTGTCTGCCTGGCTGTTCATGCCTACTGTGGCTGTTAGAGTGTGTGTGTGGGCCGACGTGCACTGGAGTGTGTTAGTGTGTGCGGGCGCGGGGGGGAAAGTCTCTGACAGATAGGAAAAGGGTTTTCAGAGTGAGGCGGCGAGGCCGAGACAGGAACACACACTCTTTAGCTGAGAACACAGGCCTCATTTAGGTTAGCACAGGATTAGCCATGCCGAGCCGCACAAGCACAGGAATTAAAATGCAAATGAGGACGAGGATTGCACAAGAGGGGTGCAACAAGACGAGGATAAAATAGCACGGGTGAGGGTGGATGCAATGTGCGCCGCGCTCTTATTATTTATATTGTTGCTGTTTTTAATTGCCGCCGTTGTGGAGATGTCACACCAGCTGAAGCAGATCGAAACACGTATTATATTAAGAGGACTCAAGATATCAGGCATTAAATGCATTCCTCTTAATAAGAATGCACTGGTAATTAAAGTGCTTGTTGTGAACAAAGAGTGCAAAAGAAACAAAAGGACATGCGACTGAGTGGAGCTGTGCCGCTGCCTACACTGCAGATTCAGTGTAATTCTGTCGCTTTTGTCCACAAAATACTGAAACATGCAACAGACTGAGAAATAAGTGTGAATATATTTTCCCACTGACTGAATTTTTTGTGGAAAAAAAAAGTAGAGTTTTACATATCAAAGGCTTTCTCATGGGAGGTACTGCTCTGCCTGTGGAAACAGTTGTTACAGTGTCTTTTGTGGTTTCGGTGCAGCTTTGGCAAAAAGTGAGAAAATAACACGTGCTGATGTCATCGTGACACCAGCGTTCTCTCCTGGAAGCTGCGCTGTGATACGCCTGGATTATTTAATAAGCCGGAGAAAGAATCAGCGCGCCCCGATACATTTAAGTATGTCAGACGCAGCGTGACAAAGGTAGCACGGCCGCATTTTGCAGCACGCGAGGCAGGCTTCCTTTCCAGCAATTCTGACCTACAATCAATATCACGGAGCCGCTGAGAGCGAACAGACGAGATGACAGTACAATAACAACAACATTAATTATGGATGAGATGACAGCTTGAATGGTGTTTTGTTGTATCTCCCAAGTAAGAAGTGTGGCACTATTCATTCTGAATGCAAATTCGGTGTCAAGGACATAGTAGGTACCAGTTGTGACTGCACGCGTACTGCATGCAACAGTACGCACAAGTAGTATAAAATAAAAGTTAAGTAGAGCTGTGCAATTCAAAACATGGGCTTCTAATAATTCTTGTTGCTTCTTCTGAAGTGCCAGATCCAGCATTTGTAGATTTGGCCCGAAAGCCAAGATGTGTTGACAGCAGCAAACCAACAGTAGTGCTCAAAAGGTTTAAGACGATTCAAACAAGCGATGTTTACATACGCGACCTCCTGCCGTCATGTGAATAAGTTCATGTCAAATCTCACAGCTGGGGTTGGACTCTTCCCCAATGTAGCTAGGAATATGGTTCTTTTAGCTTGTTGAGGATGGGAAGGGGGTCAGTGAAGGGGTCAGTCTAAAGCAAAAACATGACTTATTTATTAAAATTCAACCAGTCTGGTTTTGGCATTTCAAAAGAAAAGCACTAAACCAGCTAAATATGTGCAGAAGTATGTCAGAAATGAGACACAAAGCACCCACACTCATTTATGTATGACTGCATGTTGAGGGAAGCCAATTAGTAACTGAAAATGTGTCCCAAGAATTACATTTGATATGATTTTAGTTCAATCTAAGAGGCTAACAAAGCTAGAAATATCACACGTAGCCTTTGAAACATAAGCCATTAAAGAAATTCAACAAAATCCCAAACATGAGCGTCCTCATTCAAAGCCAAACATGTTAAGAACCTTTAGTTGTCGGCTGAATAATTTACACAAGGCTTAGTGCATTTGCATGCGCCTCCACAAACAACAAAACATGTTGGGAATAAATCAGTAGTCGGGACCTCACATTGCCTTTTCAACTGCATCAGCTTTCTGATAAAGTCCCTTTTAGATTAGGCATTACTGAATAGGCGCCCTCCGTCATAGGTCTGACATTGAGAAGGGTATTCTGCACTATTCAGGCAATTATACGTTTTCTCTGCTTGCATCTGCCCTCCAGCTAGAAACACAGCAGCAAATTAATCATCTTAAAACGGCCAAAACTAAAGGTTAGCCGTAATCCTCCGCATCGTTGTCCATGTGCACGCATGCTCCTCTCCTCCTGGTCCGCCGCCTCTTGTGTCCTCTGACTGGACATAATGAAAGTTAATGAATAAATCCATAACTTAGATTTTAAAAATGGGACACCCTGCACAGGCAGGAAAGGACGTTTCTCTGAATATGTGCATAGATTTCGACAGGGCAGGAGCAACGCCTTGGGAGGGTTCAGAGGTGCAACCAAAACAGAGGCCACGGGGACAGCAGTGAGCGCAGCTGAGAAGACCCGAAGCAAGCATGAGGACAATGCTAAAAACAACCCCAAAACTATTTCGTTCTAGCTGGCACAAAAAAATAAAAATATTAGATATATTTTAAAGGTTCAGATGAAGGCAGTCTGGTAAAAGCTTTCACATCTAGCATCTCTTTTATACTAACCTATGAAGGTGTGTCCAGCCCCTCTCTCTCGGTTCATCTCAGTCCCTTTCTTTCCTTTGCTTCCTCTCTCCTCTTTCATTACATTAGCAAACAGGGACAAGCATCCAAAACATCCTGAGACATGCCCAGCCCTGAGTTTTGCTTCTTGGGGAGATGGTGCAGGTCCATGCCGCTGAAAAACTACATCCCTCACAATTAGGTGCAAGGTTCAAGGAGATCTTTTCATTCTGACTTCAATTAAGAGAACCAAGGGCAGACTCGGGTCTAGGTCTCAAAAAATATGATACCCTATAAATAATAAATTGCGCCAGGGTTCGAATAACAGGGGAGCTGAAAAAGACCCGGGCTCCCCTCAAAGCCTACTTTGAGACATTTAGAGGGAGCTCTAAAACACTGTCCATATAGATTTTGATTTTCTGTACATTAAGGTTCCCGAAATAAATAATAATAGTAAAATGTGTCAATGTTGTGTGTGTTTATTCGCTCATTATGTTACTATTTCCGAACATCTGCCTCCACTAATAAAATGCAATGCTGTGGTTCCAGTTGTGACCATCCATGCGTGGCGGCGCTGCACTCAAAATCACTACGTTTACGTCACCACTTGAACTTCTCACTGAGTTGGTATTTGAATGTTAGCCTAACTTCAAGTTCAAAACAAAGGTGTGTTATTTCTGTGTGATAGGACGAGACGGCTTGCAGTACTTTGTTAACAATTGGCTTTTATTCAGCTTCCAAAAACTCCGTAACAACAGGTGCTGGTCTCCCGCCCGTGCTCCCCAGCTGCGCATGCGCTCTGCACCGCTAACCACCCTGGTCACATGACTCAAAGACAGATCTGAAATATGTCACATCTCCCTCAACAAGACTTTTTTTTTTTTTTTTTTAACATGTTAACATAGAACATCTGCACATGTGTGACAACAGTAAACACATTTAAACACATTTACATTTGTTCAATCAATCTCTGTGGGGCTTTGATAGTTCTACTAGACTTCCTTAACTCACTGAGTTCAGTAGTGTCTAATGGTGTTGTTCTACCAGACTGCCTTATCTCTCTTGGTCCATAAGTGTGGAGTGGTGTGGGCTCTGGTGCAGTCTGAGATGTAACAGTGTTTTCTTGAGGAGTATCCTCACCCTCCTGTGGCTCAGCTGGTTCTAACTGTGGCACCAATAGTAAGTGTCTCCTATTTCTCCTGTAAGTGACCCCCTCAGGAGTGATGACATCATATGACCTGGGTGCCACACCTTTGACTAACTGTGCCTCAACATTCCAACCTTTCCCATCATGCATCTTAACTCTGTCTCCTGGATAAAGAGGCTTCAGTGCCCTAGCTCCTTTGTCATAATGCCTTTTTTGATCACACTTGTTCTTCCTTTTTGCATGTAGTACCTTGTTGTTGTTCTGGTCTGATTCAGACTCTAGAAACACTGGTAACCGTGTTTTAAGTTTTCTATTGAATAACAACTCTGCCGGTGACTTCCCATGTTTCAGTGGAGTATCTCTGTAGTTTAACAGAGCTAAATAAGGATCTGAGTTAGAATCTAATGCTTTCTTAATCAGCAGTTTCACTATTTTGACTCCATTCTCGACCAACCCGTTGGACTGTGGGTATAATGGACTAGATGTAATATGTTCAAATCCGTACATCTTGGAAAAGTCTCTGAAAGCCTGACAGCTAAACTGAGGTCCATTGTCAGTTCGTACGGTGCTGGGTATTCCGTGACGAGCGAAGAAGGACTTGACGTGGGTCATCACAGTATTGGCAGTGGTGTCCTTCAGTACTGCCATCTCTGGATAGTGAGAATAATAGTCCATTAGTAACACATAGTCCTTGCCGTGCAGAGTAAAGAGATCTATTCCCACTTTACTCCAGGGTGTCAACTTTTCCTTTTCCTCAACCCACATTGGCTCTTTGTGCTGTTTATTTCTGTATGTTAGACAGGTTTCACATGTTCTCACCATGTCTTCTATTGCACAGTTCATATTGGGCCAGTATAGTACTGCTTTTGCTCGTCTTTTACACTTTTCTATGCCCAAATGTCCCTCGTGAATAACTTGTAACATGTCCTGTCTTAGCACTTCTGGAACCACTACTCTAGAACCCTTAAATAATACCTCGTCTATAACTGACAGTTCGTCTGTGAAATTGCCATATGGTGCAGGGAATGAATTTACTGACCAACCATTTTTTATGCCTCTTATGGTTTTTTGTAGGACTTCATCATTAGCGGTGGCTTGGGCCATTTTTTTCCACATTTCATCTGACACTGGGCAGCTCTTTCTGACTAGATTTACATGCACCGTTTCTTTTTGTTCATATATGGTATTTGGTTCTGTACTGTCGTATGCCCGGGACAATGTGTCTGCCACAAGCAGTTCTTTGCCTGGGCTGAACTCTAACTTTAGGTCATATTTCTGCATGTTCAGAAATAGTCTTTGTACCCTGGGTGGTGTGTTTGCTAAGCCTTTCTTTGCAATAGTGACTAGGGGTTTATGATCAGTCTCTGCCCACACTGTCTTACCATATATAAAAACATGGAACTTCTCACACGCATATGACAGAGCTAATGCCTCTTTTTCAATCTGGGCATAGTTACATTCAGCCGCAGAAAGAGCTCTGGAGGTGTAAGCTACGGGTCTCCATCGGTTGCCATACTCTTGTAGCAAAACTGCCCCTAAGCCTGATTTAGAGGCATCTGCTGAGATTTTAGTTTTACGATTTTCATTATAATACCTGAGGACAGGGGCTTCGGCTATTAACAGTTTAAGTTCATCAAATTCCTTTTGGTGATTACTGTTCCAACACCATTCAGTGGTTTTACATAGCAAGCTCCTCATCTGAGCAGTGTGTGCTGTTAGATTAGGCACAAATTTACCTACATAATTGATCATGCCCAGAAAGCGCTGTACACCCTCTTTGTCCGTAGGTGGCGGCATGTTCTTGATGGCTTTCACTCTGCTCTCACTTATTTGGACACCTTCTGCTGTCAGCACTTCACCTAAGTAGGTGATTTTAGTTTTTCTGAACTCACATTTTTTTGCATTTAGTTTCAACCCATGTGACCGGGCAGCTTCTAAAGCTTGTGCTAGCCTGGCATCATGCTCTTCTATAGTAGATCCACTAATCAAGATGTCATCGATGTAAACCTTTGTGCCTGGCACTCTCTCAAAAATCTGGTGTATGTTTCTGTGAAAGACTTCTGGGGCGGATGTTAAGCCAAAAGGCAGTCTCTTAAAAGAGTAACGCCCGAAAGGAGTGTTGAAGGTGCAAATTCTAGAGCTCTCCTTATCTAGACACACTTGCCAAAAACCAGAGGAGGCATCTAACTTGGAGAAATATTTGGCACCTGCTAAGTCTCCAAAAATTTCTCCCCTGGTAGGAAGTTGAAAGTGTTCTCTTTTCACATATCTGTTTAGTTCTTTTGGGTCTATACATAACCTCAGTTTATCTTGTTTCTCTACTATTACCAATGAGTGGACCCATTCTGTGGGCTCTTCAACTCTTTCTATGATATCTAGCTCTTCAAGCCGCTGAAGCTCAGTTTTGAGTTTTTCTCTTAGAGCTAGGGGTACTTTGCGAGGTGCATGGATTACTGGCTTGTAATTGTCTTCTAGCTGTATCTTATGTACCATCCCAAGTTTTCCTATTCCTTGAAATACATCAGTGTATTCATCCTCTATATTATGCACAATTCCCTCTTTGTCAACTTTATGCACTCCACCCACCAATCCTAACAGGATGCTTGTTTTTAAACCTAGGAGGGATGCTTTCTTGCCCTTGACAATGACAAAATCAAGTTCATAGGTTTTGTGACCATCTCTCAACATCATTTTACATTTTCCTAAATGAGGTATGATATCCCCATTATATGCCCTCAGTCTTACTTTAGTCTCTGTATCAATTTTAGGTTTTACCTGTAGATTTGGCAGTTCAGTCTCAGCTATGAGGTTTGCCTGGGCTCCAGTGTCCACTTTGAATTTTATGTCTGTCCCATTCACATTATAGGTTTCCGTCCATTCCTCCTCATCTGATGCTGCTCTGTCAATTGAGCCCACGAAGAGGTCCTCTGTGTCCTCGTCGTCTGAAGCCTTGTCTGAACCTCGGACCAGGTTCACCTTCTTCTCTCTCTCTCTCGGCCTCCGCTGTCTGCATACACGAGCGAAGTGGTTCCTCATCCCGCAGAGCCGACATTCCTTTCCAAATGCCGGACATTGACGAGGCCGGTGTTCTCCTCCGCAGTTGCCACATGCGCGTAGTTGTTGCTCCCTGCCGACGTCTCCCCTGGTTGCTCGTTTAGTTTGCACGTTGGTGTGGCTGGTCAAAACTGCTTCAACTTTGCACTCACTCGTTGCCGTGCCGCCATCTATAGATTTTAGGCGCTGTTGCGTGACCTCTCTGGCCTGGCATATCCGTATGGCCCTTTCCAGAGTCAAGTCAACTTCTCCCAGTAATTTTTCTCTGAGTCCTTTATCTCTAACACCCATCACAATCCTGTCTCTGACCAGAGAGTCTGCCAGCTCTCCAAAGTTGCATGACTGGCACTTCAATTTCAAGTCAGTAATAAATTCTTCGACTGACTCTGACTCTGTTTGATTTCTGCTGTTGAACACATACCTCTCATATGTTTCGTTTCGTCTTGGTGTGCAGAATTGTTCAAACTTACTCAGTACTGCGTCATAGTCCTTTTGTTCATCAGCTGTTAGCTGGAAGCTGTTGAAGACGTCTATGGCTTCGGGTCCCGCGACCGTCAGAAGGAGTGCAATTTTTTGCGTGTTGTCCTTCTCTGTCGCTCCTATCGCAGTCAGGTAGAGCGTGAAGCGTTGTTTAAATCGTCTCCAGTGGTCTTCTATGTTGCCGGTCAGTTTTAGCTCGGTGGGAGGTTTTAGCTGCTCCATTTTCGTCCAATCTCGCCGTCAAGGCTCACACAGTCGCTGCACCGCTCTGTCGTGGCGGTCCGCACCGGCTTCTCAGGTGCCCTAGTGACGGTAGCCCGCTTTAGCTCCTGTTAGCTAAAGTGCTGCTCCCTCACTCCACACTTCACAATTGTCGAGTCGAAGTCCGCATACTCCTGGTACCATGTGTTATTTCTGTGTGATAGGACGAGACGGCTTGCAGTACTTTGTTAACAATTGGCTTTTATTCAGCTTCCAAAAACTCCGTAACAACAGGTGCTGGTCTCCCGCCCGTGCTCCCCAGCTGCGCATGCGCTCTGCACCGCTAACCACCCTGGTCACATGACTCAAAGACAGATCTGAAATATGTCACAAAAGGTACTTTATTCGTTTTTTTGGAACACTCTGTGGATACTAATAAGAATGGAAGGAAGCAACTAAGCCTCGGTCAATTTGGATTTACAAAACAAACGAAGAGCTACAGCTAGCTTGCCGGTGTTGCCGCCGCTAAAAGTTGCTGCTAGTGACTCGGGCGCCAGATACCACCGCCGCTCCGATGTGGTCACTTCTGATTTAAGGTAAGAAATCATGGAGTTACTTACTTAATCTGTGCGTTTGTGAGGATTGGCCCTTAATATTGATGTATGTTATGATTGTTATGCGAGTTATTCTGTTTTTTATCATGATTTGCATGATGTACGGTTGATTCAGAACCGTGGACAGAGCTGTTTGACAGCGTCTGACGCTTGCGTTTTGACGTAAACCTATTGTTTTAAATGGCCGAACACGCACCAAAAGCGTTGAAGTCAGTCAGGGAGGATCAGAAAATAGGGCTCCCACCGAAAGCCACTTTGTGACTCGAACCCTGAATTGCGCAAATCAAGAGGCAGTGTGTGTGTGTTCATCTTTCCTCAGTTGGGCTTGGTGTTTATTTCGGCCACACCTGTTGAGCAATTGCGTTTTCATTCTGGCCTGTTGCTTTGAGTGACAGCCTCAGTGTGCGAGACTCTCAGTGTAAGTGCACTGTTAAGACCTGTGTGTGTGTGTGTGTGTGTGTGTCGTTCTGGAGGAAACTGTTGAGGGGTCTGGGTCTGTGACAGATGTGCAGCATCTACAGTCAATTAGGCTTCTGGCATCAAGTTGCATTCACTGACATGGTTTAAAATGACTGCAGCACCTTCATGTCAGAGTCACAGCAGGGAGGCAGACACCGAGTTTGCCCCCTAAGCCGGTTGAGCTCAGTTAGATCCACCTGCTATTTTGGTTCACGTATGTGCAGCAGTGCTAAAAGCCAGGCAGGGATGGAATAGAAATGGGAAGGGGGGGCGTCGGTTTACAAATTCCCTCTTAGCCAGTCAAATCACTGCTTTCATGGCGCGCCAATCACGCGATGCGTCACAACGACGCTCTTCAGGAAATCACGTTACCGCCTGAATAATGCGGAGCGCGTCAGCGTGAACACAAACAACATCAAATCTGCAGCTGGAGGCAGACGTCTTAAGTTTTGTTATTGCTTTTTTTTTTTTTTGTTAAATAATACAATTCTGAGAGAAATGAATAATTAACCACGTTGATCAAATCATGTCAAACAGATCTATTTCTGCTGCTTGTGCACAATGGCACGACGCTCTGGCGCAGCAGTGCATTCAGAAGCTGCAGATTCATCAGCATATGCGTCCCGCTGCCTTCAGATGGCTGCAGGGATTTAATGAACTGAAACAGAGGATTTTTATAAAAGGATAAATAAGCCGTGGATAACAGACACTGGAAAATAAATAAATAAGTCGCTCAGATTAACTCAAACATGAATATAGACTTAGTTTACTCCAACCAGGATACATGGTTTTTTAGATCTTTTTTTAATTTTTTGTTTCTACTTCCTGCTTTTCGCTGAAGTCACACAAATGTTTGTATCTCGATTTGGAAATACAGTCCATTTGCCATATTCATAAAGATTCAGAGTGCTGTTTTCATGGAGCTGCAATCAGATCAGACCAGTTCTACAATTACAGGCAGCATTAGGTATTAAGTTCAGACTGTTAAATGGTTCAAACATCCTGCAGACTGACAGATCAGTACCATTCATGCAATCCATGTAGCGTGGATTTCACCTCAAAGATCCGGGAGTGTTTGCAAAGTCTCAGGATACAACACTTTGGATTTGTATTCGATGCCGCCATCAGATCGAAGCATTCGGTGTCCCGGTGTACGCATACTGAGATTTACGACGGGTGTATTTGTTGGCTCGGCCTAATCCAAAGGTTTTCCTCAGAATGGGAGCTTGTCAGATAGGCAGACTTTTCTCCAGAAGCCTCCCTTGTCAAATTGTAGACACACAATCAGCCATTTGCACACACTCACATTCTTTCCCCAGCAAGGGGTCACATACCCAATCAGGTACACACAAGTACACACACACACACACACACATAGCAATGTAGTAGTTTGATAGGGCGCTCAGAGTCTGATGACAGTATCAGGTCCTTGTGTGATTGAGGTGACGGAGGCAGAGACAGGATGGGGGCTGTCATCAGCTGTGAGTGACAGGAAGCTGAGATGGGGAAGGTGGGGTTGGAGTGACAGCTGAGTTCATGGCATGCAGTCTATCCCTCTGTCTGTCTGTCTGTCTTTGTGTTTGTCTCACCTTCTCCCGCTCAGTCTCTCTATCTGTCTATCTCCTTCTTATGCCTGCCAGGCTGTTTCAACCTCTGTCTTCTCCGTCCTGTCTGTCCACTGCTGTCTCTCTCTCAGTTTCAAAGGCATATGTATTTATTTTTTATTTTTTTGCCGGCCCGGATGATGGGTGGATGAATTCTGCCCTTTCTTCCTCATGTCAGACACTACATCAAGAAAAACAATGGGAGACCCATAAATAGGGTTTAGAGAACATGCACCCAATTTACTTTGACAGTGGGGAAGGTGTGTTTGTGTGTGCGGACGCGTTTGTGTGCATGTGCACGGGTGTAAGTCACTTTGACAGGTGCTGCAAATGAGGCAATATTGCAGGTATTGACTGACACCGCAGGCCCCAGGCCCTCTGCTCACTAGAGAAAGAGTGGTCATCATAAATCACAAGTTATATTAGCAACTGATGCTCCGCTTGGACACGCAGAGGCTCAACAATCTCACAACATTACTTTAACAAAAATCTGAAATGGTTTGATCAGGAAAAATCCTCGGTCACTCCTTAATGAGGAACACGCGAAGTGTTCATAATTAAATTTACTGCTGAAATCCCACAGGTGGCAGCCTTAATGAAGCAATAATCAATTAGACGGGAACTGAACACAATAGCCCTGGTATTTGTGCGTTGTCTCCAGGGGACACAAGCCAGCAACAGGGCAAATTTAGCTCCTGATTTGGAATAATTCGTGCAACTGCCGGGATCCTACTTTCTTTGCCGCGTTGAGCATGAAAGGTCACGTTCACATCGCATCAGCACCCGGTGCCTGCACGCCGTCTTGACTTGTCAGTTTATTTTGCAGTTACATTTCCTACATATCAGGCTTGTTATTTATTGAACAGTAAAAGTGAAAAAAAAAGAAATAAGTCATTGATGAAGGAAGGGTTTGCAGGTGTGAAACTGAAAATCAACTGAGGTCGTGGACCACTCACATCAATCGTAATGGTTGGCTGTTGCTTAGATGGTACAGTGGGTTGTCATTACCCAGTACTCTATAGGACTGAGAGGAGCATTTATACTTTTGTGCTTTGGGGCAAACTTTGCAAAAGGCACACCATCAGAAACCCGATCCTTATCAAAATAAAGCGCAGAATTCCCACCACATTCATGCCAAGCACGTCACAGCAGGCCAGCTACTCTCAGGTATCCCGGCAGCACATACTATTCTTAGGCTCCACTGTCATTTTTGTCCGCTTTGCTTCCTCTCTTGTTCGGAACAAAGACTGTGAGATGAGGGTCATCTTCTCTGACAGCAAGGGCGGTCAGCCCCTCTGAGGTTGTCATCCTCCGCCGCCTTTAACAGTGCGCCGCTCTGACTGACCTCTTTGCCGGGGTGTGCACTCCCGTGTGCTGCATGTCTGCGTGTGTGCATGAGAGGGAGGTTGTTAAAATCCTCATCTCCCAGCACCGGCCAGCTTCAACCTCTGCTGGGCGTGTGTGCATGTGCTGGGGAGGTGGCATTGTCACAGTCCTGCCCTTTTAATATCACTCTGCCTCGACTTCTTTTGGTTTTTTTTTGTGCCCACAGTGTAAACGTCCCACATTAACAGATCTGAAATCCTCTGACAGGGAGGGTGCTGACCTTTGGATATAAATAATACCCTCTATTTGACTTGTGAACAGAACGAACGCTCAGTTCTCCAAGCGACTGTTGGTGGCTGCGCTAATTGCTTTAGTGTGCTTGTCTCGTCGGCTGCCAAGTTGCACTCTGCTGAGCCACGGACTTGGCCTGCGCATGAGAGAGAGTTGGACAACAGGGCTCTAAAATATGCCAACATCCATTTGACTGCTTGGCAGTAATACAAAGGGGATGGAGAGGGGAGGGAGAGAATGAGAGAAAAGGAGAATGAGACAGAGAAAGGTTGGTGAATGAGAACTGTCAGTGACCGGAGAGGTAGCAAAGCAGAGAGAGACGCAGCACAGCGAAGAATACTAGACGCAGGGAATAGTAGATAATATCCCCCTCATCTGTTTTAGGCTTATTTTGGATGCTGATAGACCGTGACCGAACAGCCGCTCCTCCGCTGTGTGGAAATTTACATAAAAATCAATACCTATTGACTTGCCATTAAATTTATTCCCCTTTCCCCTGAACTATTTTCCCCCTTCCGCCTCCCTTTTCTAATTCCTAATGATTGCCTCCCTGCTCAGTGGGGAATCTTCTGGAGCCTTGAAATTTCCTCCCCGCTCGGCTTGCACCAACTCCGCGGCAGCTCATGAAGCCGCTCGTCATCCAAATCAGGCAGGGGATGAGTGACAGCATATCAAATCCCAATCTTTTAACTGGTTCTGGTTGGAAGCAGAAGAGAAAAGCCGATAAAAAGGAAAATCTCCCCAAAGGCCCTCCGTGGAGTCGGGAACCTTGGCATGCTGGCAGAGGTTGATTTGTGGGTGTATTTATTTTTATTTTTTTTTGTCCCACAGCCTTATAATGGCTTTGACACTGAGCCTTCTCATTGTGACCATCAGTAGTAAGCCCCTGTGTTAGGTCATATACAATATTTCCTCTCTGGCAGCAGTATTAAAAGTGTCAGTGTGCTAGAGCCAAGCAATGAGCGTCAGCGTCCTTCCCACCATTTCTGCAGCTACAAACAAAGCTTTAGGCTTAAACAAAGAAACTATTCTTATTATATTTATCTTTCCCTCATGCGATGGTTCAATGTAGTATCTGTTATGAAAAGATTGCTCGAAGCTACAAACAGAATAGTCGAACTATGAATCATAAGACTGTACGGTAATCTCTAATGACCGCCTGGAGTTATTCCGTGACGGTCAAAAATCAGAACTGCTTTTCATCTTAAGGATCTTTTGATTGTGATGTAGCGGACAAGATCCCTTCAATCCATCCCAATTAGTTGGCGATAGAGCAGCGCTTCTGAGAAAGTCAGAGAGACGAGCCAACAGCCGAGATAAGCTCAACTCTTTCAAGCGATTTTTCTTTTTGGCGTGGAGCAGAACTTCAGCATCAATCGTTTTCTGATTTTTTTTTGTTTAGACACAGAAAGCTTCAAGAAAAAAATATGGCAACAGACGGAAAAATATCAACAAATTATTATGTTACAAATTTGATGAGCTTACTTGCAGGCCCACTTGATCGCCAAAGCCTTTCAGAGAGTGCCAGGGTGCTTCTGATTAAAAACATCTTTTAGGAATTGGATGGTGTGACTGCTGCTGAGTGAACCGCTAGCCAGAAGCCAGGATCTACACAAGAGGGGGGGGGGCGTCAATTACTAAATCAGCCATTGAAAGAGGTCACTGTGGAGCAGTGATTGGTTGGCTTTGGAGGGTCAATCATCTGTCTCTTGAAGCGCTGGCTTCTCCACATTGCCCTGCATCATTCTCTAGCCTTCTGTCATTGTTGTCAGCGGTCACATTTGTTCCTTTGTGAAGCAGCACGGCCACATGTGTGGGATATTTGTGCAGCGCGCAGATGAAAGTTTGCAGATGACACCAAAGTGATGAGCCACATGGAGGACGATAATGAGTCAGCCTGCAGGGGATTTGTGATGAGGTGGGGCGCAGGCAGTAATTGGTTACTTCTGACAAAGAAAGTGACCACAACTTTGGGATTGACGGTGATAATTTTGACACATTTCGCGACAACCAAGGACTATCATTTTCACAGTCCGCGCATAAAAGCAGACGCATCCTAGAAAGGAACATCATTTGTTCCGCCAGAGATTTGTGTAGGTATCACCAGGCCTCTGATTCCACAGCCTTGCAAAAGATGTGCGGGTGGCCCCATTACAAGACTGTGCTAATTCCCACCTGTACAGAAAAATTTACAAGAAGCAGTGTGGGAGGAAGGCTTAAAGCTACACCAGCAATCTAACCCTCCCAAACTGCAACATGTTCAGTCCTTTGCCGTCTAGCAAATGGCACTGCAGCACTTTCTGAGCAGATTTTTACCCTGAAGCTACATGAGCGCCTAAGAACATTCTCACAAATATACACAAGTGAACTTTGCTAAACACGGAGCAGCAACCGCCTTCATGAATCCGCACACTTCTCCCGGCTCAGATTTGGAAAGTCAGCAGTCTTCAATGTAAAAGTAACCTGCTACTACTACACACATCACTGTGTCCGTCTTCCTCGATAAGATTGATGAGGGTGACTGCTTGACTGACCGACTGATTGGAACTGGAAGTGAATGTTTCAGAGTACTAGTGATGGATGCCCTTTTTCCTGCTTTTGGGCTGCAGGAACTTTTCCATGAGTATGATACTCCTGGAGGAAGTAAGCTCTTATTTTTTTTGGCCTCAGGACTGATTGTAGTTATTTGAAAGCCATTTTGAGGTTTCCATATAAGTACTTTCTCAGAACAAGAGTAACCTTGTGTGGCTTAAGGTACAATAATTGGTCTGGACACTGCAATGGCTGCTGCCACCTTAAAAAATTATGTTGACGCCGGCAAGCACTAGTTGTCTCAATAACAGCTCTTAGCATTAGCCTTAAAAAATGTCAGCCTGTTATGTCACCAACAGAAAACAGACCCTTGAAGATTTGTAGTTTTCAGAGGACTGTCTAAATTGGTCGTTACCTTCAGGGAGTCCCCAGAATTATCCGACCCAAAAGGGCCTGCGGGGTAAGCTTGGTTTTGAGTGTTTTCTTTTTTTCTTGTCTTGATAACATTTTTACAAAAATTAACTATTCAAAGAAAGGCAGAACTTCAAATTAACCTGACTCACACGGTCACAGGGGATGTGCGAAATAATGAGTCTATTGAATAATTTAGTCAGACGTCAAAAGCAATGGAGAAGAAGGGTTTCAGAGCCAAGTCCGAGGACATGGACAAAATAAGGACGTCCATTAGACCCTGTCAAAAATTAGGTACATATCTTTTTAAAGTAAATTTTATCATTTGTGATTTAACATCTTCCAAAATATGTGTATGCATAGAGACTGTCATATCTTCCGTCATGTCTTTCGTCTTTTTTGTCTCATCTTTTTCACAGTCACGGTTTGGTTCTGTCATGTTTTCCACCGTGGTTTAGTTTCTTGTTTTTCTGTTTATTGTATTTTGTTAAGTTTTCATAGTCATGCTTAGTGTTTAGTTTTTTCTGTTCTGTTTCCTGTTTTATTTTGTTAAGTTCTCCATTTCCTGTGTCTTGCTTCACGTCTTTGTTGTCCCTTTGATTAGCTCATTGGCTCCACCTGGTCTCGTTTCTTGATTTGCTTCACCTGTGTCTTGTCACCCCTACTCCTCGTGTGTGCCCTGCCTTACCCTTTGTTCCGGTCGCGTCATACTACTTGTCACTGCCTGTTTCTGCTTGTTCCATGTCCACGTCTCATGTCGTAGCTTGTTTCATGATTCTCATGCCATAGTTTTTTATGACAAGTGTTTTTTGATGAAACCTGCAAGCAGCGTTATTAGTTTTTGTAAGTTTTGTCTTTTTGTTAATTAAAAAAAAACTCTTTTCGTCTACTCCTGCCTCCTTGAAGTCCTGCATCTGGGTCCGAAATCCTTTCCCCGCTACCCCGTTCTGACAGAGACATTTTAGTGAGGATAAATAAATCCACACAATGTGTTTTGGTGAGAAATATGCATTTAAAAAATGAAATCGCAGGCTCCCGTTCATACACAGGCTTTAACAAGCATCGGTTTTACGAGGGGAAGAAACAGACCAAAAATATATCACGGGCCATAATGGCACATATCGTAGTCCACAGACATGAAACAGTATATCCCACAATTACAGAATCACCCAGCAGCAGTTTCCTGTGTGATTCAGTGAGGGTTTACCCTTTAACACAGATGCTGCAGCTGTAATAAATGCCACATGACCCAATCTATCATAGTTACATGACATTTCAGCGCTTTACAATGCTTAACAAGGCCTGCTATACATCATCATCATGGGTCTGAGATAATGACGTGCCCATGTGACTTGATAGGAATCAGCACAAACAGAAGAAACGTTATGATGTCCTGCTTAGTTTGTGAAATTCTATAAAATATTTGTTGGTTTATTGAGGCTTTTTAAAGGCCTGGCTGTGCACTCTGCCTCCTCCCCAGCCACACACACACACACACACACACACACACACACACCAGCACTCTTCTCTTTCCCCTGCAGAATCTGCTTCGACAAGATAAGTGTGGGACTTGTAATTGTGCGAGGGCCCTCATCTCTTCGCATTGGCTGATAATGGTGCTGTGAAAGCCTTGTGCTCATTACGCTAGCCTTTGTTGTTTTTATTGCACAGCTCGGTTGATTATTTTTTCAAGAGAATTCAGAAGGTTTAATGCTCTCCCTTGTTCCATAAACAGAGCTGCCAGTGTAGTGCGCAAACTCCTGCCAAATAAGCCATAAATAAAACGGATGATTTCTCAAAAAAATAAAATAAATAAAAACAATACCTCTCCTTAAATATCTAGGAATTTTATATGGGGCTCTGTTAAACACTTTCCATTCTGGCACACAGCTCCTTTGAATAAAGCACTTGCGATAGGAACCGTCAGACTGCTTCCTAACTTGACTGAACGCTCCGAGCGACGCTCACACTATTAATGGCAACGGCCTGGACCAATTCAAGGTGTGTGGAAGCAGAAAAATGGAGATAAACCCTCCGCATTCATTTTCCTTGCATGGCAAATACTTAGTCAATAGCTTGAGCTGGAGCTGCATGTGCTTTGGTTTCCCCTTATCTTTTTGAAAAATATGAGATTAAACACGACCTCAGGTTCAGCTGCCTATCAGGCGAAGTTCGAGATACAGACACGGTCTGAAGACATTCTTTAGAAGTCAACCTCCTTTGAGTCTTTTCACGTTACCAAAGCAATGACCTGAAAAACAGTCTAGTCTTTTCAGCTTTTGCAACTAATCATTCCTGGGCAAAACATTACGCCTTAAATTCCACTTACTCTTTCTGATATGCATTAACACTATAAACAAATCACTACGTGTAACACCATATCAGCAAACGGCAAAGCATCGCTGTTTTTTTTAACTCATTTAGTCGTTTTATCTCTTTTAAAGGACCAGTGTGTAAGACTTAGTAGCTACTTTGGGTGACGATGCAAATTGCATGATGTTGTGATATAAAGGGCTGAAAAACGAATCAGTGTCTGATCTGTATGCACAATGCACATTGAGCTTAGTCGTATATTTAGCTGCATATCTATGGTTTGGATGTAATCAGATAATTATGCACTCAAATAAATACCATCTATCCCTGAATGAAGTGCACCTTGGCTCACTGAACTAGATGTTTTTAGTCATTAGTTAGTTACCACCACAGACTTTTATTACGAGTAGTATTAACTCGACTAGTTGGACATTTTGCAGGGAGTAATAAAACAAGAAGGAGCAGCTACAGTCAGCTGTTAGATGAAGAGCTACAAACGACAGGCTGAACACCTCCAACTTCTTTGTGAGGTAGCCAACTCATTTCATAGTGCTCTGCTCTTCACATACCTACGTTGTATTCAAGTTCCTTTTACTTGGGCAACAACTGTGGTTTCTCTTAGTTTCTCTAAGTCTGAATCAGTTCCTTGAGTAAATAAATCCTAGCGAAGAGGAGAGGTACTTCACATCAGACTAACAAAAATTATAATGCCATCCTACACGGTAAACACTGAGCAGAACTCTTGATCAAATCTCATGGCATTTCACGTGCAGTGTACGAGTGGACACATCAATATTTGTAGCCTTAGAAATACCAATTACAGTTGCCATTTACTGCTCAAGGAAATGCCGCCCGAACCACCAGATGGGATAGTTGTCATGTTCTCTGTCTTGTCTTTCGTCTCTTTTGTCTTGTCTTTTTCACAGTCTGTTTAGTTCTGTCATGGTTTAGTTTCTTGTTGTATCTTAAGTTCTCAGTTTTTCTTAGTCATGGTTTAGTTTTTCAGTTTCCTGTTTTATTTTGTTAAGTTCTTTGACTTCCTGTTTGTCTTGGTTGGTGCCTTTCTTGATTAGTTAATTGGTTTCACCTTGTCCTGTCTCCTGATTTGTTTCACCTGTGCCTCGTCATCCCTCTGTTTCTCGTGTGTGCCATGCCTTCCCTTTGTTCCTTGTCGCGTCATACTCGTTACCTCATGTTTCTGTGCGTTTCTTGTGTGTTTCATGCGTGTTTCATGCGTGTTTCATGCGTGTTTCATGCCAAGTTCAGGTCAAAGAGTTATTGCCATGCCATAGTTGTGAAAGTGTTTTGTTTTTGTTGTGACAATAGTATTCACAACCAAAGGACGGCTGAGGCTTTCACTCTTCAGCAGCAGCCGGAATAAAGCGCGGCTTCTGAAGAGGTTCACAGTTCAGGAACTTTATTTCAGTTTAATGCTTAAAAATGTAAATCTAGCAGATTATATAAAGAAAAAGGTATTAGAAGTGTAAGGGCTACATTTAGTAAAGGATGTTGCGAGAAATTAAACTGCACTAAATCCTTAAGTGCACGGGCTTTGGTTCTTTTTTGATGACAGCACAGCTTTTAATTCATTCCAAATTGTCACAGTAGAAACAGAAATAAATTAAGAAAAAGAAAATAATCCCGGCACAGAAGAGCATTTTTTTATTTATTTATTTTTTTTTGTTCCACCCCACAAGTTAAATTTCTAACTTCCCCTGCCACCCCTCACCTCCTAATCCCCTCCAATAACCAGCCGCTTTCCAATACCCTCGCCTCCTGCTTTCCAGGAGAATAAAAAGTACTAACGAGTAAAATAAGCTCAAGAATACTAAAATGATTGGATTATGTGTGGGGAAAAAAAGTGTGCCAAAGGTGAGGACAAGAAGCACCTCAGTATTATCCCTACTCCATAAAAACTGAAAGCAATCTCCTGTTATGAGTACCTGTTATGCACAGGAGAATAATAAGACCGTCTCTTCTCACCGCCAAGAACAATAATGAGTTCGCAGTGAAACAGTCGTCCTAGCTCGATAGTTGCACCTTTGATTCTGACGTCTCCCTCATTCTTTTTGTTCAAACTTCTTTTCTTTCTCTCCTTCTGTCACTATCACTCTCACCATATCTTTTTTTTTGCTCTCAGTCTGCAGCAAGGAAACTCCTCTCTGGGCATCAATCCCCTGCAAATACGATTAAAGCACTGAGTCATCATTTGGCCCACAGGGTGTAATGACCAAAGTAGCAAGGCTGCGTGTGTGTGGCAGTGTGGGTGTGTGTGTGTTGTTTGTCTATCTGTGACACGTGAGAGGGGTTCAAAGCTGCGGATCTGGGGAGAGTTCTACTCCTCTATCCAGGAACAAAATGGGCAATCCCATTCCACTCATCTCTCTGTTTCTTTGAGATTCTGCTGGGAGGGTAAGGCATGACCAATCGCACCCACATATCCTCACCCTTCCAACTTCTTCTCCCTTCCTTCTCCCCTTGCCCCAAGGCTCCGAATGTAATTGCAGCTGCCTTTTGCAGAACCTTCCCGACAAACTGTGGAGGGTATTTTTTGATGTTTCTTTTTTTTTTTTTTTGTGGCACAAGCCCACATCATGACAGAGGGGTAGAGAGACAAAGTAAAGGGTGGCAGATGGAAGCTGAAGGTCTAAAAGGGGCCTGATGTGCCTTAGAATGTCAAGCTGAATTTCTTGGGCCACATGGGGAAATGAAAGGCTTCGGTGTGGAAATGATAGCAATTACAGCAATTCCTTCTTCCTCAAAGTAGCCCTACTGTACTTTGGGGCTACTTAAATGTGGAACTTTCGCGGGTCTGTCAGATGTTCACAAAGAAATGTCATTACAGCCGACAGCATTGGGATTCCTCCTTTTCTTGATTACCAAGATAAGAGTGCTGAGAAAAGGAGAGCACTGCTGTTGATTGCTACAGTCAGCGACAGACTCGTAACCGCGATGCTCCAATCAGAGCACAAAACCACATTATTGGTGACATGTCATTTTGTCTCAGCCTGGACTGCTGGTAAACAGTAAATAATAGAGATTAAGCCATGGCTGGCTGTCGCACGAATGAAAAGCGGCGCACAACTTGTAGGCTTGACGCGGGTTATGTTGACAGGTATCGGAAATTAGCATTCTCACCAGCGACCGGTGTCATGTGCATTTAAATCCTTGCACAAATGCAACACATTTATTGTATTTTGCACTGAATAATGATAAGAGGGTGGAATTTTATCCACGCCAGCTGCTGAACCAAGCACATTCAAGGGTGTTTGTCTTGCTATACTCATGCCTGTGTGCTCTCCTTTACTATAACTTATGAGTCAGTGGATTGCACACTTTGTCCTGTGGTGCAAACTCAGAGGACAAATCTTTAAGATCATGTTCATTTGTCATGCACAGACAGCATGGGTTTGCTCTCTCTCTCTCTCTCTCTCTCTCTAGCAGCATGTACCTCTTTTTTCAGGTGCGTGTACATCTGCACATGGAATGTGTTCATCTTTAGCTCCTACAGTGTGAATACTGATCTGTTTTGAGTTAACATTAGCCAGAGGCAGAAATGAGGCTTTGAATGACACAACAATCAGGTAGTTGATCTGGCTCTGATTGACCACCCCCCCCTTTAAGATGACTGCTAAGTTTTGCATTTAAATTATTCACCGAGCATCTCAAGCCCAGAGGAAAAGCGAGGTGATGATTGATCAAATCGATCCCCATAGCTGCAAAGAAGTCAAGGAGATCTGGACTTCTGGGCTGCCGCCTGAACTCCTGTAGCTGAACTCATCTTTTTTGTAATTTTTAATTATGAATGACATTTGCCGAGGCGTGGAGCTGCTCAATAACTGCCAGGAGAAGACGGAGGCAGTTCTAAGCGGGCAAAAATCAATCAATCATGTATCCACGCTTTTTTTGTTAAACCTGGGGAAACTTGGAATAATTTAGTCTCGTCCGTTTGAAACAGTTATTCCAGAAACTTTAATTTGCAATAAGTAATTTTGTCTGATGAGCATATTTTTAGCATGCAAACACCCTCCCATCCAAATAGTCCAAGCTGCAAACCTGCATATAAACACACTTGGCACTACTCCTGGGCCGTCCTCCCTGCCAGGAGCTTGAGGACACAGGGCCAGCCGGTGACGATTAGACAAAGTGACACGTTATATAAATATATATTTATAGAAGCCGGGCAAAAGTAGAGCTTATCAATAATGTAGATATAATTCATTAGGGCAATCAACTCATCCCATCCTCCACCGCAGGCCAAAGCCACACAGATAACATCTCCATTGGTTGGTGTCTGCTTAATTGATGAGTGATGTGACCACTGAGATCAGGAGAGGAAGGAAGCAGGAAGCAGAGGGGAGGATGGATTGGAAAGAAGAGGAGGAGATAAGGAGATGTGTGCGAGCGATTGTGTGCTGACACAAGCTCGTTTTAGTGTGGCATTAAGATTTTAGTGTTTAGGGACTTTACAGCTGCAGTGTCCAACAATCTGTACATCACAACTAGTGCTGGTGCAATAAAATGTGTGTTACCTTGAGAGTTTTAAAGTCGCCATGAAATCCAATTTAAGTGTTTTTATTTGATATGTGATGCATTATACTGTACATTGTCTATGTGCCTGTATCTGGCCCAGCACTCTTGTCTTAATGAGCCGATGCAGAAAAACTAAAGTCCCGGTGGAATGCAGTGCCATTTGATTGCACATATGAATGCAAAGTGAGGGAGCGATACAAAAAAGTGCACCGTTGGATGGAGAATTAGTATACGTCCCGAGTGCATGACGAGTCGTAAACATTTGTCAGAGTCTTCACCAAGAATTTAATCCAGCTGATTGATCATACATGATCATGTTTCATTACCTTTCAAACGTCCACCTCCAATGAGCTTTTTGTTTGTTTTGTGTGACCAGCACTACCAAACACACCAAACAAAATTAAAAATTGAAGCAACACAATTTGCTTTGACAGTTTGTTTTTCAATGTCTCAATTAAGATAGAGCCTGCAGGCAATTAGCTTAGCATAAATACTGAAATGGGGGAAACCCATTCCCAGTGACCCAACACTGTCCAAAATGAAGAGAATACTGATAAACTTCCTGAATGGTTCTCGTTACCAAAATACTTTAAATACAGCCAATGATAAACTGGAACAAAGTGTGTAATGCTGCTAGTCGCTGATAGCTTTATGCCACAATCTGCAGAACTTCCAGAGCTCAGACAGACAGCTCATCTAATATGTAACCCGGCTAATCTCCACCCTCTGGACCGGACATTAAAACCTGTGTCCCTCAAAAGATACGGCCACTAAATATGTCCGTTTTATTAAAGTTTCATTCAACAACACTTGAGAAAAATAAAAAAGCCTTTATTTAAAGCTTTATTTTAATATTGCAGGACATAGTTTATAATTTGATAAGATGCCCCGAGGGCCTAATTACAGCTATCAAAGCAAAGCTAATTGGCAAGGTATCAAAAAAGCAAATGTGCAGTGAAAGACGTATGCTAGTGTGAAGGTCAAAGTGTCCTGTCATGCAGCGTCTCGCCATCGCTGGATCCGCAGCATAATCTGGATGACACGCATTAACACACTGCACCGTTGTGTCAGTGCAAAGTGTGGCCAGAGTTTTTTCGTAAAAACCTATCCTGATTGCGTGAGTCACATTCATTCATGCACGCGCACACACACACACACAAACACCACCGCGTCCCAGCCCACCCACCCGCAGCTGTCTCCACCCCGCTGCATCTAGAGCAGGACAATTAGTAATCCATCACCGCTGTTTACAGTCTGGGTGGTGGCGCTCTGGAGAAGAGAAGGGAGGGCGAGTATGAGAGAGGGAGATGGAGAGTGGGCTAAAGGGGGGGAGAAAGAGTGCTGAACGCTGAGGGAGGTAAAAAAAAATAACAACTAAAAATGTGAGGAAAATAGAAGTAAACAAGGGTGAGGGGACGGCAGGGACAAACGAGTGTTTTTATCCTGGCTAACAACTTCTTCACTGTGTGGGTCTGTCTGCGTGCGAGCCCTGCTTGCTCTGAATCACTGCCGTAAATGGGCACAGCACACGGATCACGAGTCGCTGCTGCTTTAGCATGCCAAATCAGGAACCTGTGCAGGTGTACATGCATTGTACTGCATGCATATTAATATCTGCATGATGTGTGATGCTAGGGGAAACACTGAGATGTTAGATGTGTGCAGTGCAGGGGCAAGGAAGGAAAAATGATAAATCAAGGGAAAAGGAAGGAGAGATGAAGGAATGGATGAAAGGGGAGCCCACTAGATGGCACTGTTGTGTGGTGAATTTAATTCCTCCACCATCTCTGTATCTTCTCTTCCTCTCCTCCCTTTTCTAGGTCTCTGTTTCTATCTCATGTCGTCTCTTCCTCCACAACCTCCAATTCCCTCTCTCCATCTTTTTTTTTTACCTCCCCCCCTTCCTTTGCTCTCCCTTTCTCTCTCCCCCTCTTTCTGTGCGCAGCATGTATGATGGAGCCAGTTATACAGCTGGGAATTGAACACACAGAACTGTAGTGTTCCCTGAATCGAAGCTAGGTGCTCGAGAAACCCAGAAAGCTTACCCAAGGACAGTGTCTGTTTGTTTAATTGACTGCCACCCGCTCACACGTATACACACCCACGCCTGTTCGCGCATTCGTGAAAACTCCCATGCACAGATACGCACTTGCATCTATGAAAGATGTGACGCCGGGCCTGTTTTCCTGGTGAGAAAGGTGGAGGACCGAGCAAGATGGGTGCATAAATAGCACTAATCAGAGAAGAGGCTCAATTTCCGCTAAGATGAGACGAGTGAAAATGGAAGCACGGGCGTGGGCGGGCTGTCACTGTAGAGTGAAAGTCAAGCGTAGGTGAGTGATCAGTGCAGAGGGTGGGCATGAGGTGCGATGGATCACCGATGCCAGGATTAACCGTTTTCTCGGGGTGCCGTGAGCATGCTGAGCAGCTTTACTTCACCATCCCAGATGATAATCAGCCCCCTGCACTTGCTTTGATCCGACTCTGAAGCCGAGATCTTTATATAGCGTGGCACAAGGCGGGTGGTATCGGAGCGTCCATACATACGTTTAGAGTAATGATATTTATAATTAGGGCAATTTGAGTTAATATTGCTCAAAGTGAGATCCAATCAAACACCAGGCCATTCAGCTGGAAGCTACATCTCCACTAGTTACAAGTTAGCAAGCAGCTATTGAGAGTTTTTTCCAAAAATAATTTTAATGATAGGTTGTAAAAACACGATGTTACAGTATTTCTAGACTTCTTGTATGAACTCTGATAGGACTCAAATTACACTAAAATGACTGCATTCAAACTAATATATTATGCAATTACAGGAGTCTGGGTGAATGGCAGCTGAAAGACTGAAACAGAAATCCCTGCCCACGTGCTAAAACTGCATGATGACTAAGCATCCAGTGTTTCCTGACACAGAATCCACCAACAACATGAAGCCAAACATAGAGTATGTCTAAGTTACACCTGCCACTACAGATCACTGTTTGGAAAGCATCTCCAATTACCAATAACCCTGCATGTAGGATTGGCAGCTTTGGTGTGACAGTCTGTTAGCCATTGTGAAACTTTAGCGCAGACTGAAATATGTCAACAAATATGGGATGGAGCACCTTGAATATCTGAACAGACATGCATGGTCTCCAGATGTCGACTCCAGAAGTCAAACACAATGAGCTAGATTGCCACAGATGTCCACAGTGACCAGAGGATGAATCCAAAAGGGATTTAATCATCCTACAACTTTTCATGTTGCCATGAGGGTAGGATATGTATAATAACAACGAATTTTGAACGGATTATTATCAAATTTGGATCAGGTCACACGAAAGCTCCAACGTAAATGATTTTGCTTTTGTTTTTTTGCATGTTTGTGCAGTAGACCAGAAGAGACAAACCATCTGGCTTTAGATGGGTATGTATTTTCAGTGGGTATCCACTAGGGATGCTCGATATTGGCTTTTCTACCGTTATTCCGATATTGTCCAACTCTTAATTTCCGATACCGATATCGACCGATATAATTAACACATTATGCCTAATTTTAATGAGGTGTCCCACTGGATGCAAACATGAATGCAACATGGCTTTTTAAATGTCAGCTGTCTGTGCAAAATAAGTTACTGAAAATAGTGTAAAAAAGTGCCATTCATTTATTTTTTGAGTTTTTTGGAGAGAAAATTTTGCCTAAAACAATACTACAGACAATATCAAAACAAGGAAGACAAATGTAGCGTATATTTGATGTATTAAAGGAAGACGCTTTGTTTCCTCCTCTCATAACCACCTTTGCTTTGCAGTCATTGCAAATCGCAAATTAGTAGGTTAGTAGGTGACACTTCAGAATACTTCCAAACCACGGACATCTCATACACCGGGCGAGCTAGCTTGTTAGCCACGGTTAGCAACCTAGAGACTAGCGTGTTGTTGTCGTTATACGTCATCAAGCACGCGCCTGTTAACGTCCCATGCTGCGTTCATGCACACTCGGAAATGCTGAAGCCTACAGAACAAATATCGGTTATAAAAACCCGATGCTGATAATTCCCGATATTACATTTTTAACTCAATCCCTAGTATCCACTCATATGCAGCCATCATCTCCAAGGTCGTCATTGAAGTTTCAAATCATGACCAGACCTTAGGACGATTCTTGATGACTCACAATAGCATTTTAGCTCTTATTTAAACAGGCATTATGTTCTTTATGCATTACCAGCTATCCTATCTGGGATTTGACATCATGCATATTTATAGTACCTTCAAGAAGTGACGAGCAGTGTGAATAGCTGCCGTGGCTCGCCCCTTATCACGCGGTGTTATTTTTGTATTTGCTGCTCTGTCACATTTCGAAATATATCGCAACATACAGATTCTGTTACACCTTATGGATGCCACTTTCCCTCGCTGAGAAAGAAGCTTTACAGTACTTCAGCCACCTATTCCCAGGAAACCCCTTCAGATATCATCCATTTACACCCACATTTATTTCCAGCCTCGGATCCATTCTGGGACTCTATCATTTTGATAGAGGATAAGGACTGCATGGAAACCCTCGACGACAAAGCAGAGGAGTCCTTTGGCAAACTGTATGTCTAGACATCTAATTCAAATATGACCGTGTGAGTGATGGCTTTGCCCGTGGATGAGATTGAGTGCAGCGGCGTTTCTTCTCCTTCTTCTTCTTCTTCTTGCACTCCAGAGAACTAAAATTGAGGAATAAGCTCTGTGACAGATTCAGATAGCAGGAAGAGATACTGTCAGCGCTCACCCTGAGCAGGAATCCATAGCTCAATAAGTTGTTTTTTTTTTCTATTGATTGGAGATATTTTTTTATCCCGAGACTGTAATTATCATTCAATTGTCACTTGTCCTCATACCTTTTCTGTGTCTGTATTTTCCAAAACACTTTCCTCTCCTTCTCTCTAATGCCAAATAAATTATCCGATTGTTTACGAACTGTAACACAAACCTGTTTTCAATTCACCCACAGCTCTGAACCACACTGCCATTATGGGAAGATCTGATAAAGCAGTTCAGCTGAATCATGAATCTTTGAATAAAACAGCCGACAAACCCGTTCTCACTTCCTATCTGTGTGCAGCCGCGAATGAGACTCAGGTTCAAGTCAGTCTAATCTCCAAAACCTGCCGCAAAATTGCTTATTTTACTTGACTGGAGTGATTTCGGCCCTAGAGGCAAAACCTGTGGTGAAAACCCGCGCTGCATATAAAAAAGAGCACCTACTGTGAGGTTTAGAGGGCTCGCAAGGTATCGGGACATCAAGGAGTACACACATTGCAATATCAGCTTCCATTTCATAAGATGTATAATTTAAAAGTCAGTCAAAATGAGCTGCATGTCCACTATAACCACTCCGTTCCAGTTTCCTCTGGTTTAACTACACACAACAAACACTAGCCACTCGGTTAGGCAATAATCTAGGATTTGTGTATATGCATTATGTAGATACGTAGATAAAGATTGATCACATTGGCACAGTTGGGAAATTTCACTGATGCAAGAAACTACTGCACGCCCTAATCTCCATTAGAATATAACTGAATGCCGTCTGACTGAGACTATCAGACAATGTGGTCTTCAAGGACACAGATTTACAGTTCATTTAAAGTCCACTTGGATATTAAACAGACAGGCCTGCAGGTCACACCCATGTTTTGGCGTTTCCTTTAAGGAACTAGCAAAGCTGCACTATATAATGCATTTTCCAAAAAACACTGAGACACAAACGCAGACAGAGGGGAACATTAGCTCTTTAGCTGGACTCTGAATTGTCCCAGTTAGTTTCTGAGTGTATTTCCCTGTGGTAGCATAGCTTAAAACTAGCTAGCAAACATTACTGCTTTTACCCGGTGCCTGAAAGCACCTCTGAGTGTTGTTTTATTTTTTATTTTTTAGTCAGGCACTTGCTCCCATCGCCCTCCTCGGTACATTTCTGGCAGTAAAATATGCCTTGTGGAGTCACTGCTTAGGAAAAGAATGAAGCACAGATCTAAAAGTATAACATTTACATAATACTTTGACATCAGCATGGCCGATTTTTCAAATACTTTAAATGTCTTTCTCTCGCAGACAAGAGCCATGAAGTAACAAGGTCATCTGGTTGTTATTAAAGAGCTCATGGGGACAAGTCTTAAACTGATGAGCAAACTGCTGCATCAAGGTAAGAAGAAGTTATGCGTTTTATAATTTTTTTTTAAGCTGGTGAAAGGAGAAATAAGGTCACATGTTACTTGTCCTTACAATCCCAGTCGTCTACTGTCCTCCCTGCTATGTGCAGAAGCAAAGAGACGCCTTTTTGTTTTAGCAAATGACTATTGGCGTGAGGCCCAGGCCTCTGCTGGCCAGTCTGAAAACCAGAAGTCTGTAAATCCCGCCTCCCTCCCGAGATTACAAGCACGTCCACCTCACTTGACTCCCTTTACATAAACACAGCTGAGATTACCAAGAAGTGAATGCACTTGAAAAACCCCACACAGCATCGGTCACTGATCACGAGGCAGCACAGGACTCAGGCTCACCGTGGCATCAGATTGTATGTAATAGTGTCAAACAGGGTCGGGGCAGCAGCACCGTGTTAAAAGCAACACCCCATGTTTTGACTTCTCTCTAGGCCTCTTTGCAGCTGGAGAGGTGAGACTTCCAGAATTGGAAATGACAAGCTGAGCAGACGATATACCACCGGTTCACAATGCTGCCCCACTGGCTCGTGCTTCTTACTCATCAATTATTCTATATTGCTAGCATGAATCATCAGAGACATTGTGGGAATAGCTGTTTCATGAACCTTTTTGCAAAGCTGTCTCCTTGAATGTCCCACTTTTCATCTCATGCTCCTTTGAGTCACAGCTCCTCTGTGTCGCCATCCCAGGAGACTAAATACTTCTCCCTCCACAGAGTCGTAAGTAGCACGCCTGGTCACCTAGGGTCAGCCTGGTTTGTTGATTTAATCCTTGTCTGATGTTGTCTCAGCTAGTAGCCGTTCTCAAATGACTGCAGTGCCGGCCGACCGGACCTGTCCATTCAGCTGTCTGATAACGCCTCTCCTCGGAGCCCCGCCACTCCGATCTGATCGGAAAGCTGATGAGGAGAAGCCACGGCAAAGTTGCTGGTGTTTGGCTGAGAAGGTTTAAGATCTGGCATCCAGCTCGGTGGAATTAGATAGAGTGAAGCGGTGCAAAGTGGTTGAACACTTGAGACAATCTCTAATATCTCATCCAGCCATCTAAAATATTGGTGCTGCCAGTAAACCAAAACAAAAAGAAAGAAGGTACTCTTGTGGCTGAGGCAATAAAGTCGGTTGCCCACTAATCCTGTCCACGCGCCAGTGTGTCCTTGGGCAATGAACTCTAAGTTGCTCCCAATGGCAGGTGAGCATGTTGCATGGCAACTCTGTATCAGCGTTGTTCGTTTACAGCACATATCTTTTCTGAATCAGTTTTCCTTTGAAACATGAATGTTATTGGAAGTAGTGATGTGTGTGTAACCACTTAATTACATGTGATATATAATTGCTAATGCTGTTAAGTAATGTTCTTGGCTTGTGCATGCTGCTGCTGCATTCAAAAGCAAGAGCAGAGGCTTGGATTACAGCCCATTATAGATGCATGTTAGCATCATGCATGTTAATGGGATCAGATCACATAAGTGCACGCCGCCCTTGACTTTCAGTTTATCAAAAAAGATAAAGAAAACGTGCGTCACCAACACTGCAGTCATCTCCGCCATGGCAGAATGATTAAAGTGAATATTTGACTTGCTCTCATATATTTATCGGTGCTATTCAACAATTGGGAGTTGGCTAGTAGAAGTGCAGCCCACAGCCGCTGGCCACTGAGCAGCTCCACTGGAGACGAGGATTAAATGTCTCTCTCGATGGCGTCTCAGTGGCAGTTGTTAAGGGACGACCGAGCATTAATCATTCATCCCCTCTATCCAGATTTTGCCAGTCTGTGGAGGATCTACAACTGGCAACTGTTTGGTCACGGACGCACTCTAGTCTATTAAAATGATTCCTTCAAGTTTTCTCAGGATTGTCACTATTCGGCGTAACGGCATGAGTGAAAAGCTCACTGTCCTGCTTAAGCATAGGCACTCTTGGCTATCCACGAGCGTGCGTGTGAGAGAGCTGGTGAGTAAGTGAGTGCGTGCATCCCTTCATTTTGGTAATGGAAATGCTGGGAAGCCTTTAGTAGTTGCCACTAGTAATGGAATGAGAACATATGTATAATTTAAGGCTCTGCTACAGGCTCCCAATGGAGCCAAGGCGCACACACACATACACATCCAAGAGAAGCTTAATCACTGGCAGTGTTTCTTCATCTGAGTGAGTGAAAGTGGCACTAATACAGCACTGTAGTTTCAGCTCTCTTAAAGTCTCACCAAATATCCCTCTCTGCTTATTATTCCGCCAGTTGGCCTAGATGAGTCAAGACTACATAGCGATAATGTGGAGCAAGAAAAAAAAAAAAAAAAAGAGCTCAGCTTACTTTAAAGGAGAGTTACAGGAAAAGGCAAGGTGCGGGATTTGCAGACGCCTGTCCTATCGATCTGTCGCCATTTGAGAAACAGACGTTCTCACGGCGTCATTTGGGTTATAGAGAAACTGGCACGGCTCTCGCTTTAGCGTTGGTTAGCAGGGCTGCTGGTGTAACGGCGTGTGAAACAGCAAGGTTTCATCAAGACCTTTTTCCGCAAAATGTCAGGGATGCCTCCTGGCTTCAAGCTGTAACGCTGTGAGTACATGTGATCCCCCTCCCCACTCCCCACTCCCCCCAAAATGATTATTCTAATGAAATACCACAAAATACGACACGAATTTCCAAGCTGAACGAATCAGTATCATAAGAGCAGTTGACGTGTTAGTGTTTAAGTTATTCTGCTATGTTACCAGTGTCATTGTGTTCACGGACCATTGTTCAGAAGGATGATACTGCAGTTACCAGAGTGTCTGCGAGCGTGTTTCAAGCCGGAGCTGTGACGCCTGTCAATCACTCCAGCTACCTATGGCACTGATTTGTGATTACATCCGTGTGACTGGCAGACAGTTAGAGGGACGTGTGTGGATCCTCCTGCTAGTCTGGGAAGCAGGAGCTGCTGCTGTAGCTGAAGAGAAAGGCAAGGTCAGAGAGGTAACTGATACATGTTTTGGGGATTTTGGGGAGATTTGGGTTTTGTTTTGGCACGTGCCATGATCTAAAGTGGATTGTGTGCCACTCACTGCTAGTAGGGCATGGTCTTTAAGCGTTTAGTCAACAAATTTAGTCAACACATAGGACTCTAAACCTGTGACGCATTCTCTTATACAAATGTCTTTTTAACTATATGAAATATACCAATAAAGCAAATATCTACTGAAAGAGAGTTAAACTGGCCATTTATTAAGCTCTTTAAAAATCTATTTTGAATTTACTGATTTTACTTTGGTTATACTATACAAATGTCAGAGGTGTCAAAAGTATTCACATTCTGTACTTAAGTAAAAGTATGGATACTTGTGTAAAAAAAAATACTCTCGTAAAAGTAAAAGTACTGATTCAACTCCTTTACTCAAGTAAAAGTAAGAAAGTACTGGCTCTGAAATGTACTTAAGTAAAAAGTAAAACATTTTTGCCAGATTTTTCCATTAACAATTCATCCGTTGATAATTTTGCAAAATGAAAAAGTTCTAGCAGAATAATCTAGACTTAACGTGACCAGATGTCCTGCATGAGCATCTGGATCATTTTTAATGATAAACTGAGGGTTATTGGGTTGTTATTTTTAAACCGCTAGCTAGTGTTAGCGTTACTATCAAAACAGTGTGTTCCCATAGCATTGCTAACGTTGTAAACTAGCTTCCAAAAAATCCTCAAAAAGCTAATGATAGCAACAGAAACCACACCATACCTGAGTTTGTTTGTTTTTTCACATTAGACCAGTAGCTAGTTCTCAAATAGTGCGGTCAGGTGGACTTTCAGTTAGTGTCTTTATTGAAGCTTGAACGATACGTCACGTCTTTTACGTCTTGTCATCCGTGGAGGTTAAAAAAGTAACGAGCCTATTTTTCAAATGTAAGGAGTAGAAAGTACAGATATTTGTGTACAAATGTAGGGAGTAAAAGTAAAAAGTCTTCAGAAAAAGAAATACTCAAGTAAAGTACAAATACCTGAAAAATCTACTTAGCACAGTAACAAAGTATTTGTACTTCGTTACTTGACACCTCTGACAAATGTAAATAATGGGGTTTTCCTCAAAGATTTAAACTGCAGTCCTCAAGTCATTCAGCACCATCCAGGTGCATAAACTGCGTGAATGCACAAATGCAATAATGCAAAATATGTTGTCAGCATCATTTGTTCCCACTCGGCTCTCCACATTGTTGCTCTATTTTGCCCTTTAATTAGTATTTGCCAAACGACATTTCAAAACACGTTTGACTGTCATATCATTAACATCCACTCAGTTTCCTTCTGTTTGTGTATACAATTTGCATTTGATTTGTACCATCAAGCTATAATTTACACGGGACACATCCTGCGTGTGTGTGTGTTGATTATGTATGTGTGAGTTGCAATATGACGCAGGCCGCCAGGCGATGAGTCAGGACATCATAATGACTGTGCGGCATTGTGAAGAATGGTTTCCTGCTTTGCATCTCTCTCCGTCAAAACAGCTTCATTGTGTCTCGTCTGCGTGCCGGAGAGTCCCTCGCTCGACAGGCAATTCGGATTCCCACCAGCGGCCTACAAAACGAGCCGCGTCGCACGGCGACTCCTTATTTTTTTTCTGCCCTTTCTTCCTCTTTTTTTTTTTTCTTTTACAATGGAGTGTGAGAATGCAATCAGCGCGGCCGTTTCAGACGGAGGAGGACAATTTGGAAAGAGGAGAGAGGAGGCACTGTCTCTGGCATGTTTATAGAGAGCTCTGCCAGATGATGTCAGGGAAACGAGGGAGGACAAAGAGTGGAGAGGAGGGATAAATAGAGACAGTAAGATGGGAGAGGGATAAAGAGAGAGGGAGAGAGAAAGTGGAGGGGAAAGATGGATGGAAGACAGCACAAGCAAGAGAGTGATGGATGAAGTGAGGGATGACTAAAGGAGAGAGACTAAATGGAGGTGAGGGGGGGATCTCCTCCACTGCGGTGGCAGCCCTGACTATGTCATATCCTTTTGACTCGTGCTACTGGCGCTAACAGAGCCCCCCACTGCACCCCTGCGAGTCCTACACATATTCCGCCGCCCTCATACATTTATACAAACAGACCCACACTCCCCTTCTCATTCTATTAATCTCCCCTCTCCCTCCTCCACGTTAGCGTGGAGTCCCCCTCGAGACTGATTACGGTGGTCTGTGCGTGCATACTACATGTAGGCGCCAGGATGTGTGTATGTGCATGTTTTTCTTTCCTCCTGCTAGTTTTCTACTTCTCCCATTTGTTTCCCACCCCCCGCCCCCCTCCGCTCATAGCAGACACTTGCTGTAATAAAGTAAATGAGGTTGGGAAATGGCAAGACTCAAGGTGATATTTCAGCAAGCCACTCCCCAGCAACAACACTGTGGGGGAGGCAGGGAACTCGGCGTCTGAATGAAATGTGTGCGTGCTTGTGTATTATGTGCACTGGACTGGAGTGGCTGGGTTAATGTCAGTGTGTACGCAGCATTTGGACAGCTCAGAGCTGGGGTCATCCTTGCTGCAGACAATCAGCAGTTTTCTTTTTATTTGTGGGATTGGGTGGAGACGCTGAGGCCATCCTTGAAAAACCATTCAAAAGGGAAAACAAATCAATACATGTGTGGTCACAGCAAAAAAAAAAACTAAGACTTGCTGCCATGTCTGCTTAAAAGGAGCACACATACGTGGAGGATCTGTGTCTGTAGCCAGAAAAGAAGATCAGGCCGGTGTGAGGCTACCTGCACACAAAAGAAGAATCTATGCCAAAACCACTATATCTTTACACAAGCAGTTAGAGCCTAAGTGCTAAGTACCAAGCCGCTGCTGTATAATAAAAAAAAAAAATATTGATATCTCTCCTTCAATATTTACCACAGGACCCTCAGCCATTTTTTTCTTGTCTTACTCTGGCGTTTCTGGTACACCGAGGCAATTTATTATGAGCCTGACTTTTATTATTCCTCTGCTGAATGCCTGTGAGGATGCCGGATGAGTTTTGCCGGGAGTTAATGCCGGCGGCGACAACGGCGGCAAGGCCTGAAATTGAGCGCATGCTACATCATCCAATTTGAAATGTTTATACATTTTGGAGGCGTGCATTTGGACAATTGAAGGCACATGACACGTGGAGTTTACCGTCCTCGCCACGAGGAGTGCTAATTAGCCTGCTGTGGAGGGTCTTCTGGGGGTCTGGAGGGAACTTTCCAACATTCGAGAAAATAAACCAAATAAGATTTTTATCAAGTGGAAGTGTGGGGTTTGAAAAACTGTAGATAATTAGGAGGCAGGAAAGGTGTACTGTATTATGCAGGCTTTGTGAGAAATGTTTTATCTGCCGTTTTTCAAACCCTGACCTTAATTAAATACTCATGATTGTCTGCTTTATTTCTCACAGTCATTGTTTAAATCTCTTTTTAAGATTAACTTATACCTCTGCACAGAATACATGCCGCTTAGACGCTGCAGGTGCGTGGCTTAAAGAGTCCAATTTCATATGCTCGCAAATACTACCATGGTATATTTGCATTGTGCAGGGCACAAGAGAACCCCATAGTAACCTGTAGGCTCTTACACTATAATTACAAAGTTGATATTGCCAGAATTATATTTTATAATTAAATGATATTATAGTATAAGCTAGAGACAACATCCTTTTGATACATTCTATTTTAGTTTAACTGAATCTAAGTCATTTAGCATTGCAAAATTATAATAATACATTTGCGTTTCCCGACTTGAAAACGACTTATTATCACCTCGAGGACATCGTCTTCGTCCCCGTCCCTGCGATTCTGGGGCTTGTTTTCCTTCAGCAGGCAGTTCCACAAACGAGCAGCCGCCAAAACAGCAACTATCACAATTCCCTGAATGAAAGGTCAGCGCCTCCCTGTGTCTAAAATTGGCCCGCAGAGGAGTCGCTGTAGTTTGCAATCAGACGAGGCAATACGTGACAGAATCTCCCCCTGGTCGTTTAAATGTATATTTATGTGCTAAAAATAATCCTGTGGCTTTTAGACGTGAGATCGGATGAGGTGAGGTGACCCTTTAATGACACCTGCAGAGAAACTGAATGTGTGGTGGTATATTTTGTTTGTTTGAAGACAAAACAGCAAACTATCACGACAAAAGAGCCGACTAAAAAATACTATGAGGAACACTAAATGTGTATTGGTTGACATTTTCAAACTCTTTTTGCTACCCGTCACTGGAATTCTGTCTTTACTTCTCTTCCTACCGGTATCAGAACAGCTCGCCATGAGTCCCCGTGTGTGTTCTTTGAGATTACGTAATTGTTTGTGATTTTTTTGGACCCCTGGCTGCTTTGGCTGACAAGCTCTCGCTAAGAACAGCTCTCTGAATTCTTCCCCTCAGGGGGGGGCAGGTTGGCTGTGAGCTGGCTTTAGCCGACCGTTTCCATGAGTCCCATGTCTCCTCCTGTCCCAGTCAGTCTCGCTCGCGCACATGTCCCCGAGTGGACAGACATTTCGGCTGGAGAAACCCGCTGCTGCACACGGACAAGTCCTCATTTCGCAAATAATCTCGCCTTGTGAGACACACATACACAGATAGACGCATTTGTAGCGTGCCCCTACATGAAAACACACAGAAATACGCACAAAAAGGCCACCCACTACAGATCTATCTAATACATGTAAACAACATCTAAATCCAAACACAAACAGACGCTCTACTGTATGTTACAGCCATTATGAATAGACTCTTTCTCAAAAGAGACACAAAAACACACTCATCTTACCAAATTGCCCTCTGACTGTGGGCTATAATCTGAGGAAATTCTCTTCAATCTGTTCACTGAAAGCGCTCTCCTCTCCGTCTGCAGTGGCGTAACGACACAGTCGCATCTTTAAACTGATGGAAATGGCACGGGGAGCTTTGTGAGACTAAAAAGAATAAAATAATCCAGAGAAACTTGCTCGATGCTTGATTAACTTACATCAGAATAAATGCATTTTATTTCCCTGTTGTACAGCTTGCAATTAGGGCTTAATTAGAATTTTTTTTAATTTTTTTTTTTAACAGAAACAAATGACAAATTATGCTCAAAGAGACTGGCTCCATCACTGTGTGACCTCTTAAATAACTCCCCTATAGTCAGAAAAGCCTGCCTGAGGTTGCAAGCCATTCACACTGTGGAGAAGTGAGATAAAACAACTTGTTCCCTGCTCCCTGCAGAGTTAAGTGTCATTGTGAACTTTAACACTGACAAACCTCCCGGGCCCTTTTGGCTAAAATTAAAATAAGTTAATTATTTAAGGTTGATTTAAAGCAGGCCCTGTCAAAACTCTACGTTGTAATGTTCCCTGTTGGCTTTTTTGGTCCACTGTTGGCGACTATGGATAGGTAGTGCATGCACAACACACTCGTATACATGAACACAAACACACACTGCTTGACATTTAACATGATGAAATGACGGAGGAGAGACGGGGCAATGCCAAGCACAGCAGACGTCCCCTAGCGCTGCGGCCTAGCGTCTGATGTGGGGTGACACATCACGCACGTCTGTAGGTACGGCGTTTGCAAAGATTAGATTGTGATTTGGATGATACTGGAGGATGGATGGAGAGGGAGACAGATGTGGCGGAGAGGAAGACCGATAAACAGACACCAGAGGGGAGAAAGAGAGACAGAGATCATTATTTGGCATGTCCAGCAGGGAAACAGGCAGCCTGTGTGTCTGGGCGTGCAGCTTCTACCACTTCCCTCAAAGTCCTTTTCAATAATGTAAATGTCCCTCACTAGCGGGCCCATCTCCTCTTTGTGCTTAATTGTTTTTGGCCTGTTATGCCTTTGCTCCCTTGCACCCAGTCTGCGACTGTCAGTTGCCCGATTCTGTTTACTGCGTTTTTTGTGTGTACAGATGATGCATTCATGTGCATTTCTCTGTGTGTGTCTGCCCACAAAATCTTCTTTTTTTTTTTAAAGAAGCCCAGAAAGTTGACAAATAAATCAAGACACAAACTTAAAACCAGCATGAGAGCAATGGGAAGGCAGCAGCGGGAGCAAAAGACCAGTGTAAATGAGGGGACGGCAGAGGAAGCTCGAGGAAAAACAAGAGACAGAAGAACAGCCTGTGCCAAAAGCGGAGACAGAGCTGCACGTAGAGAAGCGGTGAAAGTATAATAAGGGAAAACGAGGAAGAAGCTCGGGGAATTAAAGAGTGGGGAAGGGAAAAAAAAAAGAAAAGAAAGGAGTGCTGGAATGTGAACAGGAACATGAAAAGCGGGGAAATAAAGAGAGAGGCAGAAGAGGAGGCAGTCTATTTGTTTGGCTTGTAGCGCTAACCCTCCCTCGAACGCGCACACACACACACACACACACAGCAGCACCACCACCACCACCACCACCACACGCCCGACAGACAGGCCTCCCTGCGGGTTGTTAGCCACGCTTGCAGAAATACAGCTTCATTTCTGTTGACAGGCGGAGGAAAATAATTGGCCGATAACAACTCATCAGAATGCAGGCGATATGTATGATTTTCTCACTCAGTTGTATCTGAGACAATCAGTGGCAGTGTAAACAACAGAACGGAAGAGGGGGGGGGTCGCTTCGTATCTGTCAAGGTGGTTGTCGGTAGTTTGGATTTTTGTTGAGCTGGTTATTGCATGAGGTGCTTCACTTTCAGGTGCAGCCGAATAAAAGATTCAGCGTTAAGTGTTTGTCTGCTCACAAACATCTGCAAAATGCACATTCTCCTCTTCGACATTTGCCGTGGTTTATATTTGGAGACCGATCAAGCAACTTTCACAGTCAGGAAAGTGTTGGGGTGACTCATGGATGGCCAACTGCTGCGAGAAGCCATTCACTTCACAAGAGTGTGTCGCTTGAATGTTTTTCAGGGCAAAGCAAATTTGTCTTCACGATGAAATGATAACTGCAGCTGCATCAAACGGTGGATCCTGGACATTTGAAGTTGCATTTCTGACTTTTTAGGGAGTAGTGTAATCTCTGTTTGCATTTGAAATCTGGCAGGGTGAGGAAATTAACACCCCAACCCGGTCTGAAAAGTCAGATTTGTCGAATGTTGCTCACACTTCTTGCAACTCCCACTTTGGGGATGATTCAGCCTTGTGACCAACTCAAAGGTTGCAACAAGAAGCCGCTACTGCAATCTGAATAACAGAAATGTGTCGCCACTCCAACAGGAAAACAAACAACACTGAAAGAAAGGATGTGCACCCCTGTGATTGAAGTGAATCCCTTTCAAATTGCACAATTGCAACCCCTGTTTTCTCTCGTCCAGATCTGTCAGTCTTCCACTTTGCCGCATTCAAACTTACCAGCCAATTAGCCACCTGACTTTTCAGCCGAGCATGGTCCGATGAAACCGGCTGTTGAATTCCACCCTCAACAAGCCTTTCTATAATAGAGTGATAAAAATGTTTATATGTGTAATACTCTGATAAATATCAGTGGTATTTATTTTATATTTTTCATGGGAATAAGTTAAAGATAAAAGACTCCGGGACTGCGTATGCCAACAGTGTTGAGGTTGTTCAGCAACAACAGAACAACAGACTGTGAACTATAGTTGAGCAACTATTCGGAGCGTTTGAGTTGGACTTTCCGTAACCGCTTGTGTTTGGTGAACACGAGGCAAGTTTAGTTACGTTAGCTAGCCGGAGCTAGGCTAACGCCACGGTCCTTGCTGAAGGGAGATACCGCCGGAACGGACAGGAGGAGTTTCTGTCTCGGGAGAGAGTCGTTGACGGAGGACGATCCGCTACTGCCGAGGGGAACGGAGCTTCGTCGCTAGCTGCTGCGAGCGAAGACGTTTGCTACCGCAACGAGCGAGCGATTCATCGGATGCGCCCAAGTCTTGCATCACGGATGCACGGAGGTATCGTTAACAAAAGTTTACAACAGAGCTCCAACTAAAGCGCGCCAACGAAAATAGACAAAGAGTGCACTCAAAATAGAATTAGACAGTGAGGAAAGACTAAAACTATACCCCCGGGGTTCTATTTTTTTTTATGTATTCTTTCTTCTTCGTAGAAAAGGTTTGGATTTGTGAGTTCTTGCAAATGTTTAATACATTTTCTAAACTGAGATCCTGTGTTGGTTTTATTGCACGGTGTCTTATCATTTTAAGTATTTAGATACATAAGGGTTTACAGGTCAAGTGTATTTCCCATAGCCTCCAATTGATTATTTAGACGTGAGAATTATACGGTACCCTAGACTAATATTTACTATTCGAGATGTATCTTTTACTACAGAATGTTTAACGGGTTAAAACTTCACCCGAAAGCATAAAGCTGGGTTTTATTACACGAGCCGGTGGTAAAAGGGTTACATATGGTTGCATCCCCTCTAAAACAGCTCTCTCTCCCTGTTAGGCGCCTCCACCCTTCAGAATAGCTCTCTTAACTGGGTGACCTGTGCTAATTTTGCTTCTCTAAGCTGTCCCTGTTGAACATCCAAATCTCTCTTCTGGGTACCATTTGCATTTGGGGGGGAAATGGAATATTGAGGCCAAAGTCATGCCAGTTAGAGGTATAATTTAGCTCGCTTGCCTTCTGCATTAGATTGCGAGGATCTCCTTTGTGATTTTACGCTCAGTGAGGGGCCGTTTGCAGATGAAATGCCTCTTTGTAGGTAAAAGGATGTGCCATTCAGTGTATCCCCTTAAAGCATCAAACGCACAGCATGCGTTACATTGTAAGACGGCGAGTTTGCGTCACACCAGTGACTTGAAAGTGGTGATAAAAACAGGTGTTTTGCGTGTCACGCTGTGCACTGCAGCTGCCGTGGACAACCTTTTTAAACCTATTAAAAGTCTAACTGCAAAGTCGTGCTGCAATTACTACAAAAATAGTCGAACAGTAATAATGAGCTCTATACTCTTTCTACTCCCACATGTTCATATCCATTTCTTTACCGGGAATGATTGGCTCATTGGGTGTAGATCTGATGGATCATCAACTCAATTTCTCAAATAATATCAGTGTGATTTGTTTTGTTTGCGTAAGGTTCCTCAGCTGATCCCAGGATTTGCAATGTCTGACGCCGCTACTTTTGCCGTACCTCACCGCCTCCTAAGTGTCCTTTATTTGACTGTTCTGCAAAATCCAAAAAGAAAATGCAAATTTACAGAAATGCCCCATCATCTCACCATTTTTCATTTGATTTATGTCACCGTACAACAATGAATAAAACATTGTAGAAGAGAGAGCAGACTGGAGAATGACTCCATCCAGCTGTTCAGCCCCAAGCTTTGACAAACAAGCTTGACAATGTTACGACCCGGCTCGAGGGCCGCAGCATAAAGTGGAGACACATGACAGAGCGACTTGTTCCCGGTTAAACTGTCCAGAACTTACCTAGTTACCTGGTTAAGCCTGAAATTCTAAGTAACTAGACCTCAGCTAGTCTTCATTAGCTTTCCTGGGCACGCTAGGGGCCACCCTAGGGTTACTGCACAAAAAACAATACAGTGGTGACGGCCACACCAACACCCAAAGGCTTTCTACACCAGGCAAGTTCTATAACATGGACATTTACCTCATGAGGCAACATTAGCTTGTCAGTCTCCACAAAAACGATATCCTGGATGAACCCTGATTTATATTATACAAGCAGGCTCTTCTTCAACAATGCCCCTTACCCTTATCTCCTCAGCTATGGCTGGTGAAGACCACTGTAAGTGAAGGTACAGATGGGTGTAACAAGGAGAGTATGATCTGAGTTTACGCTCTTTCAGAACGTAACTTCAAATGCATTTGGAAGACGCAGTCCAGTCCAAGCATTTACCACCTTCCTTGGACGACATTTCTGCCACTGTTGCAGCTCGGATCATTTATCGTTTGCAGCCTGCGCAGAGTTAAGTTTAACTGTAACTTTATTAAATTCAGACATCTGGAGATTACGACCCTTTTATCCCAAATATTTAACTGAAACAGACAAATAAACTCCAGACTGTTCCTCTTTTACAAGTCAGAATACTGACAGCAGATGGGAGAATAAAGCCGTTGATTAAAAAAACCTGATACTATAAAGCGTGCCGACTTAGTGTTTGCAGCTCAACAAATTCAGGGAGGAAGAGTGAGCTCATCTGTCTGATGCATTAAAACTGGCAAGTCGTGCTTGCAGATGATACATCAGGGGAGATTTATCCTGCCCAGCAGCATTGTGCTGTACCAATAAGTTAATTCACACCAGTCACAGTCTTTGTCCTCCATGTGATTATAATGACACCTGCGCTAGTGATTGATGCCTGACAGGAGGCTCGCTACCTGCGGTGGTCATTTTTGAAGCATCAGCACTTCCTGACAGCGGACAGCGCTACCTGAGAACCCCCGCTGAGCTTCCCTCAATTAATGTAGCCACGAGCGTGCGCGCGTCCGCGCACGAGAACTGTCAGCTTGCCGCTCGTTTCTTTGACTGCGCCGCGCCGGCTTGCCCTCTCGCCGAGCTCATTTTCCCCTTCACTCTGTGTGAAGGCCATCTTCAGAGGGAAGGGAGAGAAAGACGGGAAGGCACAAATCAGAGGGTGGGAGAAACAGAGCGGATAGTGGAGGAGAGATTTTCTTTCCTTAAGAAATAGAAACTGAAAAACAAAAGCTAAGCTGTAAAAAAAAAAAAAAAAAAAAATGGAGGTTGTTCGGAAGAAAGAGGAGCTGTGAGGGAGAAAGAGATAAAGAAATGACAGGGAGAGACTTATCCTGTCTGGCATTAAAGTTATTTGTAGTTTCGGGATTCTTTTTTTAAAACACATCTCGGTTCAAATGATTGACTGTAGCTGTAATCTTTACAGTCTAGCTCTGTTAAATAGAGGAACTTTATAGCACTATTTACTGTAAAAACACATGCACACACACGCACAGATCGCATCCCCCGTGTGCACATAACGTCGGTTCTGTTCCCAAACACACATATACAAGTCTTGGGACGAAATAAAGCAAGGTTTCCTGACGCTTGCTGCTGTGTCTGCCTTTACAAAAGCTGTCAAAGCCCGAGCTGCAAAGGATTAGGAACAGTATAGATCTGTAATGCATCACAACGGCTCTGAGCAAATAAACAAATTGGAGAGAAAAGCACTGCACAAAAGACTTGCCAGGGACTATTTATCAAAATTTCCCAAGGCTTGTTGACTGTGACCTATAACAATGCCTTCTCCCTCTTCTCCTTTCTTCAGAGAAGAATACCTTATAGATGCGAGCCGACACCGCTGGCATATAGCCTCCAAGGAATTATAGCCCAGCGCTGTACTCCACGACTTTTACCAACTTGTCAGTATTAGCCGTTATCTTGTGTGACGGCGGCAATGTCCCTGCTCTAAGCCACGGATAACTTCCAACATAATTGACCTCCGTTCTGAGGTTACATCTTTTACTTTCCCCTTACACCGGTAGCTCATCTTGTCTCTCCGCCAAACACTGGGGGTAACCTATACGGACATTTGTTACCATGGCAGCAGGAGGCCGTTTCTGGAGTGTTTTATTACTTGTTGGGGGTGAACAGCGCTCTACATCAGGCCCTCGTCCCTGAGTGCGCGCCTCGTCAATGCGTCCACTTCACGGCTGCGCCACTGGAAGGTGTGCGAGTGTGATATTTATGTTTTGTTATCGTCGCCCTCTCATGTAGCATATGCAAGGCTTTACGATGATACTTGAAACAAAGGCCACTTAGATGTGAATCTGAATTTTATAAGAGGGAACACGCTGGTGTGTAGCTTACAGCTTCTTGATTCAAAAGGTTACATCCACCAGCGCTTTGGCTCAATTTGACCACTTACAGCTCGGTTCTGCTGCAGTTGATCTTTTGTGTGTTTCACTTGGATTTTAATATTTCAGTTTGGTTTGTGGCTTTGTTTTTGCGCCCACGCATGATGCAGGAAAAAACGCACGCTTTCAAACAATTTAAGTATTTCCATGTCACAAAAAGAACACTAATTCTAATTTCTTTTGCGTTGTTTAATTAAGCTAATTTAACATCTTTATCTGAGTCTGTTTGCATGTTTAACTTGCATATGTTTAGTCTTGCCTATGCCACTATCTTCTCCACTTAAAACTGCATCTTAAATTTAAGGAGATGAAACTGAGTGAGCCATCTAGTACCATGATATAAAAGGATGATTTTTGGAACTAACCCTTTAAGAACTTTTATCATATATATTTATAGAAAAAGTGTTTTTCATGTAATCTTTTGCGATTTTTATTCATTTCAGTTCCTTGACATTTTAGTCTGCATGTAACATTGTGAAAGTTATAACGTCTGAAGTGATTTTAAATCTAAATATAGAAATGAGGATGCAGCTGTCTGGGTGAAGCCCTCCGTTCCACGCAGACTCCACCAGCCGTCCTCCCCTCCTCACTTTGATAGCAGCCAACAATCTAAATGAAATGTGTTGTTGTGTTGACAGCCGTAGGCACTGGCCACTCAGTTGGAGTAAACACCTGTCTGAAATTGCCTGGAATTGGTACAGTCCGGGGAGCGGAGTCATTACACCGGCATGAGATCGCCATGAAACGCTTTCTGTGTTTGTGTTGCCAATTTCATTAGGACTGGGCGTGCTCTTTTCATGTTGCTTTGACAGCTCCTCTTCTGTTTTTTTTTTTTTTTCGTTTTTAAAAGCATTTTATTTATGTGCTTTCCTCTGGGGAAGCTGGACAGGCTTCCTCTGGAGACAGAGCTCTCACGGAGAGGACACTGAAGGAGCCTCGTGTCAGTTGGAACATGCGTGCTAAGGACGCGTGTACACACCCACACAAAAGCGTGAGGACATCATATAGTACTTTGGCCATACGTCTGTGAGCCTACACTAATAGCTGAAGCTGTGCTGCCAATGAGAAAGCTAAAATAATTGGTCCGTGGGGAGTCCCGTTTTGTCTGTGTCAGTAGAAACAGCTCTGTGATAAAAGGCAGAGATGCATGAATCAAAATTACACTGGGGCTATAGAAGCAGTCTGACCCTCAAAGGGTGCGGCGGCATCGTGTAGCGTCTGCTTTCTCTTTGGAGGAAACATCTCAGACGGCAACTAAACCTGCATACGCACGCTGGATATGAATTAAATCACATCACCTGGCCATCATCTGCCATCAAACACTCACTGCTCCTCTGGCTTTAAATTAATTGGAAAATCTTGTTTGATTTTTATTTTTTGAATCTACTCTATAATCATGTACCAGTGGCTTTTTGTGTGTGTGTGTGTCTCTTTGAAGGGACGGTGTATCTTTGAAACGCGCCAATTAGCCAGCAGTTTCTTTTTAACAACGCAGAGCAAATGTGAAGTCAAGACGAAGCCTGTCGCCGTTCGATGTATGCATCCGCCTTCATCCTCGCCATCAGAACCCAGTTGCCATCAGCGATTTCTGGTCTGTTGCACTTCTTTTTTTTAACGTCGTCACAGTTTGGGGGTAAAAAATCCACCTCGTGCAGTCAAAACTTTTATTACGGGGCTTTGAGAAGAAACTTTGTCAGATTGAAGCCACTTGGTTCTCCATATGAGAGAACAATCTCCATGTCCCTATTCATATTCAAATGATCATCTACAATTCTTCTTGTCTTGTCAAAGATGTAACGTCCTCGTGTTGAAGGGAAGCTATCCGGAGACCACTCTGACAAGAAGAACAAACCCAAGTCGCGCTGTGCTTACAGTGAAGCCAGGCCTATTTGCATCTGGATCAAGGATGTGCCAAGGCGCCGTTGTGTACTCCTTGTAGACTCAAAGCGTCTGATCGAGGAGCGACAACAGTGCGGGTCCGTGAATGGAAACGCCAGAACACGATGCACATTCTGAGTCTGAAAGTATGAAATAGGGAGTGAAAAGACCTCCCCTGCTACTATAGGAACCAAAAACAGGATACACGCAAGACAACATGATTACAGCGCAGGGACTGAAAGAGAAAGTGCACCCGGAAGATGGTATAGTGCTGCTTTTTAACCAGGGCTCATTACAGAAGGCCGCGCTCCTTCCCCGCGCTGCTTTCCTTTTCTCTTTGTCTGCCATTTTTCTCTTTTCATCACCACCTTTGCCTGTAGTTTCTATTCCCTCCATCCCTGTTCATTTGACTTATCGGAGTCTCTCCTCCTGTCTTTTGAAAGCTAACACAGCACAGCATCACCAAGTGACGCTGCCCCCTCAGACCTCGTCCTGCTCCTATACGGCAAAATGACTAGAATGCTTGTCAGAGAAAAAAAATCTTCCTTTTTAATCTTCCTGTTCTTCTGTGGGCGTTGCTTGAAAGTCCTGTCTGCCTGGTATCCTTGACTAGTCTCGAAGAGCTGCAAGAAAGTCTCAACGAGGGGCCTCATTTATGGAGACGTCGCGCAATCAAGGATGACCTTACCAGACGTGTAACGACAACTGGATGTAAAATAGCTTCTGTAATTTAGTGGAAACTGAAAAAGATCTCAGTCCTTTGTAGACATGCAGGCGGTATCTCCTGATTTGATAGGTGTTGCATAGACTTCAGAGAAAACTGAGCTGCAAGCAAACTTTCAGAGTGGACCAGTGGAATAGAAACCAAGCGCCTCCACAGGGCAAAAGGTCGACACACAGACAACAAACAAAGTGCAGCAGAATAGCTGCTCCCATTATTTCCACATTGACGTCAGGCGTCTAGGACTCTAGCATAGGTGCGGATGTTGTTTTTTTTCTGTCCTCACTTCACATGGAGGATGTATTTCTTATCTAATTCCTGCTCTGTTTTGCTCTTGGTCTTTGTTCCTCTTTGGTCTTTGCCTGGGCCTCTTCCTCTATGCTTGGATTTTTAAGGTTTCAGAGTTGTTTTTTTTTAATTCCTAGCTTGCAGATAATACAGTTGCCTCCTATAGTTTATAAAATCAAGTCCGGTCATACCAGCAGCCCCAGCAGAATTCTAATATCAGCATGCCGACATATGTAATCTAACAAAAACACTCGATGTAACCAGACAGTGGTGGTTTACATGCATTGAATATCCCATCACATTGAGAGGAGTGAAGTAGCTCTAGAAAATATTAACGCCGACTAACAATGTCGAAGTCTGATCCGATATTCACCGCCTCGCAATAGGTGAGTTTCTGGGAAGGACAGAAACATGGAGGTGATGAATGAACCGAGCGTTTGGCTCCCAAGAAAGGATTGAGCTTGATCTGATGACAAATCAAACATTTGAATTCCTCCTGAAGGAAATATAAATGTTTGGGCTGTGCTTCATGACAGTCTACCTCCTAAATCTCATTGTGAATCACATTTTCATGACAGTACATCCATGTATTGGGTGCGTTTTCAGGGTGACAGACATTTCCGGCCCATGTCGCTTCGCTGTGGCTACAAATATTGCGACATGGCCATGGTGTGAGCCTGCTCATATTTTGAACAGCACCACTGGCATGTTCGCTTCTTATTGAGGTCACATGCCACAAGCTTTGGCCTTAGACACGGACAAACACTTGCTCTTATTGGTGGTTTGGAGAGCGCAGTCCTCCTGACCTGCTTGTCTACGAACCGTGGGAGGAACCTCAAACGAGACCAGTGAGAAAATGCAGAAACAGCAGCCCACGGCTGAGACCTTCTCGGTGCAGGGCAACAACGGGGACTACTGAGATACTGTGCACTTAAAGCCTCACGCTCAGTATACAAACAGAAACACATTAAAACAAGTGCAAATGGGTTAACTAACATTAAAGCCATCCAGGAACACTTGCAGGTAATTAGATAATTTTATTTATACTGAGGATTTTATTATATGACTACAGCAACAATAATCAAGGTCCAATTATAGAACAATAAAAGAGTGTACTTTAGATTAATAAAACCTATATGACACATTACATTTTATGCATAAACAGACAAATCAAGTGTCCAAGAAGGACAAGATCTCTTATCTCATTCCACCACATCCTGCAATAACATATTTATTCTCTGAGTTTCTTACACTGTATGTCGTTTGAGAAAGATTCAGCCTTGACACAATGGGAGCAGTGTTAGACAGCACATAAAAACATGTAGGGATTGGTTGATTCAGAGATTCATGTTGTTATCTAACGATTTCTACTCATACTTATGAGTCATCAAAGTCTGAATGGATGCTGAATTGGCAGTAGATCAGTACAGTGTATGACAGCTATTCATTTCTTTTTGCTTTGCTCTCAAATTTAAAAAGTTACTTAGAAAATTGAAATGTCATAATAAAATAGCTTGCATAATAACTTGCATAATCTGCACTATACAAGGAAATACTATTTTCTAATAAAAACTGTTCAAAACTTCTTTAATTACGGCAAATTACATAAAAAGTGTTGAAACCCCCTGAGAGTTTTCTGCACTCATCAATCATTTTCGCTGTGAAGCTGCTGTATTGTTCGTCGCGCACTGAGAGCTGAGGCTGCAGGCTAACACGCCACCAAACTCTGCCTGCAAATCCGGAGGCAAGAAAAGACCCTGCATTCCCCCCTCCCCGCTTCCACGCAACCGCTCCCCGCCCGGAAACAGAACAGGTGGTACACGGCTCCCCGGGGACGCGGTGACAACCAGGAAAACAAATGTTGAGCTGACTTCAGCGGTGGAGGCTGGCTTGCAAATAAATATGCTCGGGCTTAATTTCCATGATCAATGAGTGGTTTCAGGGGGAAATCTGCATGTCAGAGAGTAAAAAAGCCCGGTACGTGACACAAAGTATTCCCATTTGAAAGTGTAATGGCTGTAGCCACAAACTGTGCTCACTCGGCTTCCCTCAGCCCCTCCCCTGATATTGTTGCACTTGCTGCAAGCCCCTTGGGAGACGACTGTGTTTGGGGCCATGTTTACTCTGCGAGGAAGACTTCCAAAGTCGAGCTACATCAGTATTGTGCGGGCTCATTTGCAAAACATATGAGACAGGCAACCTGTTCTCTTTCGTTTGGCAGTCTGTCCACAAGTTGTAAACACTCAGTAAAATATGCAGTGATTATAAGAGCAGTGTGAGTGACTTTTCGAGATATGCAAGGCCTGTTACGTCTCTTTGTTTCGTATAAAGAGAGACATTGTACTGAGACAAATCCTGGGTACTGCTTCTTCACATGTGAGCTGTGCATCTTAAAGACATTTCTTTGCAGCAATACTGTTTTTTTAAAGCTTTAAAATGACACAGCGTGTGATGTTGCGGTTAAATATCTTCCACAGATATTATTTTTAAGCAGTGGTATGAGCAGTTCAAGCAGCCCTCTCAGCCCTGTGGTGGCACCGCTGTGTAATATAGTCTTATTTATATTGTTCAACGCTTTCGCCAAAGTAGCCTCTTAAGCCCATTTGACTGACCTCTTAAGTCATTGTCAATTAAGTCAGCACTGATGCCTGCTTTAGCTCAGAGAGCCAGAGCGAGTGCACTTTGGTCCACTCAAGGCTAGGCTCACAACATGAATGCTAAATGACACCGCATGAGGCCCAAAAGAGCAAAAAAGCGTGGCTCAGATGAAAGAGTTCAGCTCAAGGCCCCGCATCTTCAAACCCTTGAGGGAGGAGAGGAGACTGCATCATCTGCGTTTGGTGGCGTCCTGTTTTTAAGTTCAGGACACGCTGGACGAGCAAATAATGCACAGGATGTATCCCTGACCTGACAGCGTCGCTGGGCTCATCTCACTCAAGGGCTCCTTGCACGGCTCTGAGAAGTGTGACAGATGTATCACCTTAGCGATGTTACAGCGCTGGGGTGCTGTTGAGACGGCCATGTGTCACGCACACCACCCACCATCTTGGGTTTGGCAGCAAGATAGGTGAGGTTCCAGCTGACCGGCTGCATGGTGACATATATTCAGTCAGACAGATTTATGTCACAGTGGACTGTAATCCCTGAATCTCACATAAGAAGAAAGTGATGCTTTGCTCCTGTGTGATCAGTTACATAATGTCTTGATGTCATGCTCCTCGCAACAGGAGGTGTAATCATCACCCAGGGCCCTGGTAAAACCAGGTCAGAGCATTTCTGCAGTAGAAAAAAATAAAATAAAAATGAGCTAGGAATCTATAACATACACTATCCGTTATATATAGGAGACCACAGAGACTTTACTCAGTCCAGGCATGCTCCTGATGTCCAAAAGTACTTCAGGGATCGACTGTCCCTGAGAAAAACAGATGAGAGAGAAGCCAAGAAATAGTGGCTAATGCTAGATAATTCCTACACATGTCATTCCAGCTCCACGGCATCACAGGGATATCTGACTACATCCATGAATAAAGATAAGCGTGGACTAAGAGGCACTACATAATTTGTGCCCTGATTAATCCTTGGTCACCTGGCTGAGGCTGTGGGATGTTCAAGCCGATACACCAGAAAAGCCCTGGTTAGATGGGTGATTGCGTCACAAGATCATCGGAGGACGTGTGAAACATGATGAGATGTGTCCTGGCATACGGAAAGCTGGGATCAGCACTTTTGTGTGCTGCAGGAAAACATACTTCCCATCAGCCCTCCGTGTAATGCCAGATTCTATTAAATTAGGGGATTCATAATAAGGAGTTATAATCTTACACTGGCTACGATCCAAGAAAAAGTCTTCAAGAAAAGAGGAATACGCTGATGTTTTACGTTTTGTTTTACATGTATATATCTTTGAGGAATGATCTAGTTGTGCGTGGTTGTTCCTTGTTCTTCCTCATCTCAGTCTGAGGTGCCATGCTCGATGTGCATGTGTTAATTCCCCCCCCAGATGCAGCCCCATCTCCTGCCACGTGGCTAGGGGAAAGGCTTTTCCCGGGACCCAATCACGGGAGGTAATTCTCGTATTAATTCATTTAACCCCAACCAAGTGTAATGAATTAAATATCTCCCCAAACACGCTAAAATCATTTCACCTCTAAATCTGAATTAATCATGTCTAATTAGACAATTATGCATTTATTCTGTTTTGCAGTCAAGCAATCAAGGGCCAATTACCAAGATCAGACAAATATATACATCTAATCGCTCAGAAATCTGGGAGAATCGTTAAAGCGTGGTCACTTTTTAGTGAGTACACCTGGTTTTCTACGTCCGAGAACAACATAATGAGCTCTTTTCTTCGCCTCTCGTTTCTTCTGTCTTTGTCCGGTGAACACGCCTCATCCGTAAAGTCTTCGCTCTCAAAAGGCAGCGCTTATGAGCAATTGTAAAATGATTCAGGAGTGACTCAGCATCTTGTAATTTTAATAGCAAGCCCTCATGTGCTTTCATGCCAGCGATAAATTCATCTTCTCAGGTATTGATTTTTTCTCCTAATGGCAGATTTTGCATTTTGAGAGAAATTGTTCAGTTACCTCTTTATCTCCCAAATCTCAGACCTATTCCACTTTGCCTCTCTGCTCCCATCTTGTTTACTCCAATCACATTTGTTTACCTAATCTTATCCTTTTCCCTTTCACCATGCTGGAATTAATTCTCCCACCTCCCGAAACTAAGGCAAAGTGTCCGCATTGCTAATTCACAGATTAGTCGGCAGCCTTGGAGAGATCTTAATTTGTAAAAACATAATGTTTGATACGCGCAGTAAAACTTCCCATTTGTTTGAATAGCTGGACATTAACGTTGCTAATGTTTCACATGAAACTCTCATCTGAGGAGCCGGTGGTCAGATTTATTATTTAGTGAAATAAAAACCAACGTTTGTCTGCCTGGTTCTGCAGAAAATTACAGGCAAAACTATTACGCCGGGGATTATTGTGCATTAGTGCAATTTTAAACTTAAATAAAATAGTTTCATATATAAATAAAAACGATGGAAAAAGTTTTTAAATGAATCTAATATTTCAAAGCTCGATCGTTTAGCTCTGCAGGCAGACCTTTTTGGAAGCCGGCATTAAAGCTCGCATGAAAAGAACGAACACACGTGCACTCCAGAGACTGCTGGGTCTCACAAATGACAGCTGATGCCACAAAGGCTCAGATACTACACATCCTGCCCGCCAGTATGGCTCTTTCATTAGACCACCGTTGCTTGAAATGAGTCCCCGTGTCTTGTGGAAGTCTGTGCATTCGAGTCTTTTGATCACTGCGAGGTTATCAGTCATCACAAGTCCCTGCTCCCAACAAAGAAAGTCAAACTGCAACCACCGAAAGATCAGTGTGTTAATTGGTGACCTTTAAGCTTTTTCATGCTAAGACTCTAAACTGACACTCGGTGGGAGACCAGTTAGTAATCCAAAGACTGTTTCATTTGAGCTTTTACCTGGAGTTTTTAAATGTGTACCTATTACAGTAATTTCCAGTGGTATGTTTTTTCTCTGTATTTGTACACTGTGCCTCTGTGCCTCTTTGACTATCTCTGAAAAGGGGCAATATAAGTTGCCGTCTCTTTACGACCCGGCTCCCTAACAGCCCACTTTCAAAAGCAAACTATGACGTCTTGAGTAACACAATCTCCTGGAAGACCTGAAATCCATGCGCACGTTTGATCCCAAATCCAACGTTTCCTTTCCGTTTGAAAAGACCTTTGTGGTTCGTGATGCAAGATATTTGCCCGCCATCATCAGCCACCTCCTCACGTTGGCTTTGCCCCAATTTGAACCAAGACCAAAACCCGTACAATGTTACTGGCAACAATTTCCCATTACTGAGTCATTTAATTCAATGTTAATATCAATAAATACTGATTAATGCAGCTTTAAGTAAAGGAAAACAAAGCAAGCCAATCCAAATCCAATAAGCCGAGGGAGGGCTCCACGCGGCAAATGTGGCTGCAGCTTTGTAAGTTGGACTAATCGATAGGAATTTTGAGAGAATCAAGAGGTGGACGAAGAGGTCGGAGCATCTCAAGAACAAATTGATTTCAGGGCGCCTTTGAAAAATTGAGGTTAGTATTGAGAGTCAGCGGTGTCAAATGCGAGGCGCAGCTCATGGGATTAATACCCGTCCTTCCTTCCTGAAGCAAATGGCATTGATTGCACGTTCTGTCCACTAGTTATGCTGCTGGGTATCGACACAGACTCACTTGTATCATCTTCCCGTGCCGTTCTAATCAATTATCAGTGGCCTCTTCTGTTGTTCAGTCATCCACAAGACCAAAGCTGTGGTGTAAACACGCACCTTCACCCCCTATAAGCCTTCTTTAGTTCTAATGCTGCGAGACCGTCGGCGGCCAGTTCGGAAGTCTCTCTCTTTACTTTCACTTTGTCACTGCCAGGGTCAGAGAAATCATGAAATAGCGCGGGGCTCCCAGTGGGGCACTTTGTTTTCTGTGACACAGAGAAAGTCATTTGTCATCACACAGCTAAAGAGTTATCCTGTAAAAATAGAATCAAATATATCTTCACCTCACCCAGTTTTTTTTTAATATTAGACAGTCATCCTGTTTGCCATTTCCTTTTTTTTTACTCCTTTTCCCATCTCTTACACTTCCCCTCTGCTCCCTCCTTCCTGCACTGTTTTACCTCCTGCCTAATTTGGTGCATGATCTGATATTTTGATGCAATTAGCTTAAAAATGACTCAAGAGCTGGATTGCACTTAAAAGCAATTTAGTTCGTTTAGCTTCATTTATTTCTGCCTATCAAGACGTTTGAGTCGTTCCACTTGAAAATGCTGGAGTGTGTGCGAGAGCGCGTCTAATTCAACACTGCACTCTGTTTACCTGCCTCGCCCTGAGGGACGCCGGGAGAGGGAAGAACCGCTGCAGCGTCTTCGCCCTCACGCAGAAAGAAATCCAGCTCTGACTTTCACTTCCCTCTCACTCTGAGCTTTGATAGCTTGTGCTGCTACTTCGCCTGGGCTTAGACGGCTTTGCTACTTGCTGGGTGGATATTTTTTCTAAAGAAGGCTCTATGGATACGTTTACACCTGGTCACAGAGCAAGGCAGACCAAATATTGATGCGGCCTGTGTGCTCTAATTGCCTTGTGATCAGGATGTGCTCTGCGTTTGTTTCCCTATTCAGATATCTAGACTGCGTTTTAGTGGAATACGTATGTTGCATTTATCCAGCTATGTTAGGGCTAAAACTAGCTGGACCACAAGTTAAAGCAAGTAAAAGTTGCACATCTAGTTGCAGCAGGTGTGCGTTCTCAGCTCAGTGCGTCACGCTCCTTGTTGCTACCTGCTGTCCTGAACTGACATATATCCACAGGTTGAATATTCAGCTACTTTAAAAATATCTCAACACTGCAACCAAGTTCTTCTGCGTCCCCGTTCAGCCAGCTATTTCATTTCAAATGCCGACCCCTGTCCTACAAGTGATTACCTCCATCACAACTGTGTTCCGTGTTTTCATTCACTAAGTAACTCCAGTCTGTGCAGAAAATTGGGCCAATTGTTGACCTGGAGTGTCACAGATGACTGTTCAAATTGAGGCTGCACTGCAAAAACGCCGGGCTGCGTCAGATTTAGGCCCAAAATTAGAATAAAAGATGCCAATTGGATTTCTGCTGCTTTGTAAAATCTGGTTTGGGACACCTCAGCCTGTAATCGAGACATAGCATCTTGCTGACTGCTAGAAGTCGATGCAATATGAGAGCTCTGATGTCCTTCCACAGGATACAACAGATCTCAGCTATACGTTATAGTGAAATCATAGCATGACCTTTCCCTTAATGCATTAGAGTCCATCACAGCTGACTGTTCCTGATTGATCAGGAAATAATGCACCGCTGCTCTGGTATAAACTGTGAAATAATTATGCAGATTAACAACAGCAGAGGTATTTTACTGTTCAACCAACTAGAAGAACAAAGCCCCCTCTGAATGCAATAACAATCACTTTTCCTTTAACACACAAATCAGTTTTAAGGATCTGCTTTGTACAAGGGCACTCCAGGTGGCTTTTTGTGTGACGGTGGTTTGAGGTGAAGGCATTCGGTGACATAGTATTTGCCTGATTAATCAACGAACACCAGCGGGTCAAAATATTATAACTGTCAACCTGGTGACAGAAAGCACGCTGAAGTGAAATGACTGGATGGGAGAAGTAGCTTGATAAAGATCAGAATATAAGGATATAAGGTGTAGAAGTGTTTATTTTTTTCTTCTTGTCAGCTTCTGTTAAATTTACAATCACACTAGCGATTGCTTTTAATATGCACACTGATTATTTTATTGCTTGAAAGCACTAGGATGCCAAAACAGATCTTTATAAATGGAAAGTAGCCTCATGAAAATTTCAGAAGCAGACGCTGTGTTTACTGTTGCATATTTTCAAGATAAAAGTTTTTTGCCTTTACTTTTATTTTGACAGCGCTGGAAGTGATAAAAAAGAAGAGCGGACGGAATATAAAAATGTATTTTTAACGGGTGGGAAGCAAACAAAATTCTAGGCCGTAGCAGTTCAATGTAATTACCAACGTAAGGACATAGTCGTACTTGATGCTCGTGTGTGTGTGTGTTGGAATATTTTGTGCTGTTGTGCAACACAAAACTCGTGTCTTTCAGTCATCCGCTTGGCACATCACACCTCGTGCCTTCTGATGGTTTAAGTGGAGAAAATGAGAATTTTCTGCATAATTAATCTCAGCGATGGAGCAATAATGAAGCTCCAAATTGCAGCGGCATGCGGCGCGCGCAGAGCGCGGGACGTTCAGAATGGATCCAGCTGCAGCATCTATGGCGGGAGCAAGCGTGGGACCGAGGGTTTTATAGATTGGGCGGCTTGAATCTATAGAGTCAAATGAGTTGCCATCGACTGAATGCTCGCTGATTGACGGTTAAAACCTTGACACAAACAAAATCCTCTCCGTCTCTTAATTATTGCATTTTCCTTTGGGCTCCGTGTGGATAAAGGCTATAGAAACACTGCATTTAGTTATGCCCAATCTATACATAATTGATCATCTTGGCTTGAATTATTTATTCTTATCAGGTTATAAATATTGCATGGCTGACATGAATAATGAATCATTATCAAATTCGATTCTCTGTAGCTTTGGACTGTTGTAAGCACTTGGCTATGGGTAATTGCATATTGACTGGGGGTTAAGCCAAATGTTTGTCAAACTGTGAATAAGAGCGAATGACTGCTGAGCTCGTGCCTGATGAAGGACAATTCTCTGTGTTGTCTCTATTCCAATTCCACCGATACAAAATATTTAAGCTCGTCCCATAAATCCAACTTTTTCTCATGATCTGTGGACTGGCACCAAACTCATTCTGCAAGTCTATCTGGCTGTTCGGGCTTTCCAATGAACACGGCTTTGTAAAACGAGGTTGTCTGATTCCCTTTCAAGGAATACTAATGAAGATCTCAGTGGGGAATTAAATGAGTATGGCTTCCCACTCACTCATGCACCACAGCCGCGCTGCCCTTAAGAGAGGTGTTTAACCCCCCGCCGCTTCACCAGAGGAAACAGGTAGCTGAAATGTGTGAACTTCGGTAATGAAATCGACATGAAGTCCGGGCTTCAGAAGTACCGCTGGAGATAAAACAATAACATGTAGAACAACTTGGAATTTAAGAATAGCAACTGGTCGGACGTATTCAAATGTCAATTCAATTATTTCCCTGTTGGAATTTCACAGCCGTTGATGGTTTCCTTCTCTGTAACGCTTTAAAGATCAAGAACTGCACGGCTGTGTTTGATTAAAATGCTGTTAAAAGGGAAAACTGAGGGAGTGACAGAGTTTAAAGTGATCAGCTCGTCTAGTTAAAGTTCAGGTAAAAGCAGGACGGGGTCAAACTCCATCTGCGACACCCGTTACCTAATTTAATACATGACATGTTTCGTAATAGAAGCACATGTAATGCTACATGTTCCGAGTAAATCAAAAGATGCGCACGGTGCAACATTATTGGATGGATTTGACTACATCTGTCCACCTGAGCTGGAGCAATTTAAAATGGATTTGTGTACGGCACGCTCCGCCAGTTAATCTCGGTTTGGGATTCACATTTACTCAAAGGACACAAACAATAAAAGAGCGATGTGATTAACTCAATAGGTGGCCTGGCAGGAGAGCGGCAGAGGATATGGATTCAGATGTCGTCTGTGTACATCCGCTGTGCCAAATCTGCACTGTGAGGCTAAAACATGTATGGATTAGCATTTAATAAAAACAAATCGGTGCATTTGGATGTTGGACGCGGTGATCGCCACGCACCGCTTTATTCAACTGGGAGTTGAAATGATTGACCAGTGAGAGAAGGGCTTGACAGATTGGGTTTCTCTCAGTCACCTCCAGCCAATTAAACTGGGGTTTGGAGAGAAGCACTGGGAGCGCTGCCATTCCTTATGTCTTTTGTCATGAGAGTTGATTCAGTCCGTGGTTACACTGAAAGAATTTAAATAGCTCTTATTGCAGATTGAGTATGCGCCATAAAATAAATGCTAATATGCTCTGCAGAATAGGAAATTGTATCACATGATGAGATCCTAGAACGTGGGGCAGAGACCCTCCACGTATTTTAATGTTTTCTCTCTACGCTTTGCTTTCACTTTATATAAATAATACACAGCCTGTGACTCATATTCAGTGGTACACTTTAGTCTGGGTTTCCTACTTTGGTAGGCTGACGGCCAGAATGTAGAATTAATTTCCCTCACCTAGACCTGCGTGTGCACACTGCCAGGCTCTGGGAGACTGATAAAACTGGCACAGAGTGTTTCTCTCTGGGAAGTTACTATGTTTGGTAGATGCTATGGGGCAAGGCTTGCTCAGCCAAGCTACAGATATTACACTCATTTTCAGGGGGCGGGCTGCCATTTACAGGCGCGTCTGCCTGCCAGTGCTGGAGACAGTTGAGATAAGGGGAAAATGCTCCGATGGAGGGGCAAGTGAAGGCAGGGGTCCGCCGCTTTGATTTCAGATTCTGTCGAGTCCATGATGCCGATGAAGTATTTCTCCCTCAGGCTGCTAATGCACACAGAGCTGATCAAACCGCTGACAGAGTCAAGGACTAACTCCTTTTATTACTTAGATATCAAGTAGTAGATTTATATTTTCGTCTGAAGCAGTGACGTACCACTTCCACCACATTAATCTACTTTGTCTGGTTGTCAGTGAGCTTCTGACTTGTATATTTAAATATACATCATACAACCACCTCCCTAATAGTGTGTTACTGGTCCTCCTCCTCCCAAAACAGCACTGATCCATCTCAGTATGGATTAGAAGACACCTGAACTCGAACCTTGTTAAAGTAGCATCCACATGAATGCTGGGACTAAAGGTTTCCAACAGAACATAGCCTGTAGCATCACACCATGTCTTTGTCCCACCGTGCATCCCAACAGACCAGGAAACCTTCCTCCTTCTCTCCATGGTCCAGCCATGACACCAACATGCTCATTGTCGGCTCTTTCAGCAGTGGACAAAGGTCACCATCGCACCGTATGATCTCACACGTTTTTTTTTAGCAGCGTGTGCTACAGTGACTCTGTGGGATCAAATAAAAAGTGTCGGCCTTCCAATCAGTGAGCCCCGGTTTCCGTGACCCCGCAACGGAGTCGCCGCTTCTCCTTTCTCGAACTATTTCCAAAGGTACGCCCCCTGATCCTGTCATTTAGCCATCACTATTTGGTCCTTGTCAGAGTTGCTCAGACGCTTGAACGTTTTATCTGCTCTCATCAACTTCGAACAGTGACTGCTCGCTTGCTGCCTGAAATATCATGCCTCTTGACAGGTGCCATTGTAACGGGATAATCAATGCTATTCACCTTTCTGTGGCTTAAATGTTGTATACAGTTGCCTATTGTCAGTCTTTCCATTTTGTTTTCATCATCATCATCATCATGTTCCATCCTCTCTTTCTACATCCAATTCCGAATCAACAATTTCTTTTGATTGTACCACACACAATTGCACTAATAGACAAAGCTATTCCACACGGCTGGGTTTTATTTGAAAAGCTTTTTTCTGATTGATTTATTATGTACGGCCTGTTTACAGAATTACCAAAGCCGCCTGTGTTTGTGTGTGTGTGTGTGTGGCAAATGTGCCTGCTGCTGAGGAAAGATGGATGTTCGTACGAGCGAGGGGACGGCTGCTCGGTAGCAACGGCTGATTATTTGGGCGATAGATCAGATATCTCAGACATCTCAGACACAGCTGATTGGAATTTGATGAAACTTCCAAATGACGCCGCTTACCTTCGGAGTTTTGGGCGCTCGCATTACCGCTGATTGGGGCCGTGAAAGCTGCAACACGAGACGGCACATGTGCTATCAATTAGCTGTAAGGGGCAACGCGAGCGGTGATGTGTGGTGATTTCTGCAGACAAAGTGCAGGCTAATTGGGGTACTTGCTGTCTTCCAAAATGTATGATTATTATCAAGTCCTGTCCAACATACTGCCTGTGAATCAGCCAAGATGCTGCATCGTTATAGCACTTTAGAAAATGTGCAGGAGGCACAACCAGCGCTAAACTTGCTTCAGGCCAGATTTTATCCATAAAGCAAAAAAAAAAAGTCCTCTAGGTTATTATTTTTCCTCATCTGTGATATCATTATATTTTTCTTTCTAGCCTCAAACCAAGTTCAATGTTAAAAGTATTCTTCGATTTAATGAAGCATTATTATTATGTACACCTTCTGTAACCTCCAACATTTTAGCCTAATCACCAAACAAAGGTTTCTTTAATGAAATTATGGTAAATACAGTATTATGTTTAAGGTTGATGTACATTAGCTCCAGAGATTTCAATTATTTCAAAGTGACTCTAATGCTTCCTATCCTTTAAATTTACTAACACAATTAGAACTTTCTCTAGAATATATTTCACTTGCCAAAATAAGTTCCAAAGCATCTTGTGATGGCATAAATCCAAGTAATACTACTTTAAAAAAGACAATTAAAAAAATCAAGACAAGCAGGCAATCGAACAATAAAGTGCGTTATTTGCTAATGCTAATGATTATTCCCACCCTTTCCAGGAAGTACTTGTAAAATCTAATAAAAATAAAAGAAGGATCTAATTAACATGACGTCTCCTGCGTTCTCTGGGCCAGCTTTCACATCCCTCAAAAGGTACTGTTTATTTTCCACCAAGGTCCAAGGAGCCTTGCTGGAAGAGAACGAGCCTTCACTGATATCCAGATCAAGAGATGAACGTTTGACGCAGTCATCTGCTATTGTGGATCTTTTAAAAATATAAAAATGCTACTAATAAAATATGAATGGCCACCGTCCCCTAAAATGACGTTTATGATCGTCTGTGCACATGTAGTCAGTTTTTAGAGGAGGAGGGGTGAATGGAAGTGGAGACCAGATTTTTTGAGGCCGTTTGTGTCCCGTGCCAGACAGTTTTTTCCACTTTTTGGATTGTTAACATCTTACAAATCTCTGACTGGTGAGGTTTAGGCAGCAGCTGGCTAGCCGTAAGCACTAACTATTGGTTTAGCTTGAGATAAAAGTCATAGTTTGCCTCCAAACCACTCTCCACTGCCAGGTTTACACAAAACAATGTACAGCACTGAACTTCAGCACTGGACAGCTCCCCTAAACCACTCTATTGCCAGGATATACACTGTGAGGTACGTTCAGCACTGGACAGCTCCCCTGAACCCCTCTCTATTGCCAGGCTTACACGAGGCAGAGTACATGATGCAGCATGGCATTGCTGAGCCCAGATGTAGTGGCTAGAGGCCTGCCACAAGGCCTGAGTGGCTTCTCCTTTTGTTTTCTTAATAAATCACAGCGGCAGTATAAGATGGTCGTAGCAGTTACTATAAATTGCTTATACTTCGTTTGTTTGCCAGTAACAACTACACTAGGCTCAAGTATGCGCAGAGCTTTTAATAGCATTTGTATCACTTATTAAAGATTTGGAAAATTCTTAGTGGTAAGATTGTTAAAAAAAAGAAAAAAGTCTTGAAGCCATCGACCGAAAACGCCTGCAGAGAGTAGTGAAGACTGCAGAGAGGATCACTGGGACTCTACTCTCCTCTCTGCAGAGCATCTACAAGCATAGAGTCCACAGGAGCGCTGCTTCCATCACTAAAGACCCCACCCACCCACCCCCATCATGCACTCTTCACACTCCTACCCTCAGGCCCATCTGCACATCAATATTTGCACTTATATTGTGTATTAAATGTATCTTCTATATTCTATTTCAAAGATTTTTTTTTACATTGTTTAAATGCGGGTAGACGGATAAAAGAAGAATTTCATTGTAAAGTGAAACGTGTTTCTACACTGTGCACATGACCATAAAGTCTTTGAATCAAATCTTGGATAAAACTTGTAAATGTAACACCTCCTACACTCAAAAAATGTTGGTAGGGAACATAATCTATTAAATATAGTACTAGTACACACTGACCTTACAAGAAAACGGTGCTGAAGCAATATGACCGCCAAGTAGAAACTGAACAGTGTCTGTTGCTGTATTTCCACTGGGTAAGTCCAAGTCCTCAAATAACAGTGCCTTACATGAAGATGTTTCAATGCTTTTCAAGACTATATTCACTGCTTTTAAAGGCACTCAAGGTTTCCAATTATGAGCGGTCTTACACGGTGTTTGCATTCGGTCTGAATTCAGCAAAGACCTCTCAATATGCTAAACTGTGGAGAAAGATAAGAAATAAATCTCACCTATAAGAGCAAAAATCATGCATCAAAACATTTCTAACAGCGGGGTACTCAAACAGTGCAGCAGTATTCCACATACGCAAAAGACACGCAGTGTAAAAGCATTTGTTTTGACAAATACATGCAAGTTTATCTCAGGAAGTCTGCACATTTTTTTTCATGTGTAAAGGGAGAGAGCTTGCCGCGTGCACCCAAAAGGTGTTCCTATCACAGTTTCAGGCGAGGGTTACATATTAATGCCAAATGTGCCAAGAAAAATGGGCGAATATCTAAAATATGCTGATCTCGAGTTCTAGGATTCAGCCGAGGGAAGGACCTCATGCATAATTCAAAGAGCCGCCGCAGCGCTGACAATGAACGTTTATGTAAACCCAAAGTGAGATAATATGGCAAAAAAAAGAAAAGAAAAGCAAATGCTAATTCACCTCACCAACAATATGAAGATGATGATTTGCATACTGAACGACTGTATCAAAGGTTAGAGTGGGAAAGAAGTGGAATTAAACGGAAATGCTCTCTTGATAGAAAGATAAACTTTATGGAGAGAGCAGAGCCGCGTGTCATTCCCCCTGTGAGGAAAGGTCACCAAAGAAAGACTTCTGAATAGATGTAATTAACTCTGGAAGGAGGTTTTTTTATTTTTTGAAAATCTCTCATGTCTTTTGTATAATTATTTGAACGTAAGCCGCTGACGACAGCTGTCATGTTTACCAGCTTGTTGAGCAGACGCCCGCTAAAACAAATCGCACTTTGTGCTGCAGAGGTCAGAGTTCTTTTCCAGCCATTATAGAAAGGTTTTACCGTGACATTTACACACAGCTGTACTTGTGACACTTTTCCCAGTTCATGTGGTGGAATGTACATTTACTCAAGTACTTTCTGCTACCTTTATTCTCTCTATATATATATTAAAAACACATATTTGTTAAATCTGTAGTTTTCAAGCATAGTTGACAAACGAAAAGTTCCAAAAAAATGATTGTTAAAGATGAGTTTGTGAGTGGATTTCACCCATAAAACTGACCGAGGGCCTTTCATTCCCTTCCCACCTGTTTCTAATAAAATGACAGACACTCTGAAAGCCTTAAACCAACAATTAGAGCGTCCCACGGCGGGTGGGAATCTAAAACGAGTGTAAACACATGGGTCGCGCACTCGTCACATGCCACCAGGTAAGCAAGTGCATCGTGCGAGCTACGTACAGTTACCTTAATCCCACGTAAGGGTGCTATTCAGACAATTAGTCACAGTCTGTAGTGCTACGCATGAGATGTTCAGAATGAACTGCTCTTGAGGATGAATCAGTGCGAATATAATCAATGCTACACATAAAATAAAACTAGGATACTGCAAAAAAACAACCTTTTATTTCTTAAGACTAATTTTTCTTCTGAATGAAACTTTCAGACAATTCCCAGGTTTTCCCACCATGGCCTCCCTCTCACTCCTAGTTGCAATAAGCTGCTCCTTTTCCAAGCATTCCTCTCTTCATCTCTTGCAAGTAATTATTGCTAATTTGACATAAAACACCGTCCTACCAAAACAACAGCATGTGCGTGTCTGCATAGTTACCACATTTCTAACTCTGGTATTATGCAAATTGCCGAGAGCTTCACTTGCCGTTGATTAGCTTAATCAGCTTGTATGAGGTTGTTTTGCAAAGGCTAACGGATGTTCATTTTTCTGTGGGAATCTGGCAGCCCCGCCTCGACCCGTTTAAGTTGTATGCAGACATTGTTTCCATGACATCTGGGCAAACTTAATTTGCTGAGAACCGTGTGATACGATCAGTACATACTCTCAAGTAATCACATTTCTTGTTTCGTCCTGACATCAGTCCATCCATACATTATCTATGAGTGCTTATCTTGGAGGTGGGTGCGGGTATTTGGAGCCTATCCAGGCTGTCATTGGGCGTGAGGCGGGGTACGCCCGGGACAAGTCAGCATCTGAAATGTATATGTCTCCCCTAACCTCGCTGTTCTACCATGTATATATTCTTTAGAGCATCTGGATTTGAGCAACTTGCACGAGTTGCAGGCTAACCCCATTAACCGAGTGTCTTCTAAAACATCCTCCATGCTCTCACAGCCTTAAAAGGCACTTGCGCCACCAATTACACTATCTACATCGCACAAGGAGGCACCTGACTTGCTGCAAATACCACAAGTGAGGTAATGGAAGAGACCCAGACATCGCGGAAGAGGAGGAAGATTGAGCAGATGTCACATGGAGTGTAGTAGCTTTGCTACAAATTAGCCTGGAGAGGCGCGACACATCCAAGCGTTTAGTTCGAGCACGTGTTGACGTCTCTTGCTTATTATTTACGAGGCTATAAACTGCTAAAATCTAAACATATAAGCGTTAACATACACCAAATCTCTTATTTTCTTTGTGTAATACAAAATGCGAGCTGCATGCATTCCACGTGTGCTTCAGCTAACAAGCTGCAGATATCACACATGCATATATCACTTCACACGTTACATTAACTTACTGTCTTTTCTAATATATTTCATCCAAATGAATATGCAAATCTCTGCTCCCGAGTCTCAAAGCATGCACGTACTCACACAACCTCCTCACATGTACATTTATCAAACAAGCCTCATTTACTTCTCTTAACTTACACAGACTTTTAAGCAATGTATCACCACTCCACTTCCCCAACTGTGAGATTAGCTGTTTTGTGCTTGCATGTGACACTGCGTGCAAATTTGCACGCATGCACGCCCGGGTAAGCCATTCCGCCTCTTAGGTTTATCCCCGTAAGAACAGCGTTTCCTTACACAGCGTCCTCTTAATAAATCATCTCGTCCCCTCTCATCTCTCCAGTGGAAAGACCCCCCCGATCAATGCGGCAACCAGTGCAGGAGCTGTTGGATGGTGCGAGATATGAAAAGCCTAGGGGGCGAAAGTGTGCAGACTCGGCACGTAACAGAGAGCCAGATAGTGGAGAGACCTGTGGTGGAAGGTTGACATGTGTTTGATATCGGAAGAATGCTGCTGAGCAGGAGCAAGCGCATGTGATCACTAAGGACACAGAACTCCTTCTGTCTCTCAATTAAGACACTCACCACAGGCAACTACAAGGCCTGGAGACTTTCCACACACAGCCATGCTATTGCAAGATCATTGCTCCATATTGTAAATGTCAATCAATAGTAGCACCACGTTGCTAGAGACATGTATAGCACATGAAGTAGGGTTTACTTTGAGAGCTCATCGATGCAGAGCGAGTTCAGTTCCATCCGCTTGAAGTTCATTTTACCTTTGTTGTCGTGTCACGGGAGAACAATAGCGAACCATTTAGTGGTATATTGTGCTGTAAAATAACAGGCTGAGGCAAGGTCAGCTTTGTAGGAGGAAAGTGTTAAGTTTGCATAACAAGTTCACCTTTCTTCACTCAACTTTCTCGCTCCCCTTGCCGGCCCCTGTCAAATGAAGCAAGAGAGATCTCTGGAGGTGCATGAATGCACGCCCCCACATCCATGCACGCACAAGAGCACACACACACGCGCGTGTAATGGGCACACTTCCGAGCACCTCCAGTTCTCGCAAACACACACGCACACACGTGTAGTCAACCTCTCTCTGCAGCCAACGGGAGGTAATCAAAGCCCTGATATGCTCTAACCAGACCCATTAAGGAGCTAATAAAGGCTCTGGATGAGTTAATTAATGACCCCCAAGAACATCATCTGCCTCCAGTGCTACTGCTCAGACTACCGTCTCTGATTCTCACTGAGCAAATCCCGAATCAAAACAAAAACAACCACAGTTGGATGTGATTTAGGTGAAAATCCACTCGTTTCAGTGCCATGACAACAACATAATAGGACAAATCATTGAAGCTCCATTGGTTGGAAGATGAGGCATGTGTATGTATTTGTTGCTGTGAACAATTCACGCTGATGTGTTTTATATGCAGCACGGCACAATAAACGCAGATTTCTGCAGAATGCCTCGCAGATACAAAATAAAGTAATGGATGCTAATATGAGATAAGGATGAGAGCGAATCAATCAACGAAACATTTCATTTGTTTTGTGAAGTCTTGCGAAACTTCACAGCTTCTTCAGAAGGTGACTATTCTCCATTCAGGAACATTTTAAATGTTGGTCACACATGGCTAATTGATTTTGTAACTCACTGATTATTGTGTATAAGTCTTTTAACTTCTCTAATTAAAATAAGATGAGAAGAACGCAGACATTTTATTGCGATTTTCAAGGGTTTTGCCCCTTTCCTTTAAGATTTTCCAACAATTTATCTGGCGGAGGAAAACCTAATTGTATTTCAATCTTTCAATTTCAGCTATTGTTGCACTCCGTATTGAACATCTGCTTTGTCTGCTCCCTTTCCGCAGCGAAATAATGGATTCGCAGTTAGTTTTCAGTGAACATGCAGACAAATAAGCTTCTGGGACAACAAATACTTGCTTTCAATTTATCTTGCCAGTTATTCCTGCTGATCACTTGGTAGACTTATCAATAATAACCACTGGAAGCACATGTAATGATTAATTCTTTCTTGTTTTTACACATCAGTTCACTAAGACTGATGTTGAACGACAACAAAAGAAGAAGACGCAAGAAAAAGAAAATGAGAAAAAAAAAAAAAACGAATGATGCAGATACAGACTAATAGGGGACCCAGCTAAGAGCCTTGGGGTACGCCACTGCTCAGACAAATGGATGGAACTAGAAAATAATTTCAAGCACCAGTGCATAAAAAACTGATGTCTGGGGCATCGATAGAGCTTTTTGAGATTCACATAGTTGATCTAAACAGTCAAAATAAAACCAGAGCACACCTGAAAGAAGATACTTTCTTAAAGAGTTTGAACCGTGAATACTTTGTTTCATTAATCATTGAATCCATTGCAGGATTATTTACTTTAGACAGTACAAATGCATTCAGTACAGTCTGTTCTACTCTTGTTTTGTCTTCTAGATATCTCTACATAACAATAAGCAGAATTACACTGTCATTTGTCAGTTGGATAACAAGGGAAGAGAAACGACTCGGATCACACATTTTGTTGCATTTAATCGAGCTCTCCACTTGGTTTCTACCTCATTTTAATCTAATCAAACTGGGTAAGCATTATGATACGTGATTTATCTCATTTCTCCACGTCGGTTTACAACCTTTAATTTGTTTAACTTAACGGACCTCATCATCAGCAAGATATATTAAATGGCTGTAGTTGCTGGCGGAGATTGTCAAATATAATTATGTTGAGAATATTTACATTTCCATCCTCATTCGTTTAATCAAATAAAAGTAAAATGTCAAATCTTTTAAAAGGACCAAACTGTGGCGCGCACACGCTCCTGTTAAATGTGTGGCTGCACATTCACTCCTCCTCGCTTTCATTTATTGGTTAGTTTCCTGGCGACCTGGGGTCAGACATAAATTGATTCACTTATCAATACATATCTCCGTGTGTCCGCACATAAATGACCTTAAACCTTGACCCCAAGTAACTTATAGATTTGAACGGACCCAACCTATAATTGTCTGCCATCACAGTAGAACGAGAGAAAGATTAGCTCCTCCGTCACGCACACAAGCCTACACACCAGAATTCTCTAGTGGTTCTTTCTTGCTTTACCTCTCTCTTTCTCTCTCCTGACATTTAGCAATGTGCTAGCTATGCAGGCAGAGCTCGCTTGTTTACAGGGTCATTAACTGTTTCTGCGAGTCTCTGCATCCAACAAATGTGGTGATTATGGTCCGCAGAGAGCCTCTGGTAGGAGAGCGGCTATAAGGAGCTGTTGCTGCCACCGGTAGTATCACTATCATCACAAAGCACTCGCGGCATTATAAAACTAACTGGCTATCTTTGGTCTTACTCATCACCCTTTTGTCTGCAAACTCAGCCCTTACTTAAGCATTTCAATCCCAGTAAAAAAAAAAAAAAATGAAATAACAATTAATTAAATTGGCATTTATTTGAAATGGCTGCGGAAACCCTTAGTGCACTCAAACGTGCAGTTATCTCCTTGGCTGGTCCTATTTATCCTTCTCTGATGTTAGTGGTCACCAGGATTGCTGAACTGTTAAAAGGTTCTACGGATGCATGCAAGGAGGCAAGAACGCACCAATAAACACCAGCGCAAATAGTCTTTGCCACAGGGGGAGATTTAAAAAGGAGAGGATGGAGAGGAATAAATTATGAAGCGCAATCTCCATCGCTAGGAATGTAGCCTTGCTGTGGTGTTTCAACAAAATTACAAACTGGAAAGCTTCACGTTGTGTCTACAAAAACAGTATCTAAATAAATGATAGCATTAGTAGTAACCCACTGCCAGCAAGTAGTAAAGTGGGTTTTACGATAGAGCTTTCTAAACACCTTATGGTTTCATCAATACTCCACCGACTGACCGGTAAATTCCAAGGTCACTCTTCCAAATTAAAACCATCATCGCAGCAGATCCTTAAGTTGCTCGTCTGGAATTTCAAAATGCTGCCATTTATTTTTGTCGCTTGCAAGTACAATTAAAAAGACACTGTCCATAGCTTCAATCCTTGGCAACGAGCCAAGCTATAGAGTTGTGAAATGTTGCTGCAAATATTCCAATGTGAGTGATTGAAGTGTCTGTTGGCGAGCCCATTTATTATTATCTCCCGTGATAAAGCGACAGCTGGCATTTGTTTTCCTTTCTACTTTATCGCTTTCTCCTCTCCTGTCTTTGTTTATTCATTAAGATCGTGTGCAAACATACCTCGGCTCCACGAGCTCTTGAGGGTGGCACCGTGTGACGGAGGAACCTCATGGCGCGCTCGCTCCCTAGAAAACCCAAGCAGGCGACGGCGGCGAGCCTTAAACACAAGCAGACATTGAATTAATCAGCTGCTCGGAGGAAAATGTTAACGGTCCAAAGAGATATTTTTAACCTTCATCCTAACTTTTGGATCTTCAAAGCTCTCCTCGATTTGTGACGCTTGACCTACTCAGAGGGACAAAGTTTATGTCGTGATGTGGTGTTTGTTTGTTTTTTCTCTTCCCCTGTGCAAGGCCACTGGTTTTTACTGTTTCATTAACATTCAGGTCCTGCCAGGAAAGCGTCAGTGTTGGGGCCATCATGATCGTTGGGACTGAGGACATGGTGCATAAACATAAATACAACCACAGGGGGTGGTGGTGCCTGGCATGCAGACGAATCTTTCAGTGCATTGTAGTGACTCTGACAGTCATTCCCTAACAGTTATAACGGATAAATTCAGTAGTATGAGACAAATATATGTGTATGAAACCTTATTAAATGAGGATTAAGTCTACTTCTGCAGGCCACTACCAAATGTTCCCCTGCAATATTTTTAAGGGTGGGTGTTTGCTTTAAATGCAACAGAAGTGGGAGATAGAAAGGGGTTAAATTTAATAGTTTCCTCAACAAAAAAAATATAGATTTTCTTTTTCTGCTTGGGTAAATCCACAGATTCTAGTAATGGCAGAAAAATAAACAGATTTTGCCTCAAAAGTCTGATCTTTGAAATGATGGCATGACTAATGACACCAAGGTCTATTTATATATGTATACTATATATGTATATATGCAGATGTGCTCATTTCATCATCCTTCCACCTCTGTGTTGGAGGCGCATAGCATTAAGATGGACAGAGGTGAGTGAGAAACTGTGGTGACAAACGTATTTTTAGTCGTTATTAAGTCTTCAAACGTCCCCACTTTAGTTCTCTCACGTCCAAATTGATGCAGCTAAGTATACACGGCACAGTGTGCTATTGTCACATTTGACATATATTAGCGGCTTCACAAAAAAAAGTCCATATCATCATCATCGAGATTAAAATTAGAAAAGGACTGGATCAACTGCTCTCACAAGTGTCATGGCTTCTGCATCTTTTGGAGGAACTGAATAATTAATAATTAGATTAATAACATTTCATTGCTCCCGTACCTCCCACACTCACGTTAATGATATTTTTTGCTATTTTACTCCCTCATAAATATTCAGCAGCTATTGTATCTTGCTAAATATCATTATTGTCTTTGAATAAAGGGCATAATTTCGACACAGGAAATTGAAAGAGGTGAAAAAATTCCAAACTACTGCTTGCATTTGTATGTTGATAAGCCCAGCGTCCCTTTTCTTTCCATACAAAGGCTCTCGTTACAGATGAGGAGTCTGTGCAACCTCTTGTCCACTGTTTGAAGCAGCTCTAACACACACACACACAGTAGGCACACACTACGAGCCCTACATTTCACTGCACACGGGTTATATCTCACAGCTCCATTTGCAAATCATTCTTATAGGCTCTCCAGAAGAAACAATGGGCCTGAATCTTTAATCTACATTAAATGCAGATTAAAGAGCTAGAACTCCCTGCTCTGTGTATGACTACGTGCAAATCCAACGGCAATGCATAACAATGTAGCAGGGTAGAAGCATGCCTTCCCTTAATGGCTACTTCTTGCACATCTATTCCGTCCTTATAGCTGCACGGTCGCCTGCAGGGAGCACATCCACAGCATATAAACCAGCTGTTTTGGATATAATTATGGGTTTGCGACATACAGTATGCAATTTGATGGTGGGAAAAGGCCGGCCACATGCAAATTGTGACAATGTTTAGAGCGGTAAGCATCATGTTTGAGTTCAAAGAACCCTGCTGCTCAACGTTTTGCCCTGAGCAGACCGATTTCTCGACCAAGAGAGGGGTCAAGAAAACAGGATAATGTAGGATAATGTCAGGGTTCCTGCATGGCCGATTATGTTTTGTTTTTTTCTCCCAGTCATGGAAAAATGATGGGAGACAAGATTCTGAAAAGGAAAATAATAATAATTTACACATTCACATGTTTTTCTTTTTGCTGTTTGCTTCACGGCTGAAATAGAGGCATGAGAAATCTCAGATAGAAGTGAAATGTTTTGAATGCCGCTTAAAGTTCTGAGCATTTCAATGTAGCCTGAGTTGAAATGGCAAATTGGGAAACATTCATGAACTAAATCTGACTTTTGGCCAAGAAAACAGCAGACAGTGATCTGTTTTTGTGAAATATTTGGTTCCAAATGCTTAGTTATGAAGCAGGAGGAATATGCTAATGCAAGTTCTGCACTGTGCCACGGTTTAATTTAGTTTGCAAGAAAGAAAACACATCTGCATCACTTAATTCTTTCTGCTAAAATGAAAGAAATGTGTGTAGTTTATTCTAAAGCTATATCTGAATCATTGCCTCCTGTCTCGTAAAGAATACTGACGAGTGCAACACAGCTTATTACATCTAGGACCCTACGACTGTCTGTTTAGACACAGTTAATCTACAAAAATCCACCTAAGCAAGCAAGCAAGCAAGTCCACAGACTGTTTGGGTTCTATGGAGATAAAATGGTTTATTCCTAAATAGCTTTGTAAATGCATCGTTTAACCTTTTAAAAGCTGGTGTGACTGCTAACCTTTATGTTCAAGAGCGCGTCCATGTGAATTATCACCTTGCATATTTAGGTTTTTTTTTAGCTGACAGTTTATCAATGGAATAGTTTTATTTGGTTGCGGTGTAACGTGACATTAGCCTCAGCCTCCACTTGGATCCAGAATGCGTGGGATTATAGCAAACAGATGTGGTTTCAAATAACAAAAAAAAAATGATGTCGAATTTGGGGAAATGGGGAAACAGCTGGGATACGGATGGTGAAGCTTGCTAATGTTGGCAAAGACATATATACATAGACGCCGCATCGACTGTGGAGGGACGTGCCTAAAGCGCCGCCATCTTGGTACAGGGCTAGCAGAGGCAGCGGTGCACGAACATACGAAGGAAAGAGGTACTCCTCAATCTCAAAGTATTCCCTGAATTTTGGACCGATTTCCAAACGTATTGATCTGTTAAAAACGTCACACATGTAGCTTTGATAAAAATATGGTTTTACTACCCAAATACAAATTCCACTTAATGTTATCAGCAGACTAGCTTCTCACAGAGGATTGTAAAGAAAAGATGCCGGACTTCAACTGAGCGATTTATGATGACGTTTATTGTGTAGAAACACCATTCCTCCATAGATGTAACGCACTGTAGGAGCAAGTGTCCCTGTTCCAAGATGGCCGCCCTGTAGGCACGCTGCTCCAGTAGACGACAGCGCTCAATGAGGCGTCTACGAATGTTGGTATTGGTGACTTATTCTCTGAAAGAAATATTGGTGGAAGCTTAAAAACAAGGACAACTAATCTCCCCCTTGTGGTGGGGAAGGGTAGAGCTTATAATGCTCCATCTTTATTATTTAGTTCTTTTTGTGGTTGGGTACCAGTCCAGGGACCAGTATTTTTAAACCTATGCATGTCCTCCACAAAACTAGCCTCAATTTTTGTTGTTTTATCCATTTCCTGGAGCTCTGAAATAGGATTTCTTGAAAGCATCTTGAGCTCCTAATGCAGCTGTCAACATGTTGGGCTTTTTAGAGAAGCTCCAGTAGAAAATCAGCAGGGCAGAAGTAGATAGGCAATCTTGAACCAGAGATATTTCATTACTCAACCGACCCAGACTCACTGTCCTCATACTGCTGCAGAATTTAGAACAGACGCACATACGGTCATTCACAGAAACTTATATACATGCTTGGGCAAACAACACTTCCCCTGTTCTTGAGGTGATATAGTGAGGATTGACAAATGGTGAGAGTTCCCGTCTTGGGATTGTCACCTTGGAGTCCTCAACTGTGATGATTGAAAAGACACTCAGACACCAAGCGAGCGACCTCCGACAGCCCTGTTGTTTTCTCCCTGATTCATTATACGCGTATTCCCACAATGGGCCGTACGTGCTCCGCTTACAGCCATTCGGATGCAAAAAGGGAAAGTTGAGTCCTAAAGTTGTGTCACGTCCGTCTCCAGAGAGACGCAAAGAACAAACATAAATCTTTTAAACGTACTTGATCGCTGCCACGGGCATTGTTGCGCATTAAAAATACAGCACGCCGGTAAGATTATGTGTGAGCTTGTGAATTGAGTTGGATATGAATGAATTGGATGAGGATAGTTAGACGGCGGAGATGAGTCTGACTCTGAACATGAGATATTGCAAAGGTCTCCAGTCACTGGGGATATGTGTTGGCTTTTATTTAGTCGGCTACACGAGATATCAGTGAGGACACTATTTTTGCATCTAAACCTGATCCGGGGAAGTGAATGAGCAATACTTAACCGTGTTGGCGGGCAGCAGCAAAACACTGGAGCACCCCCTCATGCTCCATTACAGATGAACGCTGGCCAGCAATGAAAAAAACAACAACTCGGGATAGGATTTACTGTAGCTCTGAGTTGGGTGCAAATGAAAAACTAAAAATACAACCCATGGATGGATGCAATGCTGATGTTGTACTTTCTTAAACACTGTAGTGAATATAAGGAATATGCATTTAGTCTTTTTTTTTTACTGAGCTTTGGAAACACTTGCAGCTGAGTGTCAGGGACTAAATTGGAGACAGATTCCTCGAAATTGTGTTGGCTTTGGTATTTTTATTTTATTTTATCTCGTGGGAAATGCAATCATGTCCTTGGACTTGAATATTTTTCTTTTTTTTCCTTCATGAAAGTTCTTTCCCGTCTGCGCTACATATTTTCGTGGGTGCATTTTACACCAAAAGTCTGATTTCTCTTTCAGCGTAACCCCAGCGTTTTTGTTGCCAAACCACGCAGAGACTGAAAGCGAGAGAAAAAAGGGTGACATAAAATGATAAAAAAAAGAGAGAGAGAGAAGAAAGGCACGGCAAGTCTATCCATTGGAGAATTGATACCTGTGTAAACAAATCCACAAATCTGTGACTATTTCACTCGCTGCCATAAGAATTTCCCAATAAAGTAATAAAATTAACAACTTCTAATTCTCATACAGTTTATATTGAGAAACACAACTGTAGATATAATAAAGGTTTTCATTTGATTTGGACAGTACGTGTGATTATGTGTGAAAATCGTTGGCGGAATAGAACTGTTCCATGATGCACTGCTGAATATTTAAATTCCCATCAAGCAAGGAGAGATAATAATATAATATTTACCCCCAAACTTTTTTTTTTGTTCACTTTCCTGATCACAATTTTATGCTACATTACTACAGTTAATACACTGCATCAATATTAATAACAAATGGCTCCTTAATCATTCATTTATCCAACTATTGAATTTTCTAGGGTTGAAATAATCTAAATTTGTGTTCTGCTTCACGTTCCTGCAGGTTGTGGTGGTCGTTCTTGCCTCAGAGTGCTTTGGATTGAAGATATAAAACAATAACAGTGCACATTTGCAGAAAAATGTCCAAGTGTTGACATGGACACACTATCAAACTTTAGTTAACGGTGCTGTGGAGCAAGTCTGGCTCCTTGCGTAACATCTTCCCCTGGGTAGAGACGAAATACCAAACACCCTTTACACGGTGACTGCAAAAAAATAATGACATGGCTCGCATGCGGCGTCTAAGTGTCACTAAAAAATGTCACCGTCTAACGACCAGGCCCGGACACGTTCCTCTGCAAACACAGCCACAATATGTCTCCCTAATAGTTGTTATGCCTGAGCTGCTTCTGCTGCACTAAAAATGAATTACTGAGGCAGTTTTAGCTTCACACGCTCACAAAACAGACAGGAGCTGCTCACGGCGCCAAAGAGAGCGCGACATCAACGGGCAACAGGTGGTGGCACGTGAGGAGTTAAAGCGCAGAAGCCCAGCGGTGAGTTTCACAACAGCGGCGTGGCTGGCGTGTTTGAAGATCAGTGTGGGAGACTAAGTGTTCCCATCAGAAATACTTTAATTCAGCATTTCACAGTTCCAGACCGTCTCAAAGACGCTCGCAACCTTGATTTGATCGCGATCATTAAGCCACTTGTGCCTGTACGCCATCATCGGGGTCATCGCGATGAGGCCATCAGCTCGCCGATGATTAATGACTGAAGGTCCATTAAAGCGAGCGGCTTTTTATTCATCAGCCTGCTGTCTTCTGAGCACATGAGCGCGCTGGTAACGGTGTCAACTAAATTGTGATCTTCTGCTGCTCCGTGTGTAAAACCTGACAGGTTCTGGGCTCAATTCCCACTGGAGCAACTTACGCTAAATACTGTACGTCTGTGCTCGTGATGCAGAGAGTTCAGCTGCATCACAGGCTCCTCACTTACATTTTTTTTTGAATGATGTGTCACTGAGGATGTGCAAGCAATCACTTCATTTTACTCATATTGTACTAAAACATCCAAAGCATATGGGTCTCTAATACAAAAAATACAAACTTACTTACGAGGAGCAGCATCCTCTGACTTATTTAAGAGGCTTTCCCCCCTACAAAGCCAAGCATTACCAGTCGCCATAATATATTTCCTCTCATATTCTCGTGTCATTAGTTGAAGCCTTGGTAATAAGCCATGTGATATATCCCCCTCCGTTGCAGACCTTGGCATGCAAATGAGAAGTGGCACTTGGGGGTGGGGGTGCTGTGCGTCTGAATTTATCTGAACTGATCAGAAACACAATTATGCCTTGCTCGCTCATAATAAACCACAGTTAAGTGGGTTGGAGAATTCATTTATTTACATTAACTCTGTCGCCGTTCGACAGTAATAGATGCCTTTCATTAATGAATGAAGGATTCTGCCCGGGCCCCGGCTCGCTTGTTCTGGAGCCTTTTGAAGAAGAAGGGCTTGGTAGGGGAGGGGGGGAGAAAGAAAAAAGAGAGAGAGAGAGAGAGAACAATTGATAAATGAAAACTTTTAGAGAGATTGTATTGAGCGATTCGGAGAATACTGCCAAGAAACAAATTGCCAAAAGAAATCTAAAGCCTTTTACCTTTCTGCTCACTGTCTCCCTCTCTCTCTCTCTCTCTCCCTCTCTCACACACACACACACACACACACACACAGACACAACTATTCATGTCCTAACTCTTTTGTAGTCTGTCTAATTGAGGAAAATAAAAAGGGGTATCCATTGATTTTCTTCCTTGCTGATTTTAACATAAAAAATTGATCCCCTCCAGTCGTCCACACGAAATTAATTTCTTTGGTTTGCTATTTATAAAAGTGCACATGTGTGCACGCATGCACATATGCAGCGGCCTCGCCGTCACCCGTCATTCTCTCTTTTGGCTCGCCGTCACAGACAGATGTCGCCTTATCTCTGCTCCTGCCAGCCGCTCGCCCGCACCGCCGCCGCCACGCTGGCGGCCCCCTCGCTAGGCACTAATCTCCGATTCGAATTAAAACATAATTGAGAATCATGAATCATTAATTTTTTTTATATATATATTTTTTTTCCCCTTCCATGGACAGCACAGGCAATGTCCTGTCAACTTGATGCACTGCCTCCCTTGTATATTTATTAAAAGCCTCTCAGTCCTGGACGCAGCCTGGGATGTACATATGGCTAAGACGGAGTGGGTGGGTCTGGACGCTGCATGCAATGTCTTAGTTAATGGTGATTCACATGCCCTGGGGTAACACTACCTTGACATTGCCTTATGAAGAACTGCATGGCTGTCTGAGCTCATATACTCATGTATTATAGATGGATTATCCAAGGTGAACGGCTCTTATATGTGCAGTGCTGTTAACACTGGCCTGCTGGAATGTTCTTACACTTAACTACTGCAAAAAGCGGGATATGAGAATGGGCTGTCGGATTAAGTTAAGTTCACTTTCTTGAGTGTACCAGCAGGTACAGTACAACCTAAAGTCGCAGCTTTATTGCTTTCAAAATTCCACATTTCATGCATGAACGTATGATGAGTATAAGTCAGAAAGAGAAATAATCACTTCTTTGAGATTTGTTTTAAATCTGGATGATGCATCTTTTTTTTTTTTTTTGCAGTTTATTTCCTGCGTACGCCTGTGGCTAAAAGTGCTCATCTGTATTTGAACTCCTTCCAAAATCACCTTTTCTTTCCTCCCCCAAACGTAAAACATTGCAACCCTAAGAAATGTGGATTTCATGGATCACATATTATTCCTAACAGCAGGTTCTCAGCGTGTCGTTTCAGACTTTAAGTGAAAATTAATGACGCGGTGGAAAGGCATACCGGTGTCACAAACTGAAGCTTTATGTCAAGTTGGATGTTTTAAGTAATGTTAAAGATAGAGAACGCTGCCACAGCCCTCTTGATCCTTGATCTTTGTCTCAAATGAACTTTTCAAATTAATAAAATGTAGTAATAGTGTTGTAGTGAGATAAAGCTGCTTTTTAAACGTATACACAATTACGGTATTGATTTATTCAAGTTCACCAATAAAAGAGTTGGAGAGTGGCATTGACAGGGTGTCATCTAAACCTCTACAGATACTGAAACATTTAACTGCACGTATAAAACTTTGATTTATGCAAAATGAAAAGTCACTGAGATTACACAAGAATGAGGATTTCTCTGTCTAACTCTCAAAACTAAAATCTCTTCCTAAACCCAAACCAAGTATTTTTGGAGACGTATCTTGAAGCAGTCGTGAAACGAAACTCATGCTCACATCTGGGTTCACGTCCTGGGCGAAAAGTCCTTTGACCTTTGTCGCCGTCTCCCCTCCAGCGTCCTTCACTGGGGGCGCTCTGTCACTCCCTGCGTCTCGGCGTTGCTGCGGGGGGGGGCTGACGGATTCGATGGCAACGCCGGCGCGTCACAGCACAGACGCCAAAGGACACCTGGTGGGTCTCTCGCTTTGACGACGCGACCGCATTTGACAGACCGGGAATGAGAGCGCGTCGCGATATTACACTCGCTAATAGTGATTCACATACCCTGGAGTAAATGTTGGCCTGTGAAGTAGGCCACAGCTGCCTTGCTGCGTTTGAGGGAAAACAAGGCAAATCCTGTTGCTTCTGAAAGCCCCTCTCTGCTACTCACCAGGTGACAGCACGATAACAAATGTATTGATTTCACCAGTTACGCGTTTATGCTGCCATTTTTAATACTTCTTGAAGAACTCTCTGATCGTATGGAGCACCGTCAGCTGTCAGTTTTAATATACCTGCGTCTTCCAATTAATAAAAGAGAACATTTTCGTTATATATAGCTATTTAAATTCTCTTCCATCTGAGACAGTACCGGTGTGATTATTGGCTTAGAGAGTGTAGGTGGGCTTGGGAAGAATACCACGTCTTAGTCAATACTGACTCATATGCCCTCAAGTGAAAGCTGCCGTGACTTCACTTTATGAAGTAGGGCACAGGCGTCTTGGTTCGTGCAAGGCAAATGATGTATTGGATATGCAATGACAACATGCACTGTGCAGATAACAAGGTTCTTTCAAGGTGGCTGCATCTGTGTGAGCGAGGGACAGAGCAGGAAGGAGAGGGAATGTGTGTGTGTGTGTCTGGCTTTTTTTTTATGATGCATTGGAAATGCAAATGAACACATGTTCCGTTCAGGTCAGCAGATGGTAAAGAAAAAAAAAGAGGCGATGAACATATTTGCAAAACTATACCTCCAGGAATCAGAGCATGTTTTTTTGTGCATAGGATTTCTAATCTTATGTTTAATGCTTTCCAATGTCTCATATCTCAATTTAAAACCAATCGAACTCTAACCTGTTAGAAATATGAAATAATATTATAATTTTGTCTTCAGATAAGACCAACAAGCTAATACCTACATGTAGTCGCACACTAATTATTAAAGGCCTAAAATAATCAGTTTGTTTTTGTTCTCACATGCAGCTCTGAGCTTTAGCATCCACCGAATAATAACAGTGAAAGGCAGAGTAGCACCTTCTGGCCATAGGGTGCTAGTTTGTCTGTGTCAGATTCTCTGCACGAAATTTTAAAACCCCCATAATGAACTTTAATGAGCCATTCATTTTGTTTTCATATCCTATTATTTCCTCTCACCTAGGGGTCACTTTTTACAAGCGCCGCTTTCCCATCACAGCTCCCCACCTGGACTTTTTCAGGGGCCATTTTTGCAATTTGTCGAAAGCAAGCATTTGGTTTGATTGGTTCAGGGATGGGTAACTGGTCCACTTTCAATTGAAATCCCCCCACAATACAATGCATGCTTTGTCTATAATAGAACAAACAATATTTATTGTTACAGTAATGTAGTGTGTGCCCTAATCTAGCAAGCAGAGAATCAACGGCCTTGGCCTGTGTTTCCAATGAACTGCCAGTAGTATCCCGATTTTGATCGGGATATTGAAGTATCCCGGCTTTGTGTTTGTCCATGTAAACACCATATCCCGATTTCAAGAAACCCGGCTTTGCTACCTGGAGTACTCCGATAGAAGCTGGGATACTGGAGCATGTATACACCTTATCCCGATTTCTGATGTCTGCCCACTGTCTGCACAGACGCAAGTCACGCACTAGATATACAAACAACATGGCGACAACGAGAACTTCTCACTTTTGGAGCGACGGAGAGACTGAATTATCCCTTAAAGTAATGAAAGAACTAAACATAACGACGTGTTTAGATCGCAGAAAACACAGAAATGCTGATGTATTAAAAGCTGTTACGGAAAAGCTACGTGACGCTGGTTTTCCGCCTCGCTCCGCTGAACAAGTTGGGTCCCGTTGGAAAACATTCAAAAATATGTAAAACACGCATGCAGACAGGATGCAGTGATCGGAAAACGGGATACTGTTATTTATCATGTATACGGGGATATGAATAACCAGGTTTCTCTGTGTGCCATGTAAACACCATATCCCAAATATGCTCAAAGCCGGGATAAGCCTCAATATCGGGATAATAAAGACCATGTAAACACAGTCAGTGAGACGACACAGTTATTGGGAATAAAGCTCATCCATTCTTGGGTTTTGGGGTAAAACAAGCCAAGTCTAAAGAGTAGTGTTAAGTCATGACTCAAGTCTTTGATAGCAGGTCCAAATCAAGTCACGCATCTCCAAATTTAAGCTGAAAGGACGCAGCGTTTTGGAGGTTTCTTCCTAAAATGTCTGTCGTTTTCACTGTGTGTGTACTTCTATAGGTTCAAGGGAAATTGTCCTCTGAAATCAATAAGTGAGTGACTAACAGCCAGAGGACACGTGGACAAAGGGAAGAAAACATCTCACTTGGATGCTGCAGGGTGCAGCGGTGTCCTGGTCTGAGCCGGGGGCATGCTGTTGATGGAAACTTTGCCCACAATGAAGCCTTTTCACTTTTAAATAGTTTACTGTAGCTTCCAACTTTAGAGGTGCTTCGGGTACAAACAGTCACCCAGACAAGAACCGTCTTCTGTGGTACCTTTGTTATTTTTTCCTTCGTCTCTAAGGCTCTGTTGTGGTTGTCAGGGCTTTCTTTTCTCTCTCTCTGTCATTTTGTTGTACTTGTAGCTTTCTGCTTACATGGGAAAAAATAAATGCTTCACCAAAGCCATGCCCATGGCCTGTTGGATTAAAGTCACCGCCTTCAACAAGACAAGAATTTGCGTATTGCCCTTTTATTTTTCCACAAATTTGTTATTTTGCGACTTTGCGCGTAATCCCTGGAAAGTTTCCCGTTATAGTGTGAAACGCACGGTTTGTGAGATTCAGGTGACTTGATATTTACCAACACAAATGATGCGTTCAAGGGCTCAAAGATAAGACAGAAAGTTATTTTGATGCTTTCTGTATCCTCAGGTTAACACCAGCTTCTACATGAGTGAAATCGTAGTATGTTTGATTAAGCCTTTCACACCAAACCTTTGTTTTCGTACTTGAAGATGCGCCCTATCAAACGAGTGTTCAGTCAAAGCTTCCCTTCTCGGTTCTCTGGAGCACTTTTCACATGTGCAAAATGTATTTTAATTTGAGTAGAGTTTTATGGCGCATCTGAAATGTTGATTTAAGCTCCTGTTAATGTCATATGTTCCCATTTATTTCTCTGAACGTGTAAATCTGGGCACATACAAGGAGAGACTGATTTACAGTTTGTCCCAATAAAAGAGGAGGAAGTGCTAAGTGCTGCGCTTTTCCAGGAATGATGGCAAACGCCTTTCGGACAGCTGTCAGGATCTTAATTTCATATACCGGCAACTGAAATAAAACGCAACACAAAGCCACAGACGCAGAAAGCCAAACGGCAGCATGGAGCGTTGGTCAATAACATATGACATCCGTGTTGTCTGTGTTTGTGGAGGGCCTGTCAGCAGCGCCGCCGCACCAACGCAGACGAGGTCACGGGACTCGCTGACTTGGGGACATTTGTCATCCGAGAAGCGGCAGGGTCAGAGGGGGAGGATGGTGTAAGATCATCTGCGCTCTGTGAATATTGTACGTTTCCCGTCTCTTGTTTTGTTTCCTGTCGGGTTTCCAGGCTGGAGGAGAATCCAGATCTGCAGGGCAAGCCGTTACATTTGATTTATACAAACTCTGAAAGGGAAATTAGTCCACTAAAGGTTGGTGCAACTTTGGCGCGGGCTGGAAATGGCTTCATTAGGAGACGGTGGCGCCAGTAAGAAAGCGAGTGACGGTGCAGACAATAGCTCTCTTCTTAACCGCTCTTCTTGCTTCCACCTCTGTGCACAGAGACCTGGTTCTGGGAATTAAGCCAGGCTGCTGCGGGCGCTGAAAATGTGACAGCCATCTCACGTGAATGATGTACAGTACAGTAAGAAATTTTCGCCCGCATCGTCATGGCAACGCCGATGAATTCTGGCCGGTGTTTGAATACAACTTCTTGCATGTAGGTCAGAGGCCTTGGGATCCTTTCTTTTTTTTTTTTTATAAACTGCATATCCATGCAGTGCAGATCAGGACTGGGGGAAATAAAATGCGACACCACGCAGCTTTTTCCTCTTCACACTCATTACAAGCCATCAGATCTGTGACGCACGAGAGGGGGGAAATCAGAACTGGGACAAGTCGAGTCCCAGCACTGGTGTAGATCTGGATGGAGGTCGCAGGTGAGAGGGAACTTGTTTTCGGCGTGACTCGCTGGCAAAGGGCTCGCTGATCGGTCCGCTGATGGTGGGTGGAGTGAGTGGAGTTTGTTAACACTGGCCAGGTGTAAATAGGGTCTATGACGCACACACATGGGAGGGTTTCGGTCCTGCTTTGGTGCAACCTTGAATAACCTTGTGCATTTTGTTTTTGGAGGTAAAATTTCACTCTGAAGGGTTTGTGTTAAAATTGGCATCGAGGCAGAAGAAAGGATTCTGCACAGCGTTGCGTTGAGAACTTCTGCCCGAGAGGAATTTTGTGTGAAATTTACCAGTTTTTTTTTTTTTTTTAAGAATTTAACAAACCACACCAGAGTTTTCTGACTTTTCATTATCCCTCTGTAATATTGCTCCATGTCCCTTTCCATCTTCTGGCTGACTTGTAGCCTTTTGATTATACTGGTGAGAAAATTGCAATAAATGTGGGAAGCACAGCCCAGGTAGAGAGTCCCCCTCCTGCTCCTTTCAGGTAATTTATTTTTCTTTGCATACTAAATGCGCCGCTCCAAGAGAAATATCAGCTGCTTCTCAGCTTGCCCAGGTCTGGGTTACATTTCATTCTGGTGGATATTTTATACATAATAATGAGAATTAACAAGGGTTGCTCTAAGTCTTTAATTCTTTCTTTGTATTGAGTGGAGCTTAATTTCATAATGCATGTGAGTGAAATGGATGAAAAGCTCGCTGTGAAATGTCAAAACAAAGGCTGCGGAGGAGAATCAACACTTTAACCCTGCTTTACTCAGGGAAATGAGATAGAAAACGTGCTTCAGTGAAGGGTTTCACTGTGAAATTCATTCAGTGGCGACTGTGGCTAGTTTTGTTGGAGGTGACAGCCACATAATACAGCGTATACATCGATTCTATTTCTTAAAGCTTATTTACATCACGCAGGTAAATAAGGCACATTTATGCAATGGTTCAATAAAGCATGTGACTTTCCAGTACAAATAGATGCAAGATTAACTTCTGAATGAGGAGAAGTAGCTTTTAAGACTATGGCATGCAAGGTAAAGCTATGGCTGTACGACAAACTGTGGGAAAAAAGATGAAAGTAGTTTTAAAGTTGAAGTATTTTTCTGCATACACATGTTTTAGACCAGTGATCCCATTTTCACAAGAGCCACAGTGGCAGTGCAAAATCAAAAGGCGAGCCACTTTTACGACAACATACTAAGCCCCCCTCCCCTGGATGGAGCTATCAAACTCAACTCTTTCTGTTAAAGTGAACGTGTTGTGTCAAGCTTTTATACAAGCGAATGGACGCTAACATTAGAGCTACGTCACGTTACAAGGCTGGTAAACGTTGGCTGTGCTGTTTCTCACATTGTTCTGCGTTCATTTTACTAGTCTCAGCTTCACCGTTACCACCTTTTTAAAAAAAATATTTATTAAGAAAATCTTGAAGCCTCTGTTTTCTTCTTCTCTTCTTCCTTTTCTGAGAATATTACATATTTTTTCCACAAATATTCCTATTTTATTATAATTTTTCGAATTATTCCATAATTTAATGAGGGCCCAGTTCTGGGGCCTCCCTCTATCCTGGGGCAGACCCGTTTGTCCCCCCCTATCGACGGGCGTGAATTCACCTTTGTGCATTTCTACATATAAATTGGACATCCCACAAAAAATAAATAACACGGCCAATACATTTTCATTTAAGACCAGATTTACTTTAATGAGCTCGTTTCTGTCCCTTTTTTATTAAAACCCGGTCCATTTTGTGTTTTACGCTAGCTAGCGGAGCTTACGTCGCCTGCCTGCAAACGTGCGTTGCGGTCAAGTTTTGTAAACAATGCCACATGGCCACTTTCATTCGCGCTTTCCGTGATTCAGCTGCGTGAAATTTATTTCAACTTATCGCCACGAGATGTTTAAGTAGCATTGCCGGTAAATAGTGGATTGCAATTTGCAGTGTGATACTGTAAGCTACCATGCGAGCCGCCAGTTATAGCTTGACGAGCCGCGCAATGAGTAACTGTGTTTTAGACATTAGTAGGAAGGAATTCCTTTCACAGATGTTGGTACTTTTTTGGACTACTTTATCTTTCTCCCAGCAGCTCAGTCCTTGTGCACATACTACACATTTCTGGAGCAGTGCCTTTGAACTCTTGAGCATCTAATCCTTTAGTTTGGTTCATTGGAGGTGCTAAAGTCACCTCACTGTGACCGTGCAGAAATGCAGCCTTCACTCCTTGTCATTCAGAGCAGCAGCAAACAGGGAGACAGTGATCTTAAATAGATGTTTATAGTCACAGATAGTGGTACCCCATACTGCCTGGTGTACATTTTCATTTCGTCACCGTGGTGGAGAATTTCAATCAAACCCCAAGCTTCCTGGAATGTCCAACGTTTCAGCACACAACCGGGTTTTATAGCCTTACATTCTCCAGCTCTCAAAAACGTCTCCTCCCTGGTGACCAAACTTCACAAATTCTCAAAAGTTGCCCTCCTATACACTTTCAATCTAAATCTCAAGCGGTGGCCAACCAGCTCGGAGTGTGGTTACACCTCCCCGCCGATCCACACAGCCTTGTTCGTCCTCTCCATCTACTTGTCATGTGGCAAACATCCCTGCAGCATCCACCTCTCCATGCGGTCTATTCCGTTTCTCGCCCCCTACGGACGCACAAAGAGTGGAAGTCATAAATTGTAATTGTTACCCGTCCCAAACAAAAACAACGTAATGAAAAACCCCGGCGTGAACACATCCACCGTCGCAGAATTTCCTCCTGCTTCCTTTTCTCTGAACACGAGCGAGTGTGTGGTAGAGACAACTTGTACCTCAGAGGAGGCTGTTACTGCTTACTTTCCTTTGACGTTCCTCTTGTTTGCCTTCTTTGCAGGTATTAAGTGATTCTAAATCATAATGAATGAGGTCTTTTAAGATCCCTGATAGAATATAATGAAGCTCCACTTATACTGCGACGCATTAATTAGCTTTTCTGGAAATACGTTCCTTAAAGAAAAGTCCATTTCCAGCGCACCATGACTGTGGATTGAGGTACAATCGATTCCGGGTGACACCCTTGAATGTCTGCATTTCCATTTTTGATTTTGCTTGACACTTGCCTTACTGTAGTAAAGGTTAAGATGATTGATAACACTCATCAGTCAATGGCATGAATAAATGTGTGTTATCTGGGGTAAATATGATTGCTTATTGATTCGCTTTCTATGGACTCTGATGGCGGCAGTTCTTTTAACAGGACAAGAGCGTATCATTACATGGAGTGACAGCGTGTTGTTTAGTGCCGCGACATACAATGAAAGCATTCAGCCTACTTTCAAAACTTTGTTTCTCTCATTTCCACCGATTATTCCATTTAACTGTGCCTTACAAAGGCTGCCATTGCACATGTTCAAGTAGTTGAATGCACTCTAATAACTTGCAATCAAGCTCTTTTATTGTGTTACCACTACCATACTCCCTGTATTTGATTGTGAATAGCAGAAATGCATTGTTCACAGCGAAAAACAACTTAAGATGGGAATGTACTTCTGTTATTTTTTTTTTTCTTGTGGTTTCTGTGACCTTAACAACAAATAAATAAATAAATATTTCCTAGGGTTTACAATTGAATAGGTATTATTGAATGTCTAGCTATTCCATACACGTGAAATAAGCATCTAAAGTTTGCTCAGAAACTTTACTTAACCCTAAGCAATAGGTCCGTGATAAAGTTTTCAGTGTCTCGTTGTCAATTAAATCATTAGGGATCGGAGATTTTCCCCACAAATGATGTGGGAATGTCTTCCTTTTCTACCTCATTAACCACTTGCATTTTTTGGCAACTAAAGCAAGGCTGGATGCATAAGGACATCAAGTTTGCTCCACATTATCTGGAAGTCCAGGCAATATACCCTAAAAATAGAGCTCCATTAAAGACATCAAGTCGGCCTTAATGTACATTACAGTACAGTGTTGTACGAAGCTTGGGGGGGGGGGGGGGGCTTAACGCGTTGCCAAGTGTAGGGAAAACTGTGGGGTGCACATTGTGACTCACTGTGGCCTTATATACAACAAGTGATGAAGATACTGTCTTTACCTAATAGAATAAACACGAGACTCCATGTACCTTCAACAATATGCCAGAATATAGCTCTAGAAATAATAACTCATTTATTTCCAAACATTCATCTATGAAAGGCTGAAGGCTGAATTGATATTAGCAGCGTGCAGACATTTTACAGAATCATTTAAAGCATAAAGAAAGATGTTTCACCTCCAAAGAGGGGACACTACGTTCATGCAGAATTTTTGCATCAAAACAACAAATAGATAGTTTCTTTATTAATCCCAAACTGGGAAATTTTTCTCTGTTGCAGCAGCAATGTACAGGCATTCAACACCATACTCAATGCCTCTGTCTTGCCAGGGGCCTCATGTGCTAACAGTCGCGTAGATTTTCTTCTAAATTGTGACGTAAGCTCAGATTTCGAAGCATTTCGAAGCACATTTCCTTTGTACATTCCAATCGAGCATACCAGACTCATGCGATGGCGCTTTTATAGCAATGTGTGTGCAGTCGATAGCTCTGATTCCATTCAGAAAACCGTCTCTGGCTGCAGATTGCTCTTAATGTTGACCTGTTCAGCTGCATTGTATGGGAATCTGATATACCTGGCTGACATGAGGATAACTCCGTCCCACACGGCTTGCATGGCTCTGCTCAGGGTCGACTCGCTCAGTCCCGATCGGTCGGAGTAATAGTTTTCACACTGATGACAGTCTCCCGGCATCACCTCTAAGTGCTGCCAAAGGATCCACATCTGTAGAATCCTACGTACAAATTTCTCTCTTGATACATCTGAACTTTTACGTGAGCGAGTACATACGTTAAAGTTTTTGTATGTACGCAACGTTCGTACATGAGGCCCCAGTCTACCAAGTTCTGTATAACGTTCATTCCAAATCACAATATTCCACAATAAATCCACACATTGTGCTGCTGAATTATTTGAAAACAGCCAGCATGTCTAATTTTATAAGGATACTCCAACAAATCTTGCAAGTAAATACAGTATTCAGCAAAGGACGTATACATGCGCAGTAAAGCGTTGCATTCAAGCCCTTGCAAAAATGAGTTGACACGATGCTGAGTAAGCTCATCAGCGGCAGGTAATTCAGATTTAAATCGGTCGTCTGTGGCAACGGTAGAATTCAGCCAGCAGTTAATATTCAACAAAGATCAATGGCAGTGAGAAACATTGATTAGCATTAGCATTGATTAGCATTTGTGTGGTGTTTCCTCACTGGAAGGCTCTGAAAGAAGTCTTAAAGGGTCTGTAGAATATAACAACACAATTACTCTGACAAAAATGGAAGAAAAAAAAATGTGCACCGCAGCTTTAAGGAACAACTGAAGCATTTTTCTCTTGTAGGGCTGTTTCGAGGGAAAGTTTAAAATAGTTTTCTATATTTAATTGTATATTTATAGATTAGTGCCATGAGGATATAATAGGCATATGTATGTATTTTTATACATGTTATGTCTTTGATGAAAAGATGACACACTTTTTCCAAAGGATGCAAGAGAAAAACTGAATATACAGTGTGAACATACAGCTCACAAGTCTCCCTTGTTGCCAGTTGAAATCTGTCTGAAGATTAAAGATAACGTCTTCTTACGTTAAAAGGAGAATTTGAGCTCACAGGAGCTTTTTTTTCTGGAAAATTCACTGATGCATAGAGATTATCAAGCTTCAAGAGCCAGGAATCATCATAAAAACATTACTTTGAAATGATCACCAAAGATTTTTATTTATTTGATAACGAGTGTGTTTCATTAAAAAAAGAAAGAGAGAAAAAAAAGCAATAATTTCTATTGCCAAACAGATTGAAACCTCGCTGCAAGCCACTTAACTTTCTTCTCAATTTTTCTCCAGATTTATGATTACCTGTAGGAATAAGTATTTCATCAGGAACTATTTTTTTTCTTTCTGCTCATCAGCGCTCGGAAAAGGCCTTGATTTGTGATCGGCTGCCGCGTAATGACACCGGCAGAAGATGAAGTCGCATTACAGCTGTCGGCCGGGATCATTTGTCATCGAAATGGCGCCATTAACAAAATCTGGGCAGGTATCAGTCACCTGGCAGAGGTGATTTCATCATCCCGGTGACACTAGTGTGTCTGTGCCTGTCTAATGTATTAGGGGATTAAAAACAGGACCTTCCATCCACAAAAAAAAATGCATTTAATGTTGTGTGTTTTATGGCGCTGCACATATCTAAAGAGACATCGAAAGCAATAACTCCGGTGGAGGCAACATGGATTTCCCTATTACACATCCGTACTAGGAAAACACACAGTGTTCCTATCATTAATTAAAGTCCCCACTGTGTTTGAACTCCTGTCTCTTCATAAGGTATCCATCGGGCACTGACAGAGAGTTGAAACGTTGTGCAACGCTGAATAAATCATGGGTAAAAAAGTGGAAGCGGTACTTGTTGTTCTTCATTTTATCTTGTGTGAATAACAGGACTCTGGCACCTGCTGGAATTATTCATGCGACTGCGCGCGCCCCGTCTCCCCTCTCTCTCTCCTGCGAGAAGCCATCGCGAGGATCTGGCGCAGGTATCAGTCACACGGCTCATGGCATTTTCATCTTCTCCCTGACATGAGATTGTGTGGGTGTGACACCAGACTGATGTATTAGGAGTGATTGCAGCTGGGCTTTAACTGCTCACAAGGCGATTTTGAAAGGAATCATTCTTCCCTGAGGTCAAGTTTTCCTTAAATTATATCAAGTTTAAAAAAAAAAAGGTTATGTTGCCTTTAGGAGTGTTGGGCTTTTAAACTCCACATATACCTACATATTATTTTGTCAAAATTGAAACGGACAGGGTTTTTTTTTTCCCCCCTCCACATCCCCTGCGTTCTATTTTAAATGAAACCAGAGATGCCGAGGGTTCTGCCAGCAACAAATAAAGTTAAGCAGGAAATGTAGCTGACAGGGAAATGTAGATAATAAAAGGTCTCTAGACACCTCAATATATGCTGGGGATGTAATTGGCGCTAACATAACTAAATGTCAGATTTAATGCAATTCTCGGTGCAGACACTAGAACAGGTTAGGTGAGACTTGGAAAACATGGTGTATATTGTTGCCCTGAGTCACTGAACACAGGGAGAGTGGATATGTAGAAATGTGCGCGGTAGAAAAAAAAAACATTCACGGGCTGAGACAGTGACACTGTTTCTGCGATTTATCTTTTCTTCACATATTCATCTTCCTTTGACAAATGCGCCACTGACAGCTTGGGCGAAGATAGGGGATCTAGCAGCCTCAAGCCGCTAACCTCAAGCAGACAGGAGGAGCACGCTGCAGAGTTTTGAATTAAACATGTAGTCTTCAGCCTCAACCAATGATGATTCAATTTGAGGCAATTCATTAGGTTTCACACAACTCCCTCTGGGAGCTCCCTCTCTCTTTCTCACACACACACCTGCTAAATGATTTGGAAGCATATCAAGACTCGTTCAAGAGGATGCACTGAAAACTATGAAGTTGATTGCACTACACCGTATCACTCGTCTTTCTGGTATTTCAATGCCATGTGGAGTGAAAGCAGTGAAAGTCTACCCATAATGAGCCTCTGGTCAATCCTGAGTGGGCTGCTTGGCCGAAACATGTGCTCAAACAGAAGCTAAGAGACCAGACAGAACCCAGCACCACATATTAAAAAAAAAAAAAAAAAAACCAAACACATCGACTGTCTTGGTACGGGAGCCAGAAAAAGCCCAACACGCCACCCAACCCTGCTGCTTCACGGAAGGGTGTAGGCGAACAAGCTGACACGGGGCTCGTCTCGGCGCGCAACACTCCGAGACACATGGCTCTTACACCCACAAGTCTTCACCGGGGGCCCTCGCGGCGCTCTGGGAAGCAACCTGTCACCCGGCCTCGCCCATGAGGGATCCGCACGTTGTCACCACCCTGGCTGCGGTGCAAAAGGAGTGCAGTGACCTGTCTCACGCTGACCCAGAAAGAGGCGCTGTCAACAAACATGCTGCCGTCCTAATCTGCCAGCATGTTGTTCACTAAATACCAACGTGTCTTTGCTCTTATGTCTTCCCTTCTTGTTTTAGCAGCATTGGTATCGTTAACACAAGATCCAATGATGTTATTTGTTACTTCATAATTCATCCAGTCGATTTGTACCTTGCTTTATCTGCTTAAAGCAAGACATTTAGGTGACCAACATGTCATGTCGATCAGTATTCATTCATTATTGTCTATTTTACTCTATATGGAAATATAATTTGTAAAAGGACTTGAAACTAGAAACAGGATCCAAAGCGAGAAGACTTCTATGCAATCAGATTTACCAGCATGCACGAAAGCACGTTTGGGAAACGCAACGGCCATTAATACACCTTTGCTTTCCCTGTTACAACAAGTCCAGATGAAAAAAGGTTCGCGTCCTTGGTGAACTAAATGAAATTGTGAGAACACCCTAAAGCTAGTCCACAAACATCATAATTTAGGAGAAAATAGGTGTCTGTGAAACTTCACAGTAGGGAAATTAGAAGTCGGGAGAGGAGAAGTACAATTCTCCTAAACACTTTCTCGGAAAAAAAGTTAAATTCCAGTGGTTGATGGGCACACTCGCAGCTCGCTGAATGAGCTGGCATCTTTGGATTGATTGAGAGATGGAGGGTGATAAGTCAAAATGCAAAAAAGCATTTTCTTGTGGGTGTGCTGAATGGATGGGGGTCACGGCAATCATAGATGTGCATCTGGAAGTGGAAATTGCTATTTCACCCTGAAACATCCACAGACTGCTGCGGAACATGGCTGGAAATTTAACAGGGTGGAAAATACAGCGCAATACAGACTTGAGAGGTTATTTCATTGGTCAAGACTGACTGATTTTTGCTGCCCTCAATGATTGCAGCCGTCCACTTTGGTATTATTTTATATTATTTGTTCTTTCTTGAAGCGCATCATCTGCTTTACCTCTGAAATGTACAGCTGCTCTGAAATGTCTTGTGTTGTATCTAGCGCCCTGAGTGAAGACTTGAGGTTTGTACAAAAAGGAAAGACCTGTGGACTGACTGGCCTTGTAAACTGGGCCAGAATAATAACCATTTATGAGGGAGTGAGCTACCATTTGAAGGGTTAATTGCTGGAAGTGTGCTAGTTTTAGCAGCGTGCTAGCAGCGGAATGTTAAATAAAACTGGACGATGCCTCACAGCGACAATAGCTTCCTCTATTTCAGCTTTCCATTTGCTCAACAATCGGCGCCCTGGAGACAGTTTTCTATTGGTTTTCCATTAGCGGCACAAATTCAAGTGTCAAAGTTCACCAAAGGTAAACTCTTCTGCAGATTTATTTGACACCTCCGGGATGAATTCAGTGATTACAGCAATTTTATTAAAATGAAGTGACAATGCTGGCATATTTCACAGCTTTAAAGGCTGATGTGACACATAGTTGGGGTTGAAATTGCAGCTCCTGAAGAGCCATGTAGTCATTTGTATGCATGCAGTTGAAGGCGTTATGGAAAACTGGGATTTCACCTGAGCGTCAAGCAAACTGGTACACATCTAAGCCGTTACACTTTACAGAAAACATACAAGACGTAAACAAATATGTACAAAAATAATGGGAGTAGATGGTAGTAGGAAACTACACAACATGTTGGGGTTGACAGCGTTAGCTGTAGCTCTCTGTGCACTGGGTAGAACCACTTACTAATTTTGGTGCCAACCCACTTATCATATAATTGGTAAAAAGCTCCAATCTCCCAAAAAGTCACTCCAACAATGGCTGTTTTAAAACGAACGCACCAAAATCCCTTTAAAAGTCGGGTTAAACCGCCCATTATATTTATAAATCAAGCCCGGCTGAATGAAATTACAACGTCCAACTGTGACATTTTATTTATTTATTTATTTATTTATTTTCTGCCTGATTTCATCACCCGCAGCCCCCCCCCCCCCCCCCTCCCCGCCGGGCACTGTTGCCAGTTAGTGCTCCCAATAAGGTTCCGGTTAGGAGCTCACGTTGTACATGTCCTGGAACCATCTAAGATGTATATGCCATTTGCTTGAGAGGAAGGGAACTCATCTATTTTCTGCTTGGAGTAGGTCTGGATCTGGACATCCATCATAGCCGGGGCTATTGTCTGTGTGTGTGTGTGTGTGTGTGTGTGTGTGTGTGTGCGGTTGCAGGCTTATCATTCGCCAACATCATAATATGGGCCAAAGCACATCAGTGAGTGTAATTGCACTTCTATCCGACTCCCCTGAACCTCTCTCCTCTTCCATTCCCTGCTTACTCACAAGCACAGGGATGGTAGTGCTTGCTTGCGTGCATAAAAAAAAAAAAAAATCACAGCAGTTGCTTTTTTATGATGGTATCACAACTGTGCCTGACATCTGTGTAATGGCAATGTCCAGGTTGCGGATGGAGAGTAAGGTGCAGGGTGACATAGTGTCAGATGTTTTATGGAGAGATACACGTACAAAAAAAAAAGAAGAGCAAAAGAGGAAAGAGTCTGTGACAGTGCAAGAATCGATGAGAAAGAAAGAAAAGAGATGTGAGAGAGAGGGAGAAAGAAAGATAACATCCACGCATTTATGATGTGATTGGCAGATACATGGCAGCTATTCCACCTGCCATTTAACTCAACCATCTTGTTCTCGCCATCAAATAAAGTCACACTGGGACAATGATAGTGATGGCAGCACTTTATAGAAATCTCCTGCACATTATCATGATTGGAGCGTACGATAGCGCTGCCGCTACGGTCATTATATTCTAGTTCGCCATATGATGTCACCCAAGTACGATGCATTTGCCGGAGCTTTGGGTGTAGTAGCCAGATCTGCAGTTCATCTTCAAACTCAATTATATATTTTCTAAGCATACTCGAGAGACTGTTTAGTAATTGTAAACCTACTTTTATAGATGGTTTCTAATGGATGACACTGCAGCTGCAGAGCTCTGGGAACATGGCGGCCTTGCTGCGTTTCATCTGAAAGCCATTCAAATCTAAATAGCTTATTTTCCACATGAAAAAAAAATATATTTCTTACGTCCACTCGTTGCTCTTCTTTTCTATTGTTGCATCTCCGACACAATGCTTTGATTACGCCCAGACTTGAATGCCAATGCATGTAGCGTGCTTTGTGATCCGGCGGTGTTGATGAACTCTGTCCACTGGATAACCGTCTAACAGTGGTTTAAAGCCAGATACCTTCCTCAGCAAGCCTCTCAGCTGCCACATGTCAAATATATATATATTTAAGCAATATTACAATATTTCCAGTAAATCAGCATTAATCTAGGGCAGTGGTTTTCAAAGTGGGGGCTGGCACCAGGGGGCGCTAAGGAGGCGTCAGGCGAAAAGATAAGAAAAAAAAGAGAAAAATGGAAAAAATATAATCGATTTACTTTTAACCACTATTATAAAGTATAATCTAATTATTTTATTAATCATTATTATGAAATAGAATCTAAGTATTTTTTAAACCATTATCATAAAATATAATTATTAATAATATATCATGTCTAAATGTTATTTGCCATGCTCATCTTTCTGATTGGCTGCCAGTCAAAACCTTGCTCATCGTTTGCGCCATTTATCAAGCTGCTGTGCTCCTCAAGCTAGCATGCAGCTAATGTGTAGCTAGCGTGTAGCTAGCATGTAGCTACCACAGCCCTGTCGTGGAGGACAGTGTTGCAGTGCAGCTAACTCCTGGCCAACTAAAACCAGAGAAGATGAGACAGCATTTATGCTAAACTAATGTAATAGTTATTGAAATGTGAATAAAAGTAAGATAATACATTATAAAAGATGAAGTTTCTTTACATATTTCGTAGTATTGTCTGTAGGTCTGCAAATGGGGTTCCTGGCCATAAGCTAATGCTGTTGCGGGGGTCGTAGCATGGAATAGTGGGGATCACACAGTGCTATTACAGGTGATGGGTTCACATCTACTCTGAATTGATCATTAAACTTGACTATTGTAAAGTATCTTCAATGGAAAATGCTTGTTTTCATGTGGGAGTTTATTGACTTATTCGCAGTCATTCTCATTTTCTATCAACTTAGTGTCTTGAATGTTTGGTTGCAAGTTATTACCTATATGTTTATTCTCTTCTCTCTTTCTTTTTTTTTCAGAAATGGGTCGGGTGGTTTTCCTCGACGTTTCGGCTGGGCCATTTCTGTAGGCGAACTCATCACTCACGGGCCAGATCTCCATTTCCTCATGAATAACATTGACAGATGGAGGACAACTGTCTTGTTGCTCTGCATGGTAAAGAGTGTGCATGTGTGTCACTGTGCATGTGTATGTGGGTAAGAGAGGCAGGAGTGAGAAGAGATTGAGAATCTTGGCATGCGTGTGTGTGTGTGTGTGTGTGTGTATGGTAATGATACATGTGGCTGTAAGGATTTATATCTGTGTTTGAATGAGATGTTTGTACATCCAATTCAGTGCCTTGTGTACACACTTTACATACACAGCCATCACCCCTTACACCATCCTTTATGAGGTCTGGCTATGTGACCACACTGCATATGTACATATATGCACATGTAGAGCATGCATGTGGGCCAAGAGTGCAAATTTGAGATGGATGCTTCTCAGGTGGTGACACTCTGAGAAAGCTTGCCGCCCTCCACTTGTCTTAAATGCAATTAGGTTAAATAATGATAGCACATAAATTCCTACAGCAAGAAAAAGGCTCCCCTGCCCTTGTCGCCCTCTGAAATACGACCCGAATCCCCCGTGAATGGAGGTGGAGTGGTGATGCGTGCGTGGAAATGTTATGGTGTGAAGAACTCGGGTGCATGGATGGAAGAAAAACCTATGAATCCAAATCAGACACGGATATATGCTATGTTTATGTAACATAACACAAAACAGGAAATCCTAGATTAAGAGGAACATGGTTATAATCGTAAATACTAGGGATGTCCGATAATATCGGAGGGCCGATATTGAGTTAAAAATGTAATATCAGGAAATATCGGTATCGGGTTTTTATAACCGATATTTGTTCTGTAGGCATCAGCATTTCCGAGTCTGCATGAACGCAGCATGGGACGTTAACAGGCGCGTGCTTGATGACGTATAACAACAACAACACGCTAGTCTCTAGGTTGCTAACCGTGGCTAACAAGCTAGCTCGCCCGGTGTATGAGATGTCCGTGGTTTGGAAGTATTTCCAAGTGTCACCTACTAACTGTGACACCTATGACTGCAAAGGTGGTTATGAGAGGAGGAAACAAGGCGTCTTCCTTTAATACATCAAATTTGATCACCCACCTCAAGAAGAAACATGCGGAGTTATACGCTACATTTGTCTTCCTTGTTTTGATATTGTCTGTAGTGTTGTTTGAGGCAAAACTTTCTCTCTGAAAACACAAAAAAAATAAATGAATGGCTCTTTTTTGGCACTTTTTTCAGTAACTTATTTTGCACAGTGTTTACATTTAAAAAGCCATGTTGCATTTATGTTTGCATCCAGTGGGACATCGCATTAAAATTAGGCATAATGTGTTAATTCCATAATAGGTGAAATGTTATGTTGTTACCTAACAATTTTGATGTAAAAAGACTGCATATTTCGGTATCGGGTGATATCGGTATCGGAAATTAAGAGTTAGACAATATCGGATATCGTCAGAAAAGCCAATATCGAACATCCCTAGTAAATACTATTAAAAGATATGCTGATCTATTTTTGAAATGAGAAACAAGTCCGCTTCAAATGAAATGATTTGCTGATTTGCTGACTCGTCTGTCTGTCTTTTTGGCTCTCCTATTAGGTCTCCTCTCCAGTCTTATGCCCCCTAGAGGCTGGTGTGGCACTGCAGCAGAACTACAGGTTACAATAAGCTGCTTTCACAAGTCACCTATGAAGACATTTTTCAGGTAGGGACAATCACAAACAATGACGATGCTCAAGGTCCGTAAAAAAAAAAAAAAAAAAGTTTCTCAAGTCTGAACATTACATCAATCTTCTCCAACCTTTTGAGATGTACTGGAACATCCACTGCGAGCCAGGCCCTATTGTTCAGTGCTCGACTTCACTAATGCTCTTATGGCTGGATGGCAGCAAATCCCTGCAGCAAGGTTCCAAAGTCTTGTGCAAAGCCTTCGCCTTAAGACGACAGGACGCTTTAGAAGCCTCGAAAAGCAACTCTTTTTTTCCCAACAGCGACACAATTTAATGATTTGGAAGACGGGTGTTTTTGTGGATGTAATAGGTGACAGTTACCTGCACACATCTATCAGACAGAGAGCAGCATTAACATTTATCTGGTGCAGTCATTTTCTAAAATGCAACGTACTGCACAGTGCATTCTGGGATACTCGTCTGTGCAATGGCAACACAAGTTATTTTGTCTCTGTACACACATTCAAGTATCTGGTCAGTATTTACTGAGATGTATACTGGCATGACTTATTACTGACAAACAACCCATGATCTCACGCCAACATCAATATGGCCTCTAGACACTGAAGTCCTTGACCTTAACAGATCACAGACCAAAAAATAAAGACCTTTGGGAGATACTTAAGGCATATACAGGTTGACCTTTATGTGCAAATGACTTCTCAGGATTTTTAAATTAGATCATATATGGACGTCGGAGTGTCCAAACACCTATTGTGCAGGACGGTGTGACGGCTACTCATCTGGAATGATATACAACATTTGGCATTTGCAGCAGCACTTATTTATCACCAGATCACACGGAAATAAGGAGTCTTTGAAAGACTTGTCTGGGGGTCAGCGTCTCTGTTTTTACCAATGATTCACCTTGCTGCTCCGCTCACACAGGGGCCGGACAGCCCACTTACAATTTAAAGAACCCCCTCTAAGGGACAGCGGGCTCGAGAGGAGGAGATGGAGAAAGAGACGTAGGGGGGGGGAGAGAGAGAGCACGGGGAAAGGAGATGGAGGACAAGAGGAAAGGAGGCAGCAGATAGAGTCAGAGAGAGGGAGAGAGTAGATGCTGTGATGAGGTTGGTTGCCGTGGCAACTAGTGGAGAGAGGCTCTGCTGGGCTCTGATATACATTGTTCCCCATGAGAGAAAGAGGGAGAGCGAGCGGGAGATGGAGGAAAAGAGAGACGGGGGGGGGAGAGAGAGAGTTAGTGGGGCGGGTTAAGGACGGAGAGAAGAAAAAGTTGACGGCGAGAACAGAAAGAGGGAAAGAGTAAAGGAGGCTCAGAGGAAAGCGAGAAAACAAGACATAAAAGCAGACAAGCACACATGGACTGAGAGGGATTGCCATTACTGGGACAGTAAAGGGGGGAAAAAAAAGCAGATAAAAGAAGTCACAGTCTCTCAGGTACTTTATTATTTTCTGGCCATTTTTTGCGATACGGCCCCGGCTGCCTGGCTCATCCCTATTATGACAAATCTGTCTCGTTTCAGCATTATGAGGAGAGTCACTAGCTTAGCAGGACAATATGAATCAGCCTCAGGTTAATGCCCCGAGCACACATGTGCGCACAAACACACACTCGCCAACAGACACAGCAGACTTGCTAAACTCAGACAAAGGCGAGCCCGGCGGGATCATGCAGACAAATCCTAGTTAGAGTCTCTGAGCAGCGCTATTAAAGGAAGGCGGAGGGACACCTTGCACCAAATGTAGCTGCACGCAAAAGATATATCCCAGCTGCGACGTTTCCATGCATCTCGGTAACGGCTGCATGCATTGTCTCCGATCACATCATGCCGAACAAGTGCAATCACAATTGACCCTTCTTGTTTATTATGGAATTATTCACTTTGCCTTTATGCCTCATCGTCTTCCACCCCAGGACGAGGGGCTGTCTTGTTTTTTTTTCATCCATAATCTCAGTGCAGATGCATTAAGGCTAGCGTTTGCGGGCGCACAGAGGACAGCGCTGACAGTAAATGGCAAAGGGCTTTTAGCCTCGTCGCCGATCGCCCTCCTCGTCGGCCCTCGCTTGTTTTTTATGTCCTACCCCGGCTTTTTCGCCCCGCGGTCATGTTGCGTGTGGAAGCGGGTGGCCCGGTCTTGAACCCGCTGGACAGACGTTAGCGCTGAATCAAGCGCTGTCACATTACTCACTTGGAGGTTGTTACATGGATGGCACATGCTAACGCGCTTGAATGAATGATCTGTGTCAGCAGCAGATGGAGCCTCAAAAATAGCATCAAGGAATTCTCACGGCAAAGGTCATTGTCCTGTTAATAAAAAGTGTATGTACACATCAATCAGCCATAACATTAAAACCACTGACAGGCTAACATGCAATGCAATGTTCTGCTAGGAAGCTTCTGGTCCATGAATGTCACCAAGAGTACTGACCTGGCCTCCAAACTTCTCTGATCCAAAACAAGCCCCTCCCCTCAACCTACAACCGCCCAAAGACTCCCGCTGCCAACGTCACGGTTGACAGAATCGCAAACAAGTCAGAGCCAGAACGAAAACCTGACATCTCAAAATAAGCCGTGCAAAAACGGAGAGGGGAAGTCAAACAGAAGCGTGCTCTTTGGGGATTTATCCGAGGATGCATGGCAAACGGAGTCTTCTGTAGGTCAGGAACATTACAGCACGCTGGCGTTCTATGAGAGCCGTCAAGTCATGGTGTATCATCAATCAGCACAGTGTCTTATGAGCTGCCAGGATACCTAACAGGTCCCTTTGCACTTCAAACTGCAGCAAATATAGCATTAAAATAAAATAAAACGGGAGCGACGCTGTTTGCATTTTCCTTGGCACGGCTTCACAGTGGCGCGTTTCATCGTATTCGATCGTCATCACTTGGAAAATAAAACGATTCTTAGCAAAAAAAAATGCGTCATTTTGAAAGCGAAGGCTTCCGGGCACAGGTTGATGCCGAGAGACTGTTTAGGTTTGACTCATTTGACTCTTCATTTGTATGGAAAAACCCACTGGCTAGCAAAATCATTACTCATATAATCCATCATCCATGGCCTCAGAGATAGCATTGCTTCAGAACGCAGCGCTGCCTGAGGCCATGCCTGGAACGTGAGCCTGAAAATGGTGTTTACAACCTTCAGATCACCCCCAGAATACTTCTCAACACGACAGGAAATATTTTTGGACTATACACTTACTTGTCAACACATCCCCCCCCCGTGTGCATTGGAGATGTGTGCAGATGACACATCAAGAAAGATCACATCTAGTTACACTTGGGGATTCATTTCACCAGCAGTTGTAAACATTTTATGAGATTATTTTGTGTTATTTTAGTATCATGTCACTTTTTTTTTTAAGCTCCCTCTCCTGAACTCAATCACGTATTTGAAAATGTACAAGCTTAGAAACCTGCAGAGGCACATATTTATGTTTCTGGAAGACTTTATGATTTCCATCTCCTTCCCAGCTCCATCCATATTTCTTTCTCTTTCATTGCGCCACTGGTGCATTTTCCACCTCTGGCTCTGGGGTCACAGCCCTTCATCTCCCAACGGATCACACCGTGGAATTATACAGATGGAACAGCAGCCTTCCATACCTTCCCTACTTCCACTGTTTGGAGGGAATATTAACGAGAGGACCTCAAACAAAATGCTGTTTGCCCTCTGCAGCTGGGTAAACACGTAATATCCCCTATTTAAACTGAACATAATACTAAAAAAAAAAGAAAAAAGAAGCCCCCTGTGCAGGCGCTTCTCCTCCTGGATTTTTTAAACACATCTCTTTGGTGATTGCTTGATGCAAATGCAGTGCTCCACGCTCGTTTCACTTTGGCTTCCATTACACTGTGCAAAGATTGGTCGGCTTGTCGGAATGGGAAATCGGCGTTTAATCATTTATGATAGCCATGTCTAAGTTGGGTATGCCCCGAAGTGCTCCGTCTCCTCTTCTTCTCCTTCCCCTCTGATGCCGTGTTCCTGCCTCTCGTCTACATCTCTCGTTCTCTCTCGCCTCCTGTCTTGTCTTTTTTCACAGTTTACTCAACTCCTCGGGGAGAGGGAAGGATTCCTGTGTGCCCCTCCTGCACGACCTCTCCTTAGATGCAGAGAAAAGAATCTCGAGGCATGTTAACACAGCGGTCACAAGGGGGGGCGGTTTTGTAAATGCTTTGACGCTAAACTTCTGTTATCTTTCCAAGGCTTTAAATGCGCCTGCGTTTCTGAACCCTTACATATTAGAAGGAGAAGAAAAAAGAAAAGTTATCAGGGCAATTTTACTTTGTTTCTGTGAAGCTCAGAGCCGGGCCCGTGGAAGCTAAGCTTGTTCAGCAAGAGACTCTCTTCTTCCCTCTCAAGCTGAAATCAAAGCGGGAGCATAACAGGTGGGCAGGGTGGGATTGCGCGTGGAGCTTTTTAGATACCGCACGCCACATTTCTTTAGACGGAATTCACTCTGCCGTCTCCTCTCACACACCTCTACACACATAAAGACACGACGACAACGGCAGCCACGTCGCCGGCACTGTTTTGCATGCCATTTGAGATTGTTTTCCTCCTGCCAAGACGGACTGCCGTTTGACAATTTTTCTATTTCCACATTGTTTCGCCTCTTCAATATTGACTTTGTTTTTTTGTTTTTTTTTCCTTGTCAACACCGGAGCCCCGGCTTCTGTAACAGGATGGCATTTCCATTACTGCACTTTATCTTCTGTCGTCAGGAGCGGCGGTGCCACAGCCAGTGCGCCATAATTGCGATCCTCGTATGGCTGGTGAGCCCAGATACTCCACCAGTGGATGTGGATTTGATTGCAAGGTCTTAAGTGATTCTTAGGATTTAGAATTAAATATACATGGCGCTAAACCTGAAAGAAGGTCGATGAGCTGAAAAGTTTTAGATCTGGGAATTAGTTGTGGGAACTAGTGTTGTCAACGAAAACTATGACTAAATATTGTCGTCAACGAACCTTTATCACGTGACTAAAACGAGACGAGACGTAACGTAAATGCTCATCATGCGATGATGACTATAATTAAACGTATAATGCAATATTGTTGACGAATAAAAACAAGACTAAATGTGGTTTACAAAATAAAAACTATGCTAAAATATCTCTCCATTTTCATTGACCAAAGCGAGACGAGACAAAATGTTATAACGGCGACGTCACTTCCTCAAGCTCCACTCGCAGCATTATTTAGAAGATGCTTTGCTCCAGTGAGTCTGCGACTCTGCGTGAGTACTGAGCAGCGTGACAAAGAAAGGGAACGAAGGCCGGACAGCCGGGGGTCTTCAGTAGATATGTTGTAAATTCAAAACAGCGTCTTCCGTGTCTGGAATGGATGTATTCTTGAGTCTATAAGGTAACAATAATATAATAAGAACCTTGTTTTAAATAGGTTTGGCTAAAAGAAAAGTTTGGTTTTGTCTATACTACAAGGTACTTATACTATATTGAGTGGTTTAAATAGAATTTTATTACTAAAAAGAGACTAAAATATAATTTTCATTGACTAAAACTAGACTAAATGTCATCAGTTTCCGTCGACTAAAACTAGACGAAAATAGTCATTGATAATTCTGACTAAAATAAGGCTAAAATGACTTTTAGTTGACTGAAACTTGACTAGACTAAAATGAGTATGAACATGACTAAAACCAATAAAAACTAAAATGAGAGCTTGACACAAAGACTAGACTAAAAGTAAAATTAAAACAGGCCGGCAAAAACAACACTAGTGGGAACTAATGCTTTCTTTTAGGTTACAGATATTTAGTGTCCAGATGACGGAGCCTTGCTATTGCACATCTGACATTAAGTCTTATTTTTATAGCCGAATACTGCCAACAAATGTCAAAGCTTTTTCAAGCCAACGTTTGGCATTTGGGCGGTTGCCATCTTGTTTCATTTTGGTGTCGGAATAAATCATATTTGGACAAAATGGCAGTGTTGGAGATGAGCAACAGGTGCACAGTGACCTGTCAATCACAAGGTAGACACGTCTGGGATGGATTCAGCGCTTACATGTACTAAGAAAATGTTTCTGCAGCTGTAAATCCAGTGGCTCTTTGTGAAAAAAGTAGAATCGCCTCCTGCTGCCCATTAGAAGGGATTCGCTTCAACTGTTTTATTTGGGACTTACTAGCATTTAGTTGCACTACCAGCATTATTCAGCTTAAAATGAAGCTGCATGCATTATATACTGATTTATTAAAACTCACTAAAGCTTGCTGCACCTCATCAGAAAGTGGCTCCTCACATTTCTAACACAAGCATGCTTCTCCGTGTCCTGCCAAAACCTTGCATCACTCTGCACTCCGAGCACATCTGATACCTCAAACTATAAGTTATTCTTAATAATTTAGTGTCAACCGATGGCTTATAGGAGATTTTGCTGAGCACAGTCTGGAGTTGAGTTTATAAAGGCTGCTTGGTCCAGAGAGGTTTAGCTCGAGAGAGAAAGGGGGGAGAGAACATGAGAATAAATGAGACAAACAAGAGATGGTGACGGAAACCGGAAAGAATAAGCCACAGAGCGAGCGGAAAAAGAAAGCGAGTGTCCTGTTAAGGAGCCAGGCCGAGGTCAATAAAGTGTGGTCTGGTTGGAGGAAAACGAGTCATTCTGCAGTTTTTATGAGCGGCCCTCTCTCACTGCTCGTATGGGGGTGGCCTCTAATAACAAAACAACTAATCAATAATTGAGGGCAGCAGTAGACACAGTGTGTACAGGAACCTCCAAGGGGATTCCTGTGCTCGCGAGTATGTCTTTAAGTCCATATGTGCATGCTTGCATGTATTTATTGATTTCTTTTTAACAGTCTTACCATTATATTGCAAAGCATGCCTTTTAGAATGGAAAGAAAGTGCCATCTGTCACCCTGGAACCAGAGGTCAGTGCTTTAAGAATAAAAAATGGCTCACCCTTTAAAAGTTGGAGTGCTTACTAGTCTGAATGACACCTTAGAAATTGGTGCCTGTTGGTCCAGAAGACAGTGTCGAGCCCGGCCTTCTAGCCATTTGCAGCTGCAGTTTTTTTTCAGGGAGTCTCCAGATGAAGTCAGTTCAGTTCAGTTCACAACTCAAGGTCGTAAAAAACTCATTTTTCAGCTTTATGTGTTCAAATTGGCTTGATATTAGACGCAGCTATCTTTCTTGATGCCAGGCGTAGGACACATCAGCTTGAGGCTTTCTGGTATACGTCCTGCAACGTCCACAAACTTCTGCCCTAAGCTTCTATCTGGTGATGCAATCATATACAAATATCCTTCAAGAATATTTATGTATGAACATTATGTTCTGGGCCAGAAACTTCACACACGAGTAGAAATGAAATTTTCAACATTTTTTCTCATCGAGGGAGATGAGATAGTAATGTTTTAGAATTATTTTTTCTCCCCATTGAAGGCGAATTATGTCAGTGGAAGAGTCGTGCAGCGTGCAAGGCGAATGGTAACAGTACTATTAGAGTTTGGATGACTTAGAAAGGACTATATGAGCTAATTTGCCAAGATGAAATGTCTGTGGAGAAGGGAGCACGAGCAAGAGGTGCTAGTAAGGGAAGGTGCAGGCAGGGAGTTGAACTGCTGTAGGCTGGAACCAGTTAGACATCCTGCACGCTACTGGTGTCTAATGTGGTTAGTGTTTCCGCAATAACAACAAGTAGGCTGCTCTAGGGAAAAGAAATCCTTGGTTTCCAATGAAGCCAAGAACATTTATATGATGTGTACAGTCAGGCTAATATCACATCAACGTTACCTGTGAAATCTGGTACTATTCCAGTTGTATTAAGGCAGTAGTAGGGCTGAAACGATTCGTCGACTTACTCGATTAACTCAATTACAAAAATTGCTCGAGGCAAAAACTCTGCCTGGAAGCCTCTGTAAATTCCTATGACGCGCACTATACACGCGGGGATCTGACTTTTCCACACGGACCGTTGTTGTGGAGGCACAGAAGCACCTATGCGAAGCACACCACCAGCACGTGATACATTTTGAATTTATTTGGCGCGATGGCGTAGAGTAAAGATGCCCATAAACGGCAAAAAATGTCTAAAGTTTGGGATCATTACATTCATAAGTTGTAATACATTTCACGCAGCTGAATCACGGAAAGCGCGAATGAAAGTGGCCATGTGGCATTGTTTACAAAACTTGACCGCAACGCACGTTTGCAGGCAGGCGACGTAAGCTCCGCTAGCTAGCGTAAAACACAAAATGGACCGGTATTTAATAAAGAAGGGACAGAAACGAGCTCAAAAAACCAGACGTAGAAATGCACATTTGCAAAGGTGACGTAGTATGTTGTCGTAAAAGTGGCTCGCCTTTTGAGTTTGCACTGCCAATGTGGCTCTTGTGAAAATTGCACCCTCATATCTCTCACTCTTCCTCACGCACAGCACGCGTTCACAAACACACAGGTTGCTAGGTTACCATGGGGCTCACCCCAGAAATTATGTATTATGTTATACATGTTTTACAGTAAGTTCGCTTAACTGTATTGTTATTTAATTGTTGTCACTGGCACTTTTAATGGGTAAATTGCAATAAATGGGCTTAGTTTTGGAGCCAAATGTTGGAGTTGGAGTTCTCTGTTTTTTTGAGAAATAAAAGGCAAATGCTTGATCATTTTACAGCCACATAATTTTCGTTATGCATTATTTGTATGTTTTTCGTAAAAAAAAAATATCCGATTAATCGTTTAATCGATCGATAAAGTGCTAGATTAATCGATTACAAAAAGAATCGATAGCTGCAGCCCTACACAGTAGTCTGTTGTCAAAGAGCAACTGGCAGGCTAGGAAACTAGGAAAGGCATCAAACCGATTTTAGTTCAGAGGCGACATAGAGCCCAATCCGTGACCAAGGCGGCCAGAAAAGGTGAAAAGGTGACTCCAAATCCAAATGTGTCCCTTTGTTTTAGCACAAATACGTACAAGTAATCTCTCTCACTAACAGATCACACTTACTGAATCAGCTGAACTGGGAGCAGGTGTCCAACTAGTCGCAACGGTGCAGGACACACTGCCAACGGTCTTTTTGGCTCCTAGAACTGAACATGATGAGAATGTTTTACCATACGTCTTGTGATTGAGACAGCTTAGAGGCTCAATGACTTGTCCCCCACGATTCCTCGTACTCTTACACGGGGAGAACATTTTTACCTTTGAAGGGCTGTCGCTAATCACATGCGCTCACGCAGATGTAGAGGTCGCATCCACATGCCGTTTGTTTTGTCGAGCTCTCAGGATATACAGTAACTGGACCGTGTGCCACCCTCAAAGTGGCCTCATCTTTAAAGGCACACGTGTTCCAGCTGCATATTGGACGGTGCCACTGTTTACTCCCAGAAGGCTAGTTTGGTTGCGGAACAGCGTAATCAGCGCTGAAAGCAGCAGCCTTGATGGGTGGCACGTAATGATGCAGTCAATCTGCAGTTCCTTTCATACTGTACCGCAGCAACACACGCGCTTGGCGTTTGTGCCGCTTTTCAGACCAGCGGTTGTTGTGCAAGGCGCAGAACGTGCACACAGGCTGAGGCGTCTCCTCGTGTCGCTGAGTCGTGAATGCTGCAGACAGGCAGCTTCAGGTCAGCTGAGCTTTGTGCTGGGATTAGTTGCCTGTTGGCAAAGTCAGAGCCACAGAATCACTTTCCCCTCAGGCTCTTTGTCATTCCGCCACAAACTGAAAGACAGACACAGCGAGAAGCAGACGGCGGGCCCGTTTTGTTCAGGGCCGCTTCTTCACCTTCCTTCTCTCAACTCAACTGAATTTACTCACTGCTGCTGTAGCACTGAAGCACTTTAAACTATTTATTTACAACATACAGTATATGCTAAAAAGGTTTTTATGGCCAGAACTATTAGAACACTTCAGGAAAAACAATTATCATTGAAATAACTCAAGGTTATTACTGCAAAAGGCAGACACTTATCTGCGTTGACTCAGGAATTTCTGATGAGATGTTAACATCATATAATATTCACTCATTAACAGCCAATCAAGGTTGACTCATTGGTATGCTGCGGCAAAGCACCCAACTTGACAAAGCCAGTAATTGGAAAAGCATATTAAAAGATAGTCGCTAGATGTGTCTAATTAACTCTATAAATAAGGCATGCGCTGGTGACAAGTGCAACCTTTGCTTTAAAACAAATGCCTCAGCGGGGAGGTCATAGTGCAAAGCATGACATGGGCGTACGGAGAGGCGCCCGGCGTGGAAGGCGCGCACGCCGGCGAGTGTGTGTGTGTGTGCGTGTGGAACACCACCAGGATCTTGTCAATTAACCGCTGAAAACAATCCCTCACCGCCTTAGGGGGTTTAGCAGCTAACTAGGAGGGCAGTGCCAGTTAGAGGGAAATTGGCCGCTCCACTAGGCTGCATGATGATGCTCAGGTGCAGCACAGAAATACTCATTAATTCCTGGTACCTGGGGGTAGTGAGCATACATGATGAAGCCAGCATTTGAGAATCTGCAACTGTTCACTTAAAAACAATGGGATTGTAAAACATGAGATTATTATTAATACTTTACGTACAGATGAAACTGTAACCAACCTGTCCGAGGTGTAGCAGCCCTTTGATCCTCTACAGCATATACTGGAATAGATGAAACTAAGCCACAGCCCTGCAGAGCCCCCTCTCAGTCATTCATGAGTGATAATGTAGTGATCCCATTGTAAGGGGGGGATATCTCACACCAGGGATTAATCAGTGCGTTTAAAAAGCCGTTCTAATCTCGATGCCGAGCAGCTTCCTTGACCTCGCGGCTCATCGTCCAGGGCCGATGCAGAAATAGTGCAGCCCCGACAGAAGGAAGGTGAAGAGACGATGTGAACTCTGAATGCTGTACTTGTGATCTCGGCAAACTGGGACACGGCGCGACACTGTGAGGAATATGAGCTCGCACCTGGGCCTTTAAAGGGGAGCACATTGATATGACTCATCATGGGGAGATAATCCGCATATTGCTACTGTGATCACAGATGCTCCGTCTTCTGCTGCTTTGAATGGTGATTTCTATAGTCTGAAAAATAACCCCTTGGTCACAGATTATTTTTTTTTTTTGTCTTGAATTACACCACTGAAAGCAAAAAGAGCAGAGTGCAAGACGGCCGTAAGGAAGTGAATCATACAAGGTCAGTGCCTTGCTCTGGGTTACACGGACAGCCACAGACTACGTTTGTTAGTTATGCTGCTATAGGCCTAGGCTGCTGGAGGACAATGCACCAAACACCAGTTTCTTTTCTCTGGCACAGAGCTCCTGCCCTCTAACTTCCTGTTGATGATATGCATGAGTGGGGGATCCTTAGGCTGGTGAAGAACTACTTGGAGCTTTAAATGCCTAGCTAGTGAGATTAAGGCTAGCTTTGTTGTGTTTGCTTTTCTGCACTCTCATCAGCGTCGACCTGACTGGTTGAACCCGCATTGGATTTGTGCCTGACCCTTACAGAGTTTCCAAGGACGCCTTCCCAGATGATTCTGTGTGAACCTTGTCCTCGGGTTCAAAGCTCAGACCTTCAGAACTCAATTTCCTGTTGCATTTACACTGACATTATCTAATCTCTCAAACAGTTTTGACACACCGCAGACTTGGAGAGAAGTCGGAGCCAACGTCACTTAAAAGTTACGATATATATATATATATATTTTTTTTTTCTAGTGCAGCGGTGGAGGAAGGTAGTCGTCTTGAGTCCCCCAACGACTCGAGAACACTATATCCCCTTGCTGGCTTAAATAAAGGTCACCATAGCTGTCTGACACAAGAGAAAGCTGGAGAGACACCGGGACAGTCCGATAAGGGGAAAGCAACTGGCTCTCTGAAGGGAGCTAAAGGTCACATTTGTGCTGTTAAGGACTCTGCAGGGTCGCAGTGGTGGCATCCTTCCCCGTGGGACTTTAGAGCAGCCCAGCTTCCTGTTTGCCAAGAGAATGTACTGAAGTTTAGTTTGCTCAGAGTGGAAAAGATGAGTATTGATTTGTAGAGTCCAGCCAAGTAAAGTGGAGCCGTTTGTTTGTATGTGGCTGTACGTTTGTTACGTCGTCATCTCCAGCCTCCCTTATCGCTCCAGCGTTAATATCCGCTGCACCGCGTTTGCCTTCTCCCTTTCCTCTTGCATTCATTTCTCCCTCTCATCATTCTCGCCGTCTCTCCTCCCTCCATCTACCACTCCTGCTGTTTCAGTAATCTATCTGATGCCGCGCTGAGTGGCTAGATGAGGATGAATTAATTATGTTTCCAAAATGACTCATCTGCCCGAAAACATGAAGTCAGTAAAGGGCGAGACGCACCGCTGAGTAGTGGTGACCCCTGCAAAACGGCTGCACCGAGCGTAATCCATTACAATGTTGGGCTGACACGGGGGGTTTCATTTAATTGCTGCACTTTTTGTCGATACACTCAATTGTATTCAAGGTAGCTATTGATAGCTATTTTTCCCTTTGCCTTTATTTATTGAGCGGAGGTGATTAGACGTGACGCCTGTGCAAAGAGCCAAACATTTAACTTGTAACCCCAGAGAGCAAATCATCTGGGCAAGGTGTTATTTTTGAGAGAGACCAGAGATAGCTACCACTTTTGTTGCTAGTAAACACAAGATTTATATTCACCTCTGACGGGCCTAATTGCTGGTCGGCCATTTTGCTTGAGGGACAAGACAGTGGCGTGAAATATTAGGAGAAACTCCTGGGATAAGGGCAGGGAGCCCATGACAGTTGGATAGATTTATAATTAAGCAAGCGAGGATTAAAGACACACACGCCCTCCCTTCGACCTCCCTCTCTTTTCCTCGGTGCGAGCAGGCCAACAAACACACAAGCGCACAAGTATGAAGATTAATGCACAGCTGGCCACGCTGGCAAAGCCAAACGGTGGAGTCAAGAGTCATTAACGCCTTCGCACGTCCCAGAGTGCACCACAAGCATCGAGCCCCATGCCTGGAGACACAGAGCGAAGGTCAAGGGTCATAAATCCGCACAATGTTGTCTTCACAGACCGTTAAATTTGGCCCGCCGTCCTTCACGCTCATCGGGCTGATTCGGGCAGAGAACACTGTGGCAGGCTCCTCTTTACCTTTTCGGTTTCGCTGGAAAAGAGCCATGCAGTCCAAGCAGTTTATTCAAGTTTAGGCGATTGCCGTCACATATAAATGATGTGCAGCTTCTGACGCGTTTGTCATGATATTCTGAACTTCTCTGACAGGAAGCGGTTTTTACGAGGTGTGTGGCAGATGGTGCGGGCGACCGGGCTCGCGCAAAACAATCCTGAGTGGTTTTTGACCCACTTGGAATACCAGATGGGCACATCAACATTACAGTCAGGGAAACCATCACTCCTAAGACCCTTGCATATTTTCTAGCGACTGCACCGGGGATAATATCAGCTTATTAAGCATCATTTCAACGTTTTAAACATTGTGACTAAATGCATTTTGCTAAAAGATACAATCAGTTTGATAACAAGAAAGGTTTGATACCATCCAGACTCTGTAACGGCAGCTCAGTAATACCAGATGTGGTGTCTAGAATGAAAATGAGCCCGTCTCACCCAGGCAGATTATTATTATTTTTACCCCCGTTATTTGACAACTTCTACCATCATCCTGAAGTTAAGACAGGGAAACGTCTCACCTACTGCACACATACTGCAGACATATTTGCCATGCACCCACACACACTCATCTCGCTACCAGCTGGGGAGGAAAAAGTCCACATCCACACCACGATTGCATTTACCGGCCAAACAGCAGCTTGTGGCAACTCACTGGTGCCCAGCAGACGCCAGAATTAGCCTGATGCATGAACGTGTTTCATTAAAAGTTAAATCAGTCTAAAGCCGTCGCATAAACTCATCCCCCGAGCAGATTTTAACACAATCTCTTTTCAAGAAACAAAGAAACGGACTTCCTGCAGATGTAGGGATTATGCAATTTTGTGTTTTTACTGAATTAAAATCATTTTTGTGATGTTGTGCTGCATGCACGGACACATGCATGCATGGATCTCAGTGTATATTCACACAAATGTGCTTTCTATGTAAGCCTATGTATGATTGATGGCATACTTACTATACATAAAGAAAGAAAGGCAGAAAGGAAATCCATTTTCTTTACCTATTTATATGTATTTTGCTCCATTACACAAGTGTAATGAAACTATATCTCCACAGGCTTTCCACATAATTTGGTTTTACTTCTCCAAAACAAAAAAAAATAAAGAAATAAATAACAGTGCTGCAAAAATGAGCTTTTGCATACTTACAAAAACTGAGTTATGACGTCTTTTAGTCTCCCGAGCACATACATCTCTGACTACAATTCAACTCCACGCTGCAGAGTGAAGAAAAAAGCGACAGTGTTCAGTATTTGCCAAGAATTTATCAGAGAATTAAAGACAAAATTTCCCAAGTTTAACTCGAGTGTGCACACGTCACTGATGAGATAAGCGAGGACACCTGTTACAGCTTATGACGTCGACTGCACTGTTTACTTGTGCGCTTCTAACCCGCAGTGGATGAAGCGCGCCCATGCGTAAAGCAGAAATGTGCACGGAAGAGGCGCACGGGCACTTGATCCTCAGGAATTTCCTTCAAGTGACAGGACCTGTCAGCTGAACAGTGGACACACACTGCAATGCGCCAGTGCACATTTTATGTCGCATGCCAAAGCAATCATGCCACATGCCAAAGAGCCTCAGCTGTATGATTTCAGAGCTGCCATGAGTGTGTGAGTGTGTGTGTGTGTGCGTCTGAATGGGAGGGAAAGGGAAAGTGAGAATAGTCAGACACTGAAAAGACTTCAAACACCAAGTCATATAAGTGGCTTCATGCTGACATTAACTGCTGTGCTTTTGTTATATGTAACATTCATGTACTGTTCTCACTGTGCCACATGCATGTGTGTGGATGTTAAAGACCTGTCTGCATATATACGCTCATATACAGGGGGATGAAGCACTAATATTAGCTGCCACTACACATCTAACTTAATTACAGACAAGCTTTGTGTTTCTTATTACACTTAATTCTTTTTAATAGTATACGACATGTCTGTAAACCCACTGATGCAGTTTTTTTTTTAGGGTCATATCAGGATCTTCTTCACTATTTAAAAGGCAAAACCTGAGCTGCAGCTCCTCCGCAGACGAGCCGAGCAGCTAAGCCACAAATTAATTCAATTAGTGAGGAATGAGGTAAGAATCTGTGTGCATAATGAAATTCAGTTTGAAGCTCTTCCACCTTGGCACAGGCGCTGGATTTTTTTTTTTTTTTTTTTTTAACTTTTAGGCAAAAAAAATCTGAAGATGCCATCTTAAGATACTGGTACCACTACCAGTGACTTACTGAACTTGTTATGGTCTTGGACTAATTAAGACTGTTACGCTATCACGTGTTTTTAGATCTTGCAGAATTTAAAGGGGCTGAGGCGAGTAATTGGGAGAAAACAAGACAAAATCTGTGAAAGCCTGTCTAGATGCAGTAAACTGAAACAAAGGTGAAGTCCTCATGACATGATTTACTGTTTGAACATTCATGTTTACAGATTTCCAGTAGATTGCCAACTCCAAAATGAGTACAGGCCCCTAGTGCAGGATGAGGATGACTTTTTTAATCTTTGTTTTGACCTATTCTGGCTTATAGAAGACTATAGTGCATAAAAAATACACATTAAACGTGTTCTGAGAGTGCATCGTCTATAAAGCTCACTTCCAGCGTGTGCTGCGTTTTGTCGTCCTCTTTGTGTGCTCTCGCTCAAACTCTGCGTTCAGCCTATATTCACTTTCCCCAAACTTCCCCAAAAGTTCTGACCCACTTTACGCCTTCTCCCTGCATATTGGTAAACACTTTTATGAACATGTAACTTCTGTATAATCAGCTTCCTGAGTTTCACCCCCATAAGGTCATCTGCTTGGCTGGAAGTCTTATCTTTATCTTTTTTAGAACAAAGGGGACGCGACTGATTAGGGTCCTTCAGTTGTCTGTGCTTGAGTTTGTGCGGCTGTGAACCTTCACAGCTTTGTGTGTTTTGGTGTTTGTGTGAATATTTTAATGCGTGTGTATGCGCGCTCGCTCTTATGGACCTCTGGGCCTTGAGTATGTGTCAGCCTTGGACCAGAAACATGAAATTTGCATTCTTTAATTAACATCCAAGCATTCACTGGTGGTTGTAATTCCGAACTTGGGCTGCCGCTGGTTTTGGAATCACAAAGACAAACAATCCTGGAGGGGATTCCCTCCACCCCCCACTTTTTCTCTTCTTTTTTTTATTTTATTTATTTTTCTGACTGCTAATGAAAAAGCTGGACTTGATTGGGTGACATCTGAGCCGGAGTTAGAAGCAATTGTTAAAAAAATAACAAGCCACTACATACAGATAGCCTTCAGGAGTTTTGTTTTTGTTATTTTCAGCTGTGAGATAAGAGGATCCTTGTACGAAATGTGAAATAAAATAAAGTAGCAGTTTTCTCCCCGGTGATGTGGGTGAGAATGTACTATGGCGTGAGGTGTCAGGCTTATTTAACAGGAGAGAGAGGTATGGCCTTTTGTAATGACACAAAAGTAAAAGCTAGGGGGAACAGGATTTCCATTTCATCTGCGGCTCTGTTAAAAGAAAACAAAGTGGCATTTCACTCATTCCAGAGCAAAAAAACAAAACACTTCTCTAATTACGTTTCCTCTTTATTAATAGACAGCTGGTATTTGCTGTGAAGGAAGGCAAATGCTTTGTTATAACCTGGAATAAGCCGAACGTCACATTCATCGTGAGCAGGCTCCTACAATTACGCCCTTTGTTACCAAGTTTAGTTTCTGGAGCATATTTGCCTCAAACTTGTATCACGTCTTCTCTGAGTTGTAACTCTTCCACAAACAGACTTGGCATTCATTTTATCGCAGTGAATCCAACTTTTTTTTTTGAGGACAACTGTCCCCATTTGGCATCAAATTAACTGAGTAACTTTTGAATCTGTTTTAGAAGAAATGTTTGATGGATTCAGATCAAATATTCAAGTCTGGCTCAGCTTGACAGTGGCTAGGAAGCAGAGACCGCATGTGAAGATGGAGTAAGTGATGGATTTCAGGGCGTCGCCATCTTGGCGGTGCAAAAGTTGGCGGTTAACCAGCTTTGAGGACAGGCACCTGTCACTCAAAGCAGCCAAACTCTGAATTACACAACTTGAAGCCTTCAGATGGTGAGTTATGCGTCGAGTTATTTATTTAGCGAAGTTAGCTAAAGAGAACAAACTGGGTCACTTTTGAAGCCGCCCCCAAGTGGCCACGTTTAGTACTGTCTTTATTTTCAGCCACGTAATTTCCTTTTTCATCTTCTTTTTGACCATTTTACATGAGGACTATAAATATAAATTCTATGGCTCAGATGTAATTAAACTCGCAGAGATCTGTTTTACTTCAAGTGAAAGTGATAGTGCCGTTGCTGCAATTACACACGCGGTTCATCTAGTTAACCCTGTGGGTAAGTGGGAAGCACTCACTGACGTAAACTCAAAATGTCTTGGCATGTGCAATTTAAACAGCATTTCTTTCCCCTTGCTGCGAATTTCTCACCTTTTATTCTCTACATTTTTCACTCATTGCCAAGTGCCGCTATTGAAAGCTCTGCATATGTTCCACTGAAGCTTATTGTTATCATTTGTCTCCTAGGGTTCAGCCTCAGGGCAAAATCAGCGCCGTATTGTCCAACACAATCAGTACAGGGAGACGGGATGTAATAGAAAATGCTGTAACGCTGGGTGACAGCTTAAACAAATAACCTCCAGTGCAGCACTTGTGAATCATTTGCATTAGTTTTAAGTCTAAACGGTCACATGGGAATAGAAGTGTAGCATCACAGCGGCAATGAGAATGGTTAGTCATGATTTAGTCTGTAATTTATTTTAGCGTGACTCATTTTCAAACTGTTTAAAGTGCACTTTTGTTCAGATCTATTCAAATAATTTTACATGAGTAGCAAGAAGAATTTTCGATTGACTATGTGCAATGAAGAAACAGCTCTTACTGTGCAGACATGTACTGTAACCAGTTCAGCCAGAGAGGAAATAAATGGACCAAGCATGGTTATTATTGAACAAATGATCACATCGCCTCTCTCCATACAATCGTAAATTCCTGTTCTAATAAAATACCGCTGGAATACTAGAGTACGCATGATGCAATCAGCGAGTCCATGGAAAAAAAAAAGTCGTCCTCAAACCCAGATTTGTGCCAAAGAGGTGTGTTCCAGCTCAAACTGGACGTGAAGTTGCTCTTTAAGCAGCTCCCCAGCATTAAGCTCTATTAGCAATCTTTCCTTAAATGTCATGATCATCTCCCCACATTTTATCAGTCATTTAGCTGTCCCCCTTTTTTTTTTTAATAAAAGACAAAAATGTCCCCAGAAAACACTTGAAAAATAAAAAAATAAAAAAATAAAAATGTCCCACTTGAACTGGCAATCAGTTTAAGCACTGGGCCAAGGACAAGAGTGAGTTTAGGACCAGTACTTTAGAATAATACAGACCTCTACTAAGCCTGATAACACCACAAACTATAACACAGACCCACAGTTCATATCTTGGGTTACATTGTCTGATTCGTTCATTCATCTTTAACTGTGTGTCCTAAAAACTTGTTTCTTGAATTCTTTTGCATCATTCTTCTAACTGGCTTGCCTCGTTAATAAATAACTAGATCAGAGGATACCTAAAACGGCCCAAATGATTTTCTCCTTGACCCTGAAATACGCTGCAAAACAACCGCAATGATGAAAGCAGCAAAACTTGCCACTGATGTTTGCAGCACAGCACTTGAAGCCCTAAAGGCGGATGCTAAACGGGCGGTTTCCTGCAGGGATCCCACTTCAAACCCCGCCGATGTTGTCGTTTTTTTTTCCCGTTTTTTTTTGATTGACATCACTGATGTGTCCACTTCCCCTGATTACTCGCGTTCACAGGAACGCGGGCGCGCACCCAGAATAGAGGAGCAGGAAGGATGACGTTACGGTCATGCAATATGTAACATGTTTCAAAACGCGGGCGACATCAGAGGCACATCTGTATACATGCACGACACGCATTAAGTGCATATCTTCAAACGGCACCCAAATCAAAGCGGTGCAGTTTCCCTCCACGCGCGTACTGTAGCTCAGCTGCAGCTCCACACTCAGTTTATCTGACAGCTTGAAAGAGAGAAGAAAAAGAAAATGAAAATAAACTGGTAAAAAATGTGTGTGCATGACAAAGTAGAAGCAGTGGGGGAGATGAGGGAAGGCAGAATCAGCCTCGGCACGGAATGACGCACTTCTAATGATGTAATATGTTTTTGCTGCTGTTGCTGCTGCTGCTGCTGCAGACAAGTCCGTCTTACCGTCTCTCCTCAAATTCCCAGCTTTTGTTTTTCAATTTCTTCAAATTGGACGTACACTGGGCCCCAGTCCAACTCAGTTATGTCAGAATCTGTTATTTTCCCCATCTTTTCTCATTCTGTCTCAGCCTTACTCTTTTTGTTGAGCGTTTACATGTGTGTGTCTGTTTAATAAATGTATGTAGGCATACACTGTGTGGTTGTGAGACAACAATGCACATCAGTGTAAATTAACAGCAAATGAAAACTGAAATTAGAAAATGTACAGAAATGGTGATTACGAATTAATATCATTTAAATTAGTTTCTTAGTATTTTTATTATCCATTTAATTGCATTTTCTGCACTAAGTTACCCGGTCGTTAGCTGCTAAATCGGTGGCTTTTAGATGGTTGCCTAGTAACATCATTTACAGCCGATGTTACCACTCTTTTTGTGTACAAGGTCCATTTGAAGGCTGCGTGATGTACTGGACGTACCGTGATCTTGGCGGCTGGCCACCACTTTTCTAAGGTAGTGTAGTAACTAATCTGTTGTTGCTGTTGTTTTGGGACCGTGGGGTCACCGGTTCAAACGCCCTCTGCAGACGTAGCTAAGGTGCCCTTGAGGAAGCAGAATAGCTGCTAAACTGCTCCCTGGGTGCCTCGTGTGGCTGCCCGCTGCGCTCCATTCATTCGAGGAAGCAGATGTGAGTGATACTGGAATCTGCACACACAGATTTACTAAGGAACTGGTGGAAAAGTGACTGTTATGACTCGTTTCGTCCTGTTCTGCGTCTCCACTTTCCTGTTATTTTGACGCACACCTTTCGTCTGGTTGCAGACGCTGGATTTCACTTCCTGCCCCGGTGCGTTTGCCGCCTCTGTGACACGCTCTGCCCTAATGTGCTGCACCTGTGTCTCATTACCTCCTCCCCTAGTGTGTATTTAGTCTTTGTCTCCCTTTCCCCAGCGTACCAGATCAGCTCTGTCCCTCGTGCCGAGCGTTCCAGCCGCAGACTCCCTCTGTGAGCTTCCATTGTTAGTGACTGCTGGGAGACTTTTGCATTTCCGTGCTCCTTCTCATGTTCGTTCACTTTCTTCCTGCATGATCCAAGTTTTAGATATTTTTTAAAGACATGCATACACTTCCTGATGGTGGTAGCATTAACACACTTCCCTTTGTGTCCTGCACCCAAGTACAACTGACCTGGACTCTACTCTCCCCTCTTCAAATAGTACGATACGCAATGTTCATGCTAATAAAATGTCCAGAACCTTAAGCTTAAATCAATAAAAGCAATTTAAATTAATTTACTTAGGCTTTGTTTTATATAAGCATTAAAAGTAAATGACAAATATGGGTTCTGACTTTAATTTTTACCAAAAGTTAATAAGTTGCCATCATATACGCTCTTTTCATTTGCATCCTTGTCTTCAGATTCCTTCATTGGGCCGACACGCACTCGTACGTGTCACCATCTGAAACGTAATCAATAACTGGACACATTCGACATCAGCAAAGTTCTATCAGTAATTTCCAGTTGTCACTTGTCAAATCTATCTTGTCACTTTTTTTTTTCTCCTCCAGTCACACTGTGACATAAATGGAGAGGGCAAAAAAAAGAGAAGATGTTTCCTGTGTTATCTCCGTCTCACACCAGTGAGGAATCTGATTGGCTATTTGGCGTCGTGTGTGACTGGTGACATTGCCGTTCGTTTCTCCGGGGATTACTGATCTTTCCGCGAGGTTGACATCTTCACTGTTATTCACTTACGTGACTTATTGCCGCTTAGACTAGGACAAATATTGAAGCAAAAATACAAACAGCTGATGTGACGGTAATTGCCTTCTATTCATACGGTGAAATATTTGCAGATAAATATTACAGTTTGCTTTATGAGTTGAACGACAAATTAGTAAACCATGTTTTTTCTTTTTATTAGTATAATAAAGCATTGAAGTATTATTGACTGCGACAGACAACTCCTCTGAGGATCATCGGTTATTAAAGTTTAAGACCGGATTCTATATGTGGAGAAAAGCCCCTCCTGTTTAGGAGAAAATGTTCTCTACTACACATTTATGCATTCATGCGCCAAAATGCTGCACAATAAGGGACACTTAGCTGCCGGATTACTGAATCAAAGCTATGATTTTGTTAAACATACATCACTATTTATAGGAGGGAGAAATATAAGAGCGGAACAGGAGGAAAGAGGAACGTAGAGGAGGGAGCGAGGGATACAGAGATTTGCTGAAAGTTCTGACTGGAAATCTGGAGATAAGGCTCTGAGATCTTGGGATTTGGCCCTCGGAGCTGTAGAGTTTGGCGCCGCGCTAGGGGCCAGATTAAAAGGAGGGCCTGACTCAGAAGGCGAGCTCAAACATGGCCGTTGTTTGACTGGGCTCACCGCTATTGATCTCCCCAAATCCAAGGCAAGCGCTCAGATCTGATGCCTTTTTTAATAAGCAAATGGTTTCGGGCTGATTAGCTCCAAAGTTCAAGACAAGTTTATGCACGATTTAAAAAAAAAAAAAGCCTGAATAAACAGAGCCACCAATGCCTATGAATATACTCGACAAGAAATACTTAGACAGAACGCTGGATATTATGGATCTGAAATATGATTTCAAACTGTGAACGAAAAGCAACCTGGATATTCCTTTGAGGACACGAGAAAGTAGGTACAACTGTACACATGACAGTCTGGTCTGTCGCTGCCTTTTACACAATTACTGCTCCATTTCCCAGCCGTTGCTAGGATACCCAAATCCAATAGTTTTCGAGGTCATCTCTCGCATGTGTCATCCGGAAACAAACGGGACGAGCGCTAGTAAATCAAAAATCTATCCCTAAATCCTCTATGACATCGCAGCCCTGACTACGCGCTAATCCCCGGTTGTCACAGTCGAGGTAGATCAAAGTAAATAGGAGGCAATTGGCCTGATGAAGTTTTGTGAACAGAGCGCCCACCGGTGCTCTGGTTGTCTACCCGGCTGCCCTTCAGCACAGAAAGGGCCCCGTTTTTGATTATGATCATGATTAATACTGTTTTATGTAGTGTGTTTATTACTAATTTATGTGGGCTGCTCTTTTAACCGACTCTCCTTTGCCTCAGTGTGAGTGAATAAACCTGCACTGCTCTGAATCATCCGTACATCCATCTATCAACATCCCAGTCAATCTACCTAGAATATTGGAAAACTCACTTTGATGCCTTGGAATGAGAATCACCTTACCATTTGAAAGGTTTAGCTAAAGTAAAAATGAAATCTTAAACCATACAGGGAGAAAAAAAATCGAATTAGTAATCAGACTGACCGCGTATAAAGACGGTGACCTCTGCGTCGTGACACATTGGATTCCTGAGAGACTTGCGTGGTGGCTCCAGCCGCCGTCGTCTTGCCAGCGACCGACTCGGCCTCGCTCCTGGGTTCCTGCGCACAGAAAGTAAGAGTGAGTGGCACTGAAGCGGGTTGACTCCCAGGAAGACAGCTAGCAACCTGTGACGGGATCCAGCTGTCACTCAAAGTGGCCACAGCCTTAATTATGCATAACTTTAAGATCCCAAGAAACGTTTTAATTGATTGTGACCAGAAGGACGATAAACTAAGACGTTATTAAATGAGTGCAGTTCTAAAATCAGCCGAGTACATTTCCAAACTGCTAATCTTGCACTTGGAGTCATCACGCCACATACTGAATATGCAGCCATGCTGATTGGCTATTGTGAGTGCAATTTTATGTGCTGTGATATATCGTTTGATGAGTACAGGTGTAATGATATCAGCTCGTACTCGCAGCCAGTCAGACTGCTCATTAAATCTATGAACATATGGCTCGTGCCTGATTGCAGGAAGCGCGGAAAAAAAGCAATCCTATAGTGAAAAAGTGAGCGGGAGATTTCACCCTCTTGCTTTAAAGTAATCCATAGTCGATCAGGATAAACTGAGACAGTGCATGTAGCCCTTAGACCTTTTTTCCCCATTTTCATATTTTTACAAAGCTGAGTAAATTCTCAGTGAGGCACCAGAATAATCTCCTGTAGAGGAATATAAAGAAGGGATAACAGAACCTGGCTATTGCTACGAAGCATTTGCATATCTTCTATTGTCAGTGGTTATGGCTGCGCAAATCATCACACTGCATAAAGTGATAAACCGTGAGGATAACTTAAGAAGAGCCCGCGCAGTCCACAGCTGCTTCTCCTTGTTCTTTGTCCTTGGAACAGGAGACAACATTTCCTTTAAATGTGACACTGATTTTGGCCTTTGTAGGACTTTGTCGTCTCAGATGCAGGTATCTGTGAGAAATGGACACCAGCTAAATGTAACACAAGCTATTTGTGTTAAAATACAACATAGCTGCCCCAGTGTAAGACATTAAACCGTCATGTTACCATGGTATAAATGTGGCTCAAAAACCACTTTTCACCACTGGGGATGCATCTGCCTTAGTTACAAGGAGCGTGCTGTATTCGAATGTATCGTCTCGTCTCTGATGTGATCTTTCACAAAACCAATTTGCTTCACACTGGCCATCACATAAGTGCAAACGCAGAACAGGGATTTCCATGGTTACAGCAAATGAAAGAAAGTAATCGCCTTAACACTCATAAAAAGAGCAGTTTTCCTTTTGGGGCCCTCTGAGGAGTTCCGCTGTTATTCCGACGGCTTGCACGTGCGTATTGACCTCGCTCATAACCATGGGATCCGGCCGTCTTGGGAAATCTGCTCCAAATTGGACTTTAAGCAGACATGAGTGTGCTTAATGAGGTGTTGATCAGGAGTACAGGTCCGTAGCCACAAGTTGGGACAGTGTAATGGTTTACCAGCATGACCAATATTGACACGCAGAATCATTCTGCTAAGGTCTCGGTTCAGCACGGCGATGAGCAGTTCAGGTCCCCTGTGATGTGGGAAATGAGAATGATAACAAGCACACCCGCCATGCTTCCCTTGTTAATGTGATGCTGTGTGGAATCCAAACCCCGAGAGACTGGATTCTTGTTAGCGAGGAGCCGCGTGCGCACATGTGGACGCACCTATGTCACATGGGCCCCGTTCACTCTTGCCATTTCAAGTGGCTCATAAACGGATGAAACTCCAGATATGACTGAATTCACACATGTAGCTATAGATATGTGTTAAAGATCACACATTCATGCATGATCAAATTACGCCATCCTACAGTCAGTGGCATTCACTATTCAGTTATGTCCACACTTGTAAGATTTTTTGAATGCCTTAGTCTTGGGCTCTTATTAAAAGCCCATCCATCCATTTGTCCAAGGGCCAAGCAAGGTGTCAACAGACTAAGGGACATATCCCAAAGCAGCTCCTTATGAGGAATCCCAAGGTATTTCCATTTGAGTCGATATAAATAAGCCCTCCAGCTGATTTTGGGCCTATCTTGGGGTCTCCACCCACCTGCCCGTACTGGGTGAACTCCCAAGGGGAGCTGTTAAAGAGGAATCCTCACCCTCACCAGATGTCCAAACCACCTCAGCCGGCCCCTTTTGTTGGAAAGGAGCAACAGCTCTACTCCAAGATCCCCACCTTATCCCTTAAGGCCGAGCACATGCAATCGCCCAATGGAAGAACCTCATTTCAGTCACTTGTACCCACAATGCCAATTCATGATTACAGGTGAGGGTTGGAACATAGCCTTGCCTTAAGACTCAGCTCTTCCTTCATTGTGATTCAGGACAGCACTCCCATTGCTGCCACAGTAAATCTGTCCTGTTCCATGTTACCATTATTTTTGAACAGCACCCCTTTCCAACACTAAGAATTGTGTCCCATTGGGCCAGACCTTACAATCTTTGAACCTCTCACACATTTTGACATAAGACCACAAGGATTTAGCCACGGTTCTATTTTTGGTCTAGACAAGACAAAATCACCACGCGATCCACAGACTGCAATCTATCTCGTTGCTTTTACACCACCTTATAAAATAATAATCTGCATAGCCATTTGATGCACATTTGATTGCACTAAAACTCCCATTCTTAATTATTAAAAAGAAAATCTCAATCAGCAGAGACAAACAATGAATTTGGATCACACAGTTATGCTCTGTGCTCTTCACACAGTTATTCAAAAACTTCAAGCAATAACTTTCCTTTTAGGGATTGTGATTACGCTGGCCATTATCTAGCCACGGATTCTGGTGTGCACTTCTTTGATCCGCCGTTTTGCTCTGACAAAGAGTTCTTGTCCGCTTTCAATACGAGTGTCTTAGGGAAGAACAGCGTTAGAGGAGATGGCTGCCGTTTAGCTTTGACCTGGGAATGAACCGGACTTTAGAGGCCCAAATGCTCGGCCTTGGCAGTGCTCTCAAGCTACTGAGAAAATCCTCGGTCACAAATCTCGAGAAAAGATGTTTTTTAAAAAAAAGAAAGAAAGAAAGAAACACCGTCTTCCTCCATATTCCTCCATGTTCTCTCCTTTACTCGATCTCTGTCACTTTCTTTACCACCGCCTCCTTTCATCTTGTCCATTAAAGTCATTCCCTCTGTCAATCTTCTTCTGGCTCCATCTTTTTTGGTTTCCGGAAGACAGTCGTTTGTTGCAGCTTGAAGACCTTTTGCTTGCACACAAGGTGAAAAGGAGACAAAATGTTCTCATCTCTCATCCACTCTCTCACGATTTGTTTTTCCTCCTCCTGGTCTTCAGGAAATATCTCACTTTCCAAAAAATGCAGCCAAAATGTAAACAAACTGGCTCAATGATGGTGTAGCCATTTTCAAGAATTATAGGTGGCAAACTAGAATGGATACAGAAAAATATATATGCAAAATACAACTCAAAATACACTCACACACTCTAGAAGATTTACAATAAGCTTGCTGCAGTTCAACAATCCATTATGCATGGCCTGACCCTGCAGGTTGAAGCGCCCTTTCTTCCTCTTTGGTGGTGCCTGTTCTCAACCGCCTGAGCTAAACAATGAAGGGGCAAGAAGTGGGGAAGGAGTGACTTCAAAGGTTGGAGACGTTTTCCTCAGATCTCAGCCCAGTGTGGTATCGCCATGACACGCAAGGCAATTGTCAGTGGGCCGAAGACTTCACTTACTGCTCTGCCTTGAAAGTAGGCAGTTAACAGTATGAGATGAAGCCAAAAATTGATCACAGAGGACTGCAGATTCAGAGAAATATTTATGATTTACTCTGCAATTTCAGGGATTTTGAAATTGTATTTTATATGAATGAGAAGTTATGAGAAGATTCAAGTATTGGACATTACAATGGTAGATGAATATTACTAAAATATTTTTAAATGGTTGAAATTAGCTTTGTATTCATTGATGGGTTAAATTAAGCATTTTTAAAACGTCTAATGTTGATATTTAACATGTCCAATAAATAACAAGGTAAACATATATTAAACTAACCTCTGTGCAAAAAGCTCAGACTCCTGACTCCTCTTAAGAATCAGCTTCTAACAGTTTTTTCTTTTTCCGTTTCTCTACTTTCATGTCAGCCTGACATTAGCTTGTCACGGGTTTCTTTTGACGGTCATGTCCACAATGTTCTCAAATTGCAATCTTCCTCCTGAAAGCTCTTTGAAATTCTCACAAAACAGTAGAATTATACATAACAGATGTACAAGACGGTGGTAAACAGCAGAATATTTACCAAACAGAATGTTTTCTGCATATCCGTGATTATGGATGGAAATATACTACAGTTCGCTCTGGGACCAAGATGATGAGGCTACGTTTGCCTTAAAGCCTGCCAGCAGGATGAATGTGCTTTTAGTTTACGCAAAGGGAGACCGAAGAAACAGTAGCTAATACTTTCAGGGACAGGCTGAACTGTGGGGTTTTATTAACAGGAAATGTGACAAAAACAAGGATTATTTTTGAACGATGAATCATACAAAGCTGCTGAAGTGGAGTTTCACAGTAACAGTACATAGTCAAAAACTACCCCCATAGGTACCCTTTAAACAAAGACCTTAAAAGGCATTTGTGAACAGATTGTGGTGACTTATAAGTTTTCAGAAATTCAGCACAGGGTGTCAGTGCAACATTAGTATTTAAATGATCTCAACAGTGAGGTTGTTCTGTTGGTTTTCCACTCAGCGGTGTTCCCCCCTGAGTGAAATCATTGATTCCAGCCCACAGTTATTTATCAGTCAAGTCCTCCAAACAACAGAAGACTAATTTTAGTTGTGTAGTTGTGTTTCCCCACAATGCTTCCACCCTCTTAATTGGTCTGAATTTCTGTGGCAATGTCTGCAGAACGTTTTCTTTGTTGTGCTTGCCGAGGGTCTTGTGCTCATTATGTGCTCAAGTGAAAACAGGTGTACCTTATTGCATCGTTGGAAATAACAGCTGAAATGATTGTAGGAAGAAGTGGTACAGTGAAGTATTTGATCAGTACATACAGTACATTTCCTGTGTGGCTTTCCTTATCTGTGGATAACCCTGTTTTTCATTAATACTACCTTGAAGTTCAGCTCCAGTTTGCTCAGATATTTGATGGGATTTTTACAACTTGTGGAGCCGCACTCAGTTACAACCTTTAATATTGTGTATATACACTGTAAAACTAATGGTCTGTCGCACTATCATGGTCCTGTTTTTAAATAAAGCCAATATGAGGCATGTGATAAACCCAGTCATGCCAGTCATTTGGATTCAGAGATGAGTTCAACAGAGCTTGTGTGCTCAAGTAGCTTAAAATCTACATCTTGCATGTCTGTTCTTGTGGTTTAATTCAAGGCATCACCCATTAGGGACTACTGAGACAGACACATTTTGCAAAAGAGAGGATGCTGATAGACGTCATTGCACTGATGAGGCATTTATTCCTTATGCTGATCATCGTGCCTTCATTTTAAGAGGTATTTAATTTTTAATTTTTTTTTTGCAACTTATGGGAAAGAGTTGGGCTTGGTGCATAGCTGCAGTGCAGATATTATGCAAAGGGTTCTGAAGCTCTTGCATCCAAGCAAAGATGAAATGGTACTACTACTCGTAATCACTGTATTGTGATAAACACCGCATTATTTTTATTGCCATATGTAGCAATTTGCTGGAAAGCAGCCTTGGACCCATTTTAGGATCATGTTGTTCCAGTCTGTGTTGTTCTTTCCCATATTTGAACCTTGGCACTGCGTTTTGCTGAAAGTTGCTGATTGTTCCGTGCACAGGGTCACGGGGGGGAATCACACGAGAAGCGGAATTACATTATAGCTTATTTGGAGGCCACGGGGTTTCACGGGAACCATCCATCAAATGTTTGAGGTGTTTTACTGTGGAGCCTATGAAGAGAGGTGATTCTGCAAACAGTGCATAGTCTCAGTTAGGTTCAGCTGAGCATACATACAAAGAGCATGCACTCCACCTCTGGAAAATGGATGCAACCAGCAGGTCAGGGTGAGAGATCAGACCAGAAATATGTGCACTGTGTTTATGGCAGCAGCTTTGGGATATGGAAAACCACCTTTAGGTGAACAGCTCATAATATCAAAATGTTTTGTGTTTTTTTACTTGAAGAGTTTAATCTAACTAGATACTTTTGGGGGAAAAATAGGATATTTCTATGCCATATTGCACTAAATTGCATATCTGTACACTGTTTCCATAAATCGTTAATGCATAAAACACTTTAATCACCCATTAAAGGCTTTAACTGGCAACTCCCATCTGTTTTGAGAACTCAAAGTCTGGTTTCAAGAATAAACTACAAAGCTTTACAACAGAAGGAGCCACAAGGAACCAGGAACCACCATAGACTGCATAAATATGGACAATGTGTCGCCACTCCTTTGCATTGGCCAAATGGACGCTACTTTCCCAGAGACATGGGCGGCACCATCTTGCTACTTTGGAGGCAGAGTCCTAGAGTTGAGCCAATCAGAGCCTGGTAGTCGCTATTATGTCACGTCCCGTTTCTAAAGCGTCAAAAGACGAACTAAAATGAAACTTATCCAAAAAAGTGATACTTGAACAAGCATAAGCATCATATTAACTACCTTAAATGACTGAAATAAAAAAATTTGACATGTACTTTAGTGTTTAAGTTTGGCAGAAGTCCCATCCAATAACCTGGAGGAGGTGGAGCTTAGGACCTACACTGCATCCAGCCACCAAGGGGAGCTCTACTTGCTTTGGCTTCACTCTGTCGTCCATCTGTATCCAGTCTATGGTTGGCACCAGCATCAAGAGCTTATACTTGTGTACATATGTATGTGTTTTTGTAACAGCTCTAACAGGGAGTAATTAAAATAACAAGTGAGACATAACAGCAGACTTTTTCACATTCACAGATAAATTGCGATCATGCAAATGTCACGCCATATGTTCCACAACTGAATTTACACGGCTAATGCTCCACACATTCATTTCCTTTTTAAAAGTTATGGAGGCAGACTTAAAGAGTCATAGCATGGGAACAAATGGTGTCTTGTGTACCAAGGTATATTAATAATGTGGCATGACTTCCACTGCACTAAATAGCACAGACGCAGGCAGAGCCATCCCGCAGTCGTGAGTGTCTTAATGGTACTGCCTGATACACGACACGAGAGTGGGCAGCATTTCACACTTTAGACTTTTTTATGCCTTCGATGGGTTTTACATCACGTCCGGGGCGCGAGGCGCCAGTTGAGCACATTTACAACTATTATCCCCTTCATCTCAATAAAAGTTTCAATTACGCGACAGAGATGGGATCAGACAAATGGGCCGTGGTGGTGAAATATGGTACTCCCATATTCAGGGGAGAGAAAAGAGACAGAGAGGGCAAAAAAAAAAGGGCGAGAGGTGAGCAATGAGGCTACGCTTATGACCACAAGGAGTTCATTAGGGGGAGAAAAAAAAGAATCCCCACGGGCTATAATGTGTACATGCATGTGCAAACTCTCCAACATGTTGGTACCCTGTGCGCTAAATGAAAGTTATGTAAATGGCGTGGAACGGAATCGCTTAAGATGCTCAAGAAATGTCTGATGAACTTGAGGCGATTAGGGATTGTTTGGTGAGCAATAAATAAGCTCAGGCAGATGTGTATTCAGTGCGCACCAGTGCTGGATGACGGAGATAAAAAGAATAGAGGTTTATTTATTTTATTGCAGGGATTTTCAGCGATCAAAAGATGAGAATATGGCAAGGGAACAGACGGTCAGATTTCTTTCTTTCTGGTTTTTACACAGAAATGTAAACAGCAGAAGAAGGAGTACAGCCTGATTCATTGCAATGCATTCAGTCATCAAATATCAAGCATGCACATGTACCGTATATCTACAGATTAGACCTGACAAATAGCCCATGAAGCTCCATGGATATCTGGTGGAAGATTAGGAGTTAACCAACATTAAAACTTTAGAACAAAATCTATAAAAAAACAAAAGCATGTACCTGCCTTTAACTTTTACTAGGAAAAGCCTAAACAAAAATACGAAGAAGAAATGAGCAGCTAAGACACAATGCTGAGATGTCTATTGCCATCCACTTCTGAAGATTTTTAAAAATACTGCTTCTGTTTTGAACGCCAAGATGCTTAATATATACTCCAAGGATCTAATGGTGATTACAGGATCAAAGGTCTAAGCGTTGCCCACTACAAACAGAATTTATTAGAAACACTTAAAATACAAACATGACTAATTCATGAGCCTTAGCAGAAATGCATTAGCTCTTCAAACCAGACAGACACTGCCAATTGTTTCACCTCTAAGGTAATTCCTCATGCGATGGTATACTCTACATCAAAGAGAAAATAATCAGACCACAACCAAGCTTCTGCCTAAATGACAGTCCCGTACATCCCGTCCCATTTAAAGCATCGCAGTGAGAAAACAAAACGCTCTTGGGATGTTTTGGCATATAGTCTCTAATGTCTGTGGAGAATGATGAATAGAGAAACATCCCACAGACCAAGACTCCGAAAGGATTTAAGTGCTGCTGTTAGTCAGGCCGACAATGAATGCAAGGTTTAGGTTTCTTTAATACCATTATTCAGTTGACACGGCTCGGTCTCAAGGGATTTCTTGTAAACGGTTACAAAAAGCAGCACAGGAACCCAAACTAAAGTCTTGCACTAAACGTTGGGGTTGTTTTTTTTTCTTCCTAAATCAAACCAAGCTGTGAGTGTAAAAACAAAACACCACACTGGCCTCAAACCTCAGACTCCTTGAAGTAGGGGGACTTTGAGATTCTCATGGAGGGGGCGGAGCTTATGTCCAATACCAGGGAGCAGCTATGTCCTCCACAAGTTTGCTTTCAGATAATCGAGGTTTCCAGATGCACAATAACAACTTTAACGGCTTCTGCTGTCCTTCATTTGCTAATATTTCTAAAAGGTCAGTGGGTTGTGACTGTGGAAACCTTCTTTTGATAAAGTAGCACCAACAACACAAATCAAGCCTGTGAAGGTTTTCCCCTTTAGAACATCCGTCTTACCTTCACCGGTAAACTCCAGTGCTTAAAGCAGATGTAACAAATCTCTTTATCCCTGCTGCCGTCATTACAAACATAATCTCTAATTTAAAAAGGAAGTCATTCGTAACACTGGCCAAGGTTATATACTGTAGATGAATGTATCAGTGGAGGATGTTCATAGTGTTATGTTTGAGTACCTCAGCTAATACACTAATGTTAAGTTATTCATCCATCACTGCACACACACACACGGGTTTATATGTAATTTCCAACACTTCAGTTTCCCACACTGTCTTTGTTAAACTAGCATTCAGGCATAGGTCGTGCTTCATTCACTCAGTGGGTCATTCATTCTGATTCAAAGGCTGTGCGGCTGAGCCATAAAAGCATGACTCATGACTGTTCTACCACCAAGTTACCCTCACGCGTTTTAACGTTTAGTACTATTTAAGAAAGTTAGCAGGTTTTCTGCCTAAAGCATCTTTCATTCTTCACACAGCCATTTTTTTTTTTTTTTAGTACAAACGAGTGCAACAACATAAATGCCTTCCAGTGGAGACTGTCGGGAAACGCGCTTTCCCCCGAACGTTTAAATGATCGCGCCTCGTCCGTTCTCGCCAGATAACAACCGGCATTGCTCCCCGTCTTATACTGTAGAGAGGCCGTTTGTAACAGCTATAAACACGGTGCGTCTCTAGCAAAAGGCTCGGCTTGTTATCACAGACAACCAGAGCTTTTCCCCGCCAAATCTAACTGCAAAAACATCAGTGCCTTTGATTTGCTTGGCGTGATGAGTGAGAGAACTTAAGTTCAACCTGACACTTCTGTACATGTCTTGAATTCCTTCTTGAAACTCAATATTGCATTCATAAAAAGTAAGTTTATCAAAAGCTACCTTATACTGGGATTCATTAGGCTTTCAGCAGATGCAGGTAGGAGATACTTATTTAGGTAAATTCATTTCCTGACAGATAAATCTTTAATCATCAGCTTCTGTATTTTTCATCTACTCTTCATTTTTGATCATCACATGCACACTCAATCTCAGGAGGACAGCTAAAAGCTGCACGCTCCACTGCTTCCTACAACAACTGGCAAACACTGACAGTCACTCGTGGCCTGTTAAACGACGCAGCTCCCAGCTCAGGACAGCATGCGTCTGTGCGTACAATACGTCTGCACTTGGCACTCACTCTGTGACTTTTGACTTATGTAATGAGACACAAACCCCCCGCCCTTCCCCTTCCTCTCTCTCTCTCTTCCGCCGCCTTCCCATGGCTGTCCGTCAGCGTGCAGCGAGGATCTAGGCTTTAATGAGCAGACACTGGCCCCGCGCTAACACTGACGCTAATGGATTTCTACAGTTCAGGAGCACGGCGGCATCCCTGTGGTCTTAATTCAAACAGGGGATCAGCAACAGGAGGGGGGAGTGGTGTGAACAAAGGGAGGAGAGCAGGGAAAACGAGGAAGAAAGTGGTGGGATACTAGAAGGTTGGTCCGCTTGGGAAGATTTCTGACTGACTAATGAAAAAAAAGTCTAAACAAGTATTTCAGTGCTCCAATTGGGAGAGTGTAATGAAAAGCTGGACAGGCTATACATGGAGGAAACAAATATACACCAGTCGGACGAATTAAAATGTGAGCAGGTCCCCCATGCCGCCCTAAAAACACCTCTGGCCTATCAAGGCATTAGGCAAGGTACTCATGAAGGTGACCTGTGGTTTTAAGAGCCTGGACACGGAGAACAGGTCCTACGGTACCTTGGGTTGCAGGGTGGAGCAGGGGTCAGGGGAGTTTGGAGGCAAGGTCAGCACTTTGGGATCTTTTGTGTTATCCAAGTGGTTGCTGAGCACTTTTTGCTGCGTGACAGAGCGCATTGGGATGTGCAGGAGGTTGCACCAATGTTATTAACCACCATTGTGGTAGATAAATAGTTTTGACCCTTAAAAACAGAAATTGATTCATCTCATTAAGTGTAAAACCTTTGACCAAGCTGCCAAACATGATCTCAAAACCATCTTCAAAACACCAAATGATAAAAAACTGTTTTGCCAAATGGTCTGTCTACAAAGAAATGTGAAGCATTCAACACATACAAGCTCTTAAAGACTGAAGCTGCATCTTCCAAAACAAGTAAGCCGTGGCACGGCTCCTGTTCTAGTCTGACTTATTAACATTAATCCCAAACAAGGAGCGTTAGCACAGCACTTGCCGCACTACCTGCCACCTTTGATCATGAGCTGATAGAGGATCAGCAATCTACCTGCTGCTTCATGTGCCACATGTTTCCAATTAGAGCAGGATTCCCCACCCCTGCTGCTGTGGAACATGCAACACACTGGCACTACTTTCTCAGAGTCCTGTGACTTCTAAGTGTGACTTTAGATTAATATTACTCTGAGCCAGTCACAAGTAAATGCTGCTGTCTTTGTTTTAAACAATAAAGGCCATATAGCTGTCTACCAACCAGATTATCAGTGTGTGTTGGTGGTCTTGTTTGTGTAGAGGCGAGCATAGCGTGAGAGAAACTCAGCCAATAATATCATCACTGCCGGGTCGGTCCCAGGCTGAAGACAGTCAAATCCCAAGCCTTGTTACTGTGTTCTCAAGTCTGAGCACTATTCGCCGATTCATCCGTGTCTGACGCTCACTCGTGTGCAGCAAGTTGCTGTCTCTATGCTATATTTACTCTCACAAACATGCTTTTCAATAAAACGCGTAGTTGATGAGCGCAGAACTAAATGAGATAGATGGGGGGAGCGGGAGGGGTGTCGCCGCCGCCACCGCTGCTGCTGCTGCTGCTGCTGCTGCTGCTGCCGCCATCGTGCCCATTCGGTCGCTGATAAAATTATTCAGCATGAATTGTTGATGTCTTGGATAATTGCACGTTTCCATGGATACGGCCCCGCTGAATGTGGCGCGCTCTTAGAGTAGAGACGGGAGAGAACATGGCGGTGAGAGCCGTTGCACAGCTGGCTCGGTGACGATGGCGGGGTTGCTGCTTTCGCAACATTTGCAAACTGCACAGAAGAGCTACCTTGAGGCTGCACCTGATTCCCTGCTTCCACAATGAGCTGTGCACCTCATGCTGGGACCTAAGTAACAATGTGAGGAGGGAACCCGATGATATGGTGGGAACATACAGTTTAACAGTTAAATATGGTGCTAATTCTGCTCATTGTCCCTCTGTAATATTTAAACTTGAAGCAGTGACAAAAATTTTGAAAATATATGTACAAAGTCCTAGCAATCAACAGCTGTTGGCTCTGACCCCAGTGACAAATACAACCCATTTTCTGTAGCTGCATCGTAATGAAAGGCTTTGTGATTTCCCAATGTGAAACAAGAACAGCAGGAAATGCACACGAGATAAAGCCCCAGCACGGCCCATAGGAGAGCATTCAGTTCAGATCGGTGAAAATTAACAAATTACCTCACGAATGAAAGGCTTTCAGATCGACTTGGGACATTCTGTCTCCCAAAGGTCGAAAATGATTAACCGGCTGGTAACCGTGCAGTGCAAACAATGTGAAACCCAAGTATGAACGAAACAGAAATCCTGTTATTCTCATTTTATCTTTTTTTAATTTGCCATGTTTTGGTAAAGAGTGAACTGCCAGATGTGCATACTTCAAGAAAAAAAGTTCTGATACATTATCATAATATTATGGGCTGAATGTGTCAGTCAACACCCACACAAGTATGCAAATATGCTCAAAATGCTCATTATTTAAAGTATGCTTTGCAGCAAATGTTAATTCTGGGTGCAAGCTGAACTGCACACTGATTTATTATCACCTTGGTTCCAGTCAAGAGTACATGTGGATAGACAGTCATTCCCACACACAGCAAAACGGTTAATGCAAATTTTATTCAGACCCTTTTATTTTTCTGCTCCATACAATTTGAATGTACATACTCCACAAAATGCCACATGCTTGATGTCGAGGGCTCCAAATCAGTCAACCAAGATTTTCTTTGGTTGACTGATTTGGTGCATCCTCCTCAGCTAATTGATTGGTTGGGAGGAGACGTGCGGCTTTTCTATAGACTGGCTGGCCACAGAGCACTGAACACACTACATGATATGCTCCATGGCGTTTTGCAGTACATTAAATCTGTTTAAATATATCATTTCGAACATAGGGTCTAATCTGGCCCGTGGGATGAATTTATGAATTGCAAAAGTTACATTGAAGATAACAAATGCAATTTTTCCAATAAAAGTAATTGCTATACCTAGGGTTTACATAGATTTAGTAAGAACTAAAGTAAGAAATATCCAGACACTGAATGTAAACTCTCCTAACCAGGAGTTTCTGTCCCCCTGGGTCTGTTTGGGTCTGGTCCCCTTGACATAAAACTGGGCTAAAAATGAGTTTGCCACCCCTGATTTAGAGGAATAAACATGTTTGAATCCTGGAACAAATAATGATTTGGTCCCAATTCATAGCAACTACACAGGAGGTGAATTTTCATACAAGGATTATCTACTAGCCATCTCCCCTCGGTGTTATTCCACAGCGTCAGCTTCACTCAGAGTCCAGCTCCGCTAAGATGTCTACAGCCAGATCCATCCACACCGAGCTTCAAAATTACTCTTCAGTAAACCTATCCTACCTATCAGAGCGGGGTCATCCATATTTATATAGACTAAACGAGAGACTTGTGGTATTTATTAGTTTGGCACCGACACGAAATAAGTGTTAAATAATTTAGAGCAGTGTCCATTAGCTCAGTAAAGGTCAAAGGGCTTTTCAGAGAACATGATGCCAATTATCAGACCAAAGAGAATCTGGTCAGAGGAGAGCACCTAATCAACCATCGATTCCACAACCCGAGATATTTTAGTCACGCTACGTTATTGTAAATGCTCTTTGATTGTATACTTTAAGCCAGTATATTGTTCATATGTAACATTTATAGCCTATTCTCTATCTTAGTCATCAATCACTGGAGATCCTAGACATAAATATACATTTCTCTATTTTTGCTCCATGGATGGTTAATTGTATTCTTCCAAATGTGTAAGAAATTGTTAAAACAGCTGTCGGAAACATTAATGTGGTAGGCCGGTCAATTTTTCCCCTGTGCGTAGTCACAAAAGAGCGTCCGAGGCAAAAATCAGCACGAGCATATCAGAATCACAACATCAGAAATGCAGCTGAAAGCACCGAACGGAACGTGATTTATTAGATAGAGAAGAATAATACAGAACGGACAGAGCGAAGAGACGGGTCTCCGAGCACAGCTAGTTAGTTCCAAATGCTTCAACGGGCCCTCCTCTCGACTCAGGCGGCAAATTAAGGGGCAGGGCCCATTTTTCCTCAGTGGGAGCCTTAACAGGAATTCTCTCATGCGTGGAACTGAGTGGCTTGATAGGTTTCCAGCCTCAAACTGTCAAAGCGTGCGGGGGCGGCTACCTTTATCTAATGCAACGCAAAGCTAGCAGGAAGGAAATGTATATGTGCGCTCGAAAAGTGACCCCTATGAAGAATAATTTGTGTGTGTTGCTGGATGTTTCCGTGTGAGTCTGTAGAGGTATGTAAAGCAGATAATCACAGACTCTCTGATGAGTGAAGTAAGACAGAGAAACGAGGTCAAATAAATAGAAGGGAAAAAGGATATACCCTTCATACAAATCATTAGGGATGCTCGATATTGGCTTTTCTGCCGATATCCGATATTCCGATATTGTCTAACTCTTAATTTCCGATACCGATATCACCCGATACCAATATATGCAGTCTTTTTACACCAAATAATATCAAAACAAGGAAGACAAATGTAGCGTATAACTCCACATGATTCTTCTTGAGGTGGGTGATCAAATTTGATGTATTAAAAGAAGACGCCTTGTTTCCTCCTCTCATAACCACCTTTGCAGTCATTGCAAATCGCAAAGTTAGTAGGTGACACTTGGAAATACTTCCAAACCACGGACATCTCATACACCGGGTGAGCTAGCTTGTTAGCCACGGTTAGCAACCTACGAAACTAGCGTGTTGTTGTTGTTATACGTCATCAAGCACGCGCCTGTTAACGTCCCATGCTGCGTTCATGCAGACCCGGAAATGCTGAAGCTTACAGAACAAATATCGGTTATAAAAACCCGATACCGATATTTCCCGATATTACAGTTTTAACTCAATATCGGACATCCCTACAAATTATATACGTACTGAAGTGGTTTACAAAAAGCCACAAAAGTTAACACCCGCGGTCTAAGTAATGTTATAACGCTCCGCAAATCTAATAATGAGGGTAAGAAAAACCCCATAAAATCTGATTGTGTTTCTCCTATAATTTCCATTGGCGGTAAATTTATCCAACAGCTGGGAACCGTTGAATGAAACCTGCGAGGACTCATTTGTGTTGAATATCAATTCAATGCTCAAATGCATTTCTGAAAGTAGGGGCAATTAACAGGCTAATTATCAGGACCGTGGAGAACATTTTAATCAGGGGAAAGAGCTTAAGTGAAATAGCGTTGTCAACGCAGGCTGAGTCGGGCTGAGCAGGAGAGGGGGGATGTCTTTGACGGCTGCAACCAGGACTTGACCTTTGTCAAAAACTTGTGAAAGTGATTAAGTTACTTTGGCGCTGCAATGAGCCCTGAGTACATCACAGATGAAACTTTTATGAAGTTACGAAAAAAAGCACTTTATATGTTGTATTTGAGAAACGCTGACATGGAAGAATTGCACTGGCCTAAATTACACTCCTGCATCCTTGCATTTGCTAACTTCACGCAGCCCATTTCCTGTTGTTAGTATCATTTTATTCTGTGCACATTTATCACTTGAGTATCCCCTCCTAGACTTGACATACTCCGAGGCAAAGCCTTGGCGACAGGATGACTTATCACTTCTATTTTACAAAAAGAAAAAGAAAGGAACATTTGGCTGGTGATTTTCGTAAACCATTTTCAGGTCTCCAAGTTCCTATAAAATATGGATTCCTGCATTGATTAGCATGTAGCTCCCTGGACTCAGTGAAAGCAGCACCCACCATCTCTCATTAACTGTGTTGTTTCTTTTGATCTCCTGCCAAGTGATACTGGGGCAAGGTGAAGAGTTTACTTAGGGGTGGAGACTGCATCTATTAAGGCTTTAATGAAAACACTTGACCATTTCTGGCAGAGCACCAGCACTAAATACAATGAAAACACACTGGACCTGAAGGAAATGGAAATATTTTCTTCCCAACAGGTCTAATTCCAGTCTGAGGCTATATAATGTATAAAAGCTGCATGGAAATTTGCCTCATGAGGACAACCAATGAATAATTACATATTTAAACACCAGAGTGATACATTTATGCATTTGTGCATCTCATCTGCAGAGTAGCCAGACACATGAGGATATATACCAAGCTGCTGGCAGTAACCCATTGTATTCATCTGTAAATTCAGTTAAGCCTGATGGACTTGACTGTGTTTTGTCCTCATTTCCTTGGCAGCTACAAGCCCTGGAGAAATAGTTAAACATGAGCATCGTCTTTATGCCGTGTAGTCGGTTCATTTTGCTTTGCAAACACGAGTAGCCGGCTATCAGATGTCAGCATCCATCTCTTCATTATGTCATTATAAACCCTGTGTGTGTCGCTCCCTGCAGTTGCCTGGGATTACATTGTCTGCGTTGTCCAAACAAAATGCATAGTGTTTAATGGGCAGGGCGACCGGGGCCTACAGATCAGGAATAACAGGGATGACATAAAGGAATGGAGGAAAAGCTCCTGGAAGGTGATTAAAAGGCTAATTTGAAACAAAAAAAACTTTCAGAGACACTTGTCCTCTAATAGAACAGGATCTTATAAAGTCCACACAGGGTGGAGATAAAGGTGGATGGCTGGGTCAGTTTCTTTCTTAATGGGTCGGACAGAAAACAGCTTGTGTGCAATGTCATTTCAAAATGTGAATTGCGCTTTGAGGCAAACAAACACTGTCGCTAAATTCAATGTTATTGGAGAAAGGGAGAAATGTCAGGTCCTGATAGACCTCTATGGATTTCCAGCAGACGTCAACATGTTCCCAGTGAACAGTCGAAGCTCACTTCCCTCATTTATGCATTCACACCGAGTGTAAGGGTGTGGCCACAGAGAGTGACAGACGGATCCTCACAAGCTGATAATTATCTGCTGTTCTCACACTCCTCCTTCCTGTCGCATCAAGAGTTTGATGGAGGCAGATGTTGTCAAGATGGTGACAACTTGAGCCACCACACTGAGCTTTGACACCTCTTTTCAGACAATATTTTGAAAAGTGATCAACGTAGTTTCGTCTCAATGCCACCTCTAACTCCTCTAATACACTGCAGCTCAGTCAGCAGCATATACATGCAAGACCCGGGCTTTCAGCAGCTATCAGCTGGCATGTGCTACATCTTCCAATAACGCTGACATGATAGAAAGCGATTATTCAGCACACTTTTGCATTTGTAATCTGTTAGCGATAAGCCCAAAAATAAGTCCCCCCGCCACCGAGCCTTCCCATCTCCTATCTGTTCAAAGCTCTCGTCAAAACACACAAGTTTGATCTCTGCGGCCATTTTTACCTCCAAATGGTTCTATATCGAGCGCCTCGCCTTTCATAATACATCAATATCCAAGCACTAACAAGCTGCAGCAGTACTTTCTTTTTTCTCCCCCCCTCCTCATCTGGCAGATTCAGGCTTCAACTCCTGAAAATGTATGCAGATAATTAAGCACTGGGGACACAATTAAGCAGACAGGTATGTGTGCCTTTGAGTTAATTGACTGATATAAAGAGGGTAAGGGTACAGAATAATGTTATCTGCTTGGTTACTCATCGTCGGGAACTGTCCACGAGGGGGACATCATTTATCTTTCGACAGCGCTGACCTGCAGTCGTGCAGCGAGGTAAACAAAAGTTAGAAATGTTGAGTAATCAGATAGGAAATGGCACGCTCACACGTTATAATTAAGGCCCTTTGCTAAAGCGAGGATATCAACCATTTGCCTCTGTGATACTCAAAAGCTAAAGTGTAACCATTTAAATTAGTGCACAATTAATCAGATCCACCCCTGATTAAACATGTAGGCTCACACTGCACAGTTCATTTTACGGGCTGTCTAAGTTGCACACCGGAGTTTTTTAAACCTTTATTACAGTGCACCTTGTTCTGCAACTCTAATTATTTTTTTTTTCTTGCAAAAGGTTTACTTTTCTAAAAATGTATGTATTTATTCAAAGTGGGGATTTCTATTCAGAGCACAGAGCAAATGTGCCTCCCCTCTCTCCTGGCGGGCTGGCATTGGATCATTATTTACTGCATGTCACTGATTATTCTGTAATGCCTACATGGACAGAGTCCTGATTGTTTTTTGTTCTGAATATTGAATCACACGTGGCATTTCAGTGACAAAGTACTTTCCCACTGCGGGATCAATAAAGTAATGCCACTTCTTCTAATACATTATAGATGCTTGCCTTTCCTCGACACGCCAGCCGCGGTTTGAGATGGGCTCTGGAGTTATGTATGGCAACACGGAACGATTTGTCAAATAAGAAGTACTGCTGCTTCAAATTAATGACATCACATGAGGCAAAGTTACGGAATCTAACATTTTATATAGGATACACTGTCTGTTATTTAAATTTCCTTCATGTCCGAGGAGTAAAAATGATGTGTGTTTCCTGTTTGAATAGCAGCTGCATTTTAATTCAGCCTGACACAGGCTCCCCGTCTTCTCTTAATGCTTGGTAATATTGATCGTGAATTTTTAATAAGCCCAGACAAGATCAGCGTAAACAAACACAGTTTTCTGCAATGAAAATACAATTACTGGTCCATCATGGAGCCTTATTCCCTGCGTTTGTTTCCATCTACAAATCCCCAAGTCATTAAAAGACTGCAGGGAGAAGGGAAAGATGTACTTTGTTTGACTAAAGTCGCTATCAGGCCTGCATATGAATAAGTCTCTTTCTATCCAGATCAGCATGCCACTTGGACGCCCCCATTGCCATCTCATCAGCATTCAGATAAAGTGAGTCAGACACTTCCTGGTGTAGAAAACTGTCTGTAACACTTAATGTCATTAAGGAACCCAGATCTGACACAGAGGGGATGTTTTCACAGTCAAATGCTGCACAGAAATTATTATAATCACATTACTCATTGATAAAGTATTAGCCCGATGCCTTCATTTTGGAATCACAATAATAATAATAACATCTGCTGCAGCTGTTTAAAATTTTGTCAGTCAAAGGATCTTTCCCCTTGTGGCTTTGCATCACAGTTTCTGCACACTTCTTCTCAGCTTGAGCATTGATTTAAGTGGAAGAAATAAGGCGGACACATTGTAGCGCAGGCTACCCGCTGCGCAGCGCTCGCTTCCTCCCCGTTTGTGAGTAAAAATAGCCGACATGTGCTTGTCTAATAATTGATTATATAGCTGCTTATTAACACACTCGAGCGGTAACACATCTGGCTTCCCAGGAGTGTGGCCGCTATTCAATTAAGAGCATATCCTGCTTCCGGACCTGGAACCGGTTTAATATGCCCCAACTTCTCTGGAGTTCATTTAACTTGGATGAATTCCTCATGATTTGAGTTAGCTGGTTACACGTTTAATATATTCCTGAAGATGAAGAGAGTCTTGGATCTCCGTTAGACTATTAAACCTTCCTATTTTTATGTATTTTCTCTTCTTTGCCAACATCCCAAGGATAATGTGGCTTGTACCCATTTGAATAATTGCCGCACATACTCTGCAATACCTTGCGGGGTCTTTTCAGAGGTTTGGTGACAGTGTTTTCCATAAAGAGCTTGAGTTATTTCAAAAGGAAATATCATTCACGTCAGCGCTCCTCAGAAGTTATTCTTATGGCCAAGGCCAGTCTAACAATTATTTGTGAACATGAAAGTCTCTCCGAGCTAAGACAACTGAATTAAGTCAATATCATACTGGTGAACAACAAATAAATGTTAATGTGAACCAGTGGGAGACTTAGAGATGCTGATGAATAGGCTATTAAAGAAATACCACTCAATGTGTGTAATTTATTGTGGAGTGGTTGTAACAGATATTATCCCAGGTTACTTACTGGATATATCCTTGGAAGGGATAATACTGAAAAATGCATCAATATCAACTAAATAACTAGGGATACAATATTATTCAATTTCTAATGGAAGGTTATTGGTGTGAATTTCACTGTTATGAATTAAATGTGCTTCACACATGGTCACAGTATAAAAATGATTAACCATGACCTTGCACAATTAGAAAAATAGTATCTTGACAGCTTTCAATCTGAACGAGTGAGTTTAGTTTTGGTAATAGTCTACATAAAGACGGTGGTTCTGTAGTCAAGGCAAACCATGCCACACAATACTGGGTAGCAACATGTTTCAGTTACATAAAGACTCTCTCTCTCTTGTCTGACCCCTTCCTCTTCACTTTATGTAAAAAATAAAAACTGTTTACAGCTGCCCATCAGATAACATTCAAAATGCAATCCACTACTCCTGGCACCAGAACTACCTCCTCCCAGCACTAAATTCAAAGCCCGTAAATAGACAAGTGTCCTTGATCCTTCGGCACATGGCAATTACCCGTCTATTTTGAACTCAACATTTCCTTGGGAAAACGCTTGGAAAGAGGTCTTCAAGCGGCTAAGTTATCGAGAAATGAATCACATCTTCGGGAGGCTTCAGTCTGGGCCGTGAGCCCACTACAACACAGACAGCCCTTGTGAAGGTGGCCAATCTAAATCCAAACCGGTTCCAAGAAGCTTTCCGTCTTCAAGCTGCAAGCCCTGACTGTTGCAACTAACACATCTGAAGATGAAATTCTGCTTGATGCGATACCTACAGTAAGTACACTGGGCTGCTGGGTTATAGTTTGGTTTTGATTATCTATTGTTGTAAGGGAAAATTTGATTGTCATCTATTAACAGCAGCTAGTACTCAGTGGAGTCCCACAGGGCTCTATTCTGGGACCATTTTAATCTACTTTGCAAAATTTCACAACAAAAAAATGGCATGTTTATATGTTATTATAAATTATGCATCTCTATATTGTGTTTTCATTGCACATATTCTCAATCAACAGTTCAAACACCTGAGGCTATGAGCACATTAATTGGTAATGCTTTCATGCTGGCATGAAAACATTTGGAGGAGTGTATTTCAAACTAAAATAATGATCTTTTCCTAATGCTGAAAAGGCGTTTTGTTGCCTAAACCCTAATCAAGCAGCAAATAAAAAAAAAAAGTGACACACAATGAAAGAGAAGTGTGGAAAATGACACTTGGTGTAAAAATAAAACCCTGTGACTTGGCAGGCCTTTGTCAGCGGTTCTACCTGCTACTGCACCGTACTCAAGTTGCAGTCAGTGTCACAAAAGGAAGTTTTCATTCATGTCAGCAAATATGACATTCCTTTGAAGGACACAAAAGATCCTCCGCAATTGAAAAAGATTACTTTGGATGTCAAGCTTTGTGAGGTAAAATGGACCATTTGTGTAAACAGAAAGGAATGCGTGGACACGGTGTTGGGACTATTTTCACAAAACTGCCATGAAACATACTGTCCTCGGTGGACAGGCTGTCCATCATGTTCAACACAAGTCTCATGGCAGATGGCGACGTGGCCTTTTGGAAGTCTCTGGAACTTTAGAATTGTGAAGCGTCCTTTTGTGCTTATGGCCTCGGGCTGTGGAACAGTCTCACTGAGACTACCAGTGCCGTGTTGACATTTTTAAACAGAGACTCAAAACACACCTTCGTAACCTTGCTTTTAGCTATGAAACAGGCATGTTTAATTGCTTTGTGTCTTCTTCCTGCCATTTTGTTTGTGTTATGTCTGTTTCTACTTAATTTCTTGTATAAAACACATTTCCAATCTTAAGATGTTGCATTGAAATGCATCATGTTATGTGCTAACAATGTTAGCCCACCGTACACCATTTATACATCTCCATGTCTGTACGCAATCTATATTTCATCTGTGCATCCTTAGAATAGACAGGTCCTTAACAATAGACAATTACCATACACATTATGAGCAACTGTTATTTTTACTGCTGCTTTTCACACTTGGTATTATTTAACAACTCTGGGCTTAACAACGCTGCAACTGACGAATAATAAAAGACTGTAACTCAAGTGTTGAGGCGTACCTTTTCGTCTGAGTGGGATGCTTTTTTAATTACGCGAGCATATGGGGGAGTTGCAGTGATGTGTTGCGCTGCCTCCAATCGTGACTCCAAGAAATATTGATCATAATCACAAATTCATGACGGGGTGCTCTTAAAGGAACACATTCTGTGGCTGACTATTCGAATCATGCAGCACTTTGAGCGCTGAAGGGAAAATCCCAGGGTTGTTGAAACCCATTTAGAAAGCCATTTATGTGTTTTATATTTGTAACCTACCTAAAACTCCAGAGGGAAGTGGTTTCAGTTTGCATATTGATTGAACTGTGCGAAAGGGAGAGGTATAGCGTGCTATAATCTTATTTTAAGATGGATATTATATTAGCGGGATTTACTGTGAATTTGATTTATGTTGAGCAAAGCCTTTTCACCAGGGTCCAGAGGAACTGCTCCAAGATAGCGGAATGAAGCCTACCACATGTGCTTCGTGTATTTGTTCCGCGTATTTGTACAGGCCTAAACACAAACACGATTATTGCGAGACCTAATGAGATTAACTTGTGAGAATGTAAACTTCTGTGGGCATTGAAGAGGAAGAGCTGAATCAGCTCTAACAGGATGTTTTTAGTCCAAGATGTTATGCATGAATCCTCCTCCTCTGGTCTTGGAGTGAGAGCGAGGGGGAGAGAGAGCGAGCGAGAGACATCGCACTTGTCTCAGTTACTTTTATTAACAGTGCCAAAGGGGTTTGGTTATATTTGGCCCATGAAACAGCTCGCCCGAAATTTCATGCAAACACATGTTTATCATTAGCATTAAACTAGTGTACTGCAGGGCTTGGTAGGTCCTGCCAAGATTGAAGTGTCTCCAAAGTGATGAAACAGGAGCCAAATTTAGGTGGTGATTGAAGTTGATTTGAAACTATTCACAACCAATTTCAGAATGCCGTTTGCTTTCTGGCAACGGCAACGAGGGTTCACATGGTGGTCATGGGTTTTAATAGGCCAGTTGAAGTTGCAGAATATTTCTACATCATTGGATTGGGTCCGTTGGTGGGAGGCGTCCAATTATTTTGAATGTGCTTGAGAGCGTGCTAAAAAGAGAGCTGAGCCGCTGGAAAGTTTTTACCAAGCAGTTTCTTTCCAGACTAGTTTGCAGCAAGATTTCCAGCTGAAACTACAAATAGATTGTTTGTCTTCGAGTCCCAACAAGTCTGAAATCAAGGACAGCCACATCCATCCAGCCTTCCAAAGCCATGACCCAAGAAAATAAAAAAACAAATTTTTTCTCTGATCTGCTAACACTTGCCTCATCTCATAGCTAAAGATATTAGTTTAGGTCAACTTTTTTCTTTTCTCCTAAAAGCTTTTAAATATCACTAGTGTGTAAAATGTAAAAACTTTAACTTCCTGTTTTGACAGAGACAGCTGGTACAAACAGCTCAAGTGTACTTTTGGACGCAGCAGAATTTGGCTCAAGTTTTAACTGAACCAGCTACCACTTCACCGTCATTTATCATGCCTTGCCAACTCGCTACAGTCGAGGCAGGGCTGCATCTTCTTCTCTAGATTCCCTCACACACAATTCAGCTCTTTGCTGGCACTGCAAATATGAATGAGCATAAAGCTCGTAATCTCTAAGGGTACACTATGCACGGAAATAGAATTCATGTGCACCATTGCCCAGTGCTCTTGGACAGTTCGGTACACTCCAGTTCCAAAGCTAGAGTCTGGACCTGCTAGGTGTGTTACTGGGGTGAGCCACATTGGCAGGAAACACACTGGATGTTATCATGGTTTGCACAGAGTCTGTGCTTGAATGCAAAACAAGGATGTGTCCCTATTGTTGAGGGACTTTCTTCTCACTTAGCATTATTTTACACGCTGGACCCTCTTGCAGGATCATATTTAATTCACGAGCCTCGGAATATTAACACCACCCATGACTATTCATAAATTCAGCCATCCACAAACAAAGTGAAGAGCTGTAGCTTCTCCTAAAATCAAAAGCTTTCTCTCTCCCCCCTCCCTGCCTCCATCCACAGTGTGAAAGGAATTACTTAAAGTGCAGGCACCTCTTCTCCTTCTCCCGTCTCTTCCTCCTTCCATTTCATTATGACATGTTATGGGTCACTGCAGTACTGCTACACTGAGCTGCCAACAAGCATATCATTTTCCATTAAGATCCCGCTCAATGGTTGCAGTGGCATTATTGGTAGAAGGAGCAGACAGAGAGTAATGGACCTCAAGTGATGGCTCTGTCAAATAGACACTGGTGGAAAGTACCCTATAGAGCCGTAATAGACCCTAGTCTCTCTGAATAGCAGGTGGAGGAGAGTGGGATATTTTCACAGTTGCAATACCAGATTAGTCAGACTAGAGTTGGTTTTGAATCAAAGCAGCCAGTCGACTGTATTTATGTAAAAGAAATATATATAAAAAATATATATACGCTAAAATTAATGATATGAATATTCAAATAGATTTGATTCAATTAATTGTCCTCTGTGTCAGGGGGGAATTGTAATTTAGCAATAATCCCCATGCACATTCAGATACCACCGCTCTCCGCCACCTCTGAGAGATTTACACCATGTGGCACTTGCTGTAATAGGCTTGTCCACAATGTCCAGCTGTGATTGATCTAAGCCATCAGGCCTCACGTGTAAAAGTAGTTTGATTTACACTTTGTTAATCTTTCTTTACCTTGGCTCAAGCTGTGGAGGCTCTCCCCGGGCTCGAGGCTTAACCTAACAATATGAGGCTCCATCTGTGACTTATGGGAAAAAGTGGCTTCGTAAACGGTCATAACTGTTGGCTGTATGAAATCATATAGGAAGTGATACATCCTGCTTTCTCTGGCGCGACAAAATTATAAAAAGTGAAGCACCGCTGCAGAGGCCAGCAGTGGTGGGGCTTGAGCGAGAAGCTGAATTTACGCCTGTGGTTCCCAGTATACTCTAAACCTGACAGTTCCTGTTGTTAGTCATCATCTCGCATCAAACAGCAACACGCTGAATACAAATCCAGGGGAAAACTCCACAATGCTGACAATGGCAGCTGAATGACACGTCAAGTCTCCCATTGGGGAGCACGTATCAAGCCAATCGTGTTGTTGCATTGCCACGCAGTTGATGTTCCTGACAGTCTGAGCTGTCTGACTCCAGGAGCAGCTGTAGACAGACTTCTACGGTATAGTTGCGTCTCGGTTTAGTGTATCCATAACATGAATAAAGCATTTGTTTGAGTGCTCCGGTGGGATTACCCAGAGACGGTTGTGGTGTTATGAAGCCGTGCATACGAGAAATAACAAGGCGTTTTTTTAACCTTACTTTGGGACCAATTCCCCAAACTTCTTAACCCATTTTTATCAGATTTAAATCATTTAGACTCCATAACCTGAAATAATTGCCCAAATATGGCTGCCAAGTGGCAAGGTTTGTGGGGAGGTTCTTTCATTTAAAGTGGCATACGGCATGCCTTCTTAAAATGAGCATAATGAGCTACTCCAAACTTTGTTTAGCCTCGTTTGCATACAAAGTAGATGCATCCTTTACTCTCTGGCCCTGCCAAATTATGAATTACTGATTGAATCCTCGGATATTTCCTCCACCTACTCTTTAACAAATGTCATAAACGGCGCCGCATACCTCTCTTTGTTGCAGTTTGCCTGTGGTATTAAGCATGCTTGAAGAAATCTTGCAAAAGCCAAATGAAGGCCTGCAAATATCCATTCATCCCATAAACTGTGACCCAATCAAGTATGTGCCACATGCTGCGGAATCGCTTTAGGTTGCCATTTGATCCCTCGTTCCCTCTATCCCATTATCGCCCCCCTCTCTTTTTATGCACACACGCACACACACACAATAGACGGGAGTATAATTAACGGCGAGCGTTTGAAGAGAAGTAGTCATACCCTCATTACGGGGCAGCTCCATTGCTCAGAAGGATATGTGCACACACATGAAGTCCGTGAGGGCACAATCTCTGCTCAACAAAGAGAGAAATAAGAGCCTGTGACAAACGGATGGACAGCATCTGTTTCTCAGTGTCAGTTGGCAGCTTGGTGCTAATTGCAAATGCCAGAAGACACAAAACCATGGCAAAGGTCTGCAGCAAACACCTCCTCAGATTTGAGTTTTTTTTTCCTCCTCCTCCTCCTCCTCCTTTCTTTCTTTATGCTCCAGGGGTAAACAAGCAGAAAGGCCCAGGGGCCAAAATAAAAAAAATAAAATAAAAACAATTTAAAAAATAAATAAAAAAAATCACATTATATGAAAGGTTTCATGCTGGAGCTGGTGTGTGTGCATACTAGACTGCATGCATATAATCAATCCTAACCATGGGGGGTGATTGGGGAACGGAAAAAGCCTTATATGTTTTGGTCAGTGTCTGTCATGTTAGGTAGCATATGTTGAAAGCTTTCTAAGAAGGAGGTGTGCTGTAGCCTGCATAAAATAAGCATTTATCAGTAAGATATACATTCTTTAAAGTTTATACCAAAGAAACATCATAATCAGCAAAGACATTTCAGTTTACTTTTTAACTAATTTGCATTTAATATTCAATAACACACACAAAAAAAACAAAGCTCACGCATTACATTTTTTTTGCATTTAGAAGATACGCAAGTTGTCATTACTGTGTGAAAGACCTCCTCCTGAGCTGAGCTCTATTGCCCTAACAAACGCCTCCACATTTACTGATCTCGTGCTAACCGCGGCTGCGTTCATTTTGCCTAAATATTGTGTAATTTATGTGTTCATTACCCCGGATACCCCGGGAGATAAGCGATCATCCACGATACCCCTCTGTGTTCATTTGCTGTTTAATTTCATGCCAGCCATTTATCAAGCAGATGTTTTCAATGAGTCCTAAGATTAAGTACCTGTGGCATTAAATGAGACTTTATCATTCGTGAAAAGATTTGCGTGGCGAGGAGAAAAAAAAAATATATATATATATCTTCCTGACTGTGAAGGTAGATTAATCACAGGTCAAAAGAGAAGTCAAGATCAGGAGGAAATGCTGCTTAGGTCTTTCAGGCATGGCAGAGGAATTAGAGACCGGTTTGCTGTATATATATATAAAAAAAGAAAATATTCAATTTGATCAGTGCTTTCAAAGTCTGTGTAAATATATTGTTTATTTTGCTGACACTGAAATACCTTCCAACACCCTTAACAGTGATATAATGGGCTGCTGGCATCGTCAAATAAAGGTCTTTAGCATTCTTGACTCTATTTAACTTAACAGTACAGGACCTCACATAAAGCTGATCAAGCCAGTTACTGCAGTTATTATATTTGTGCCTTTCCAGGTACAAGTTTTAAATCTTGTATCTGTGGTGACATGAAGTATTGTAGTTACAATTTTAACCAAGGTTCTGTGAATTTAATTCGAAGTTCCAACAGAAGTTCATGACGCTACAATTATGAAAAAGTATCTCTGCATTTAGACAAAGGATTTAAGCTGTCTGTAGAAAGGACTGTAGATAAACATCTACACGTGTTGTGCATTACCCAAAAATCTTTTTTTGTGTGTGTGTAATTACCACTACCACCAGTAGGGGGTGACAACAATCTTTAAGAGTACCTTTAAATTGACCAAGACGTTTGATACTGAACCATTCTAGACTGTGCTCAATGACAATGTTTTATTTTGCGTCTAATGATTTGTATTCCATTTTGTTACTTTTGCTTGCTTTTACTTTTTCTGCATAATTCCTGCTATAGGGAGTGTTCGCAAGAGGTTGCATGATGCTTGTAACTTTATGAAGGCAAGCTGGCAATTTGCCTTTCAGGTACCCTAATTTTTAGACATCAAGAATGGCAATATTTGCAACTAGCTAACTGTATACAAAGTTGCAGCAATCTGACATTTACTTTCTGTGAATAAACACAACTCGTAAAATGTTCCATAAAAGAATTTTGATAGGGTCTTTGAAAAATGCTCAAGCTGTAACGTATCCAGCCCTGAAATGTTTTCTAAAACGTGTTATAATCTCAACTAATTTTATGGAAGCAATGTCATTTAAATAAGTTCTATCTTGTTGTTTCAGGCAGCCGCAGTGGAAATAGATCAGCGACACAGCATCACTAGGATGAGCCCGAGTGAAACCCCTATTTGGTCTTTCAGTGTTTTATCTCCATACTGACTGGAGTTCTAATAAAATAAACTGATGGACTCATTTTCATTGCTGTAAAAGAAAAATAAAAGAAGAAGCTCCTTTATGGGTTCCACTAACTTTATGACCCTAACCTCTTCTTTCATGTCTCGCTAGAAGGAAATATCAGTGGGCTGTGTTATGCTCCTCTCCGAGCTCTGTTTAAGAGGAGGTGAGGAAAAAGTCAGAGCGGGGTGAGCTGCGTGGTGTAATGGTGACAACTGCGAAGGAAATTTTATTGGAGTGGTGACTTCTGTTTCTCTGTGCCGCAGTCTGGCAACATCCTGACAATGCACCGTTTGAAATTTGGGCTGGGGGAACTCTTAACACCGAGAACTAACCGAACCATACTGGGTCACGTAATGGAGATAAGAAATAAGAGTGTAAGGGGGTTGGTTTTCACAAGTCAAAGTTGTTTATTTCAAAAAAAGTTATTTAATATTATCCCTTTTGTCCACACATGCTTTGAGTCCTATCATATTACCATGCCGCACGCTATCCTGTACACTTCATGATTATGCATCCAATGATTACTGACATGAAAGGGCTTTAGCCACCCCCCGCGACGCCGTTCAAAGGTGAGCCACTCACAGCGTGACACCAGGAAGCTATTACGGCTCAGGACTGGAGCACAGCAGCAAAAGATTTAATGACCTTGGCAATATGACAGGAATACTGATAAATCCTGGAAATATGACTACAAAGATCATCTCTGAGTCTATAGAGGAGTTCTTTGATCTGCAGATTAAAAATATCACCTTCCCGTGGGACAAAGGACTTGTTTTCTTTTAATATGGAACCTGTCAGGTAATGGATGGGAGGTATAATAGAATTAAAGTCTGCACAATGCTAAAAATGGTCTCCGGTCTTAACCCTGGATATGAACCATTCATCAGAAAAACAGTGAGTCATTTCCTCACAGTATCCCATTCACACACAGGATATGGAAGTACAAGAAAGCAGCAGACGCATATTGAAAAATAAAAATAAATAATCCGTGGCAAGAATTAAAGGCGCAGCTCCAGTAACGATTCATAATTCATACCAGTTCAGTTACATTTCCGCCGTAGATAAATGGAGCGCGCTCATGAATGATTGACAACCGTCGGCTTCCCCCTCCAGCAGCAGAGTTTGCTTCACTTATTTGGCCGTAAACAAGCACAGCGTGACGTCCCAAAAACGCCGTGCAAGCTCGCGAGCTCGCCATTCATCCTGTGGCATCACTTCAACTTTAAATTTAGCTCGGGAGGAAGTGAAATGATTCAGCTGTTCCGAGCCATGTGTAGTCAACGTTAGGCCTGGTATTTTGTACAATACTACAAGCAGATGATCAACAGTGAGACAAAGATAAAGTTTGACTCATCCTTCAAGTGCATGAATGTATAATTTGCACTTGATTCCATTAGCAGGGAGGGAACATGTGCTGGAGTGTGTGTGCATGACCACTGCAGATCCTTCTCACTTTCTCGGTTGCTTCTGTCTGATAAGATTTGTAGCAGTTGGTGATATTTAGTGTTCATGTACGGTATGAATTCCACCAAAATACGAGTTCTCGCTGTGTTGTGGTTGTATCTCCTGCCTGTGTGTGTGCCTGTGTTCAATGCGCGCGTGTGTGTGTGGGGACGTGGTTGCCGTGGCGACGCAGGTGCGTGCGCGCTCCGGGTCAGAACTGTTCTGACCGTTCACGGAGGTAAGCGCTACTTTGCTGTGTTCAGTAGTCTTATATTTTAAAAGTTTATTCTAGTTGGCATTAAGGCACACGGACTGTTGATACTTGTTGAGCATTATGCCCGAGTTGTCCTGTGTGATTCCCGTGGTTCCGAATTATTAATTTATCGGTGTTCAACAGTGTTTAGCCACGGAAAAGTAGCTAGCGCTAGCGCGCTACGTTAGCCATATTGCTCGTCTCGCTACGTTACCCCCCATTAATGTAGTTTTGCTCTTTTCTCCAGGAGAGCGGCTGGCTCCTTTGTCCACACACGGGTTCATTTTCTTTTTCATGTACCACAGGTATGGGGATAAATATTGCCTTGATGTTGTGTAATGTATTTTGTATTTTGATGCATTTAGGTGACCATGTTTATTGTGATGTTTTGTAACAGGAAAAAAAAATAACGTTTCCTAGTGGCCAAATGAAATTTGTGTTTTTGAATTATTTTAATGCAAAAGAACTGTTCATGGAGGAGAGCGGCTGGCTCCTTTGTCCACACACGGGTTCATTTTCTTTTTCATGTACCACAGAGATCGGCCAGTAAACCAGGACCTGAGACTCGAGATCTGTTTCCCGTATTTTTATTGAACACAACGTAGAGAAGCACGCACACATGGGTTACAAAAGGAAGCTTGGACTTAAATCTTCTAACAATCAACAATGGAAAACCTGTTAGCAATCAGATTCCACTGGCTGTTGAGTCTGTTCCTAGAGGTTTAACCATTGTGCTGCAGAACCATTGACAAAATAGCTTTACCCAACCAAACTCCCGCTCTTTCTGCTCAGCAGCTCAACTTTTTGATGAATAAAGTTTTGCTTTGACCTCATCTAGGCAAAAGTTTAACCCGACTACACCTACAAAATAATCTCTCTGTGAGTGATGTCAATAACGCCCAAGTAAGTCAAAAATAAAATGTTTTCCGTGTTTAACATAAATGGATGTTTTGGCATGTGAGGCGCCCAGCCGCTGCGTTCGTTGGGGGGGGCATTGTTCATTCATGATAAATGTGCATTACACGCATGAGCGGCTCTAAACCGATTAAACACGAGTTGAAAATGGTTCCAGTGGTCGGGGGACTGCCAGCGGAAAGCAGGCTGCAGTCCCGCCATGTTAGCCCGAGCATGCATCCAGTTGTTTGGATGTTAAAAGCTACTTGAGGTACCATTTTGTTGCCAATTTCTTTGCTTCCCATAAATACAATCATGCTGCATTAACAGTTTCCTGAAGGCTGAACCCTCTCCATCTAAAGGAAATCTGCTGCCAAGGTGTGAAGGCTTGAGAATCCCTTGCAAGTCATTATCAGTCTGTTAATTTTCCTGTAACATGGTTAGAGGGCACACTGCGAGGTTGGAGTGAGACCTTAGCCAACACTTCCCTCCCTCCCTCCCTCCCCCTCATCTCCTCACATACTGTATAAGATGCGGCTGCACGCACGCATTCTGACATTTGTGATTACTGTGATTACCAAGCGGTGAAATGAAGTCATATTTTTGTTTTCAAATAACAGATTGTCAAAGCAACAAATGAATCCGCTCCCACCAGCGATGCGAAATAGACATATTATTTTCAAATTTCAATTTATTTTCTTGTGAAGGCTGCTGTCTTGCGGGGCTGCCACTCACACAATTGTTTCTCTCGATGCTGTTGGCAATCAGCCAGTGAGACGTTGCCGCGGTTCGTCAGAGGGGGGCTTATTTTTCACGTAGAGGTGTTGGAGAACAATGTTAAATCCCGTTTATATGAACGTGTGACGCGTGTGGGTTGCTTACGTCATTTACTAATTTAATGTCTACATGTAGAGAAAGCACCTAAAGTGTGTGAGGAGAATTTGAAGGAGGAAGAGCAGATCTGAACACCAACCCCCCCTCATGCTCTGGGCCTACTTGCTCAGTATCAGCCTTTGGAGCCCTGTTCATTCTAGGGCACTGGTTTCATTAAAGTCGCTGGCGTCACAGAGGTTCGCATGAAGAGTGCTTTGGCATCAGTGCTGTGACACGATGGGTTTCCAATTTTAACCCACTTGTGGCAGCGTTAGAAGCCATGAGACTGCAGCCAAATGATCTCTTCGCAATCGTCGCCCCTTTTCAGGCTACAAGAATCTTTCCTTCTTACACGTCAGTGTATTTCTAAAGCACATTTAAAAACAACAAATGCAGCCTAAAGTGCTGTACAGAAATGTCAAGGCATGTGACAATAAAACAAATACAGTCAACAAGACAAGAAAGGGGGAAGAAGACATAATCAATCAAATCACCAGAACGGCTTTCTTCCACCTCAAGAACATTGCCCGACTCCGTCCATCACTCTCCTTCTCTGCTGCTGAAACCCTCATTCACGCCTTCATCACTTCCAGAATTGACTACTGCAACAGCATCCTCTATGGCACACCATCCAAAACTTTAAATAAACTTCAGTACATCCAAAATTCTGCTGCACGTCTGCTCACCCACACCCGCTCCCGTGATCACATCACTCCTGTCCTCCAGAAACTCCACTGGCTCCCGGTTCCACAACGCATCCAGTTCAAAATCCTCCTCCTCACACACAAAGCCCTCCATAACCAGGCCCCCTCCTACCTCACTGACCTCCTCCATTGCCACAATCCTTCCCGCAGCCTCCGTTCACGTGATGCTAACCTCCTTACTCCGCCACTCAAGACCAAGCATCGAACCTGGGGTGACAGAGCCTTCTCTGCAGCTGCCCCCTCCCTCTGGAACTCTCTCCCCAAACACATCCGCGACTGTACCGACCTTACCACCTTCAAATCCTTGACAAAAACACACCTTTTTAAAATTGCTTTTAATGTATAGCTCAGTTTATTGTGTTTTTCTTAATGTTACATTTCACATTGTTTTGTTAATTTGTAAATTGTAAATTTGTAAATTGCTTTTCATGTATAGCTCAGTTTATTGTGTTGTTTTCTTGATGTTACATTTCACACTGTTTTGTTAATTTGATGTTCTTTTTATGTAAAGTGTCTTTGAGTATTTTGAAAAGCGCTTCTAAATAAAATGTATTATTATTATTATTATAACAGTACTAGAATAAAAGGAGCTGCTCTTAAACTGAATATGGCAAAATGTTAAAAATCAATCCTAAATCTACTGCCACGCTTGCAGTTGCTGCAGGCGTGGCAGTAGTCAAGACAGGATGAGATACAAACATGGATAACCCTTTCAAAATCTTTAAAAGACTTGACTTTTTCAACACAACTCCTGACCTTTTCCTAACCCTCCCCAAGTTCTTTTGGTTCCTAAACATACAGGTGAGTGAAAGTGAAGATAAATATGGAATAAAAGTGTTGGGTTTCCATGTGGCACATTCTAATACCATCACTGGTTAACATCAGAGTCATTCATAAACGTGGTGTTGCACGGCACAGATGCCAAAGGACTCCTGGTGCTGAGAATGCTGGCCCTTAACATCTGAACGTTTGCTCACACACAGTGGAGTTTAATACAGCTAAATTCCCAATAAAGTTGTTCCCTTTCACATATTTTTCTGTTTTTGTGGTGAGACAAAGACAGCGTGTTGCCATAACTACATGTTTCCAAGCCATTTCCAAGCTCAGAAAGCAATGGTTGTGCTTTGAGTTTTGCTTAATGTGAAGCGAACACGTGTCTATCACGTTGCAAATGAGAGACAAGAGAGGGCTGCTCACCTCTGATAAGAGGAAGTAGACGTTATTTGTACAGACAAATGTCATGACGGAAATACGAGCCAAGATTTTTGCCCAAGAAAACTATACGCTAAAAAACTAAACTATATTTCTCTACATTTATGTAAAGAAGTAAAGGTTCACAGAGATTCATCTTCAAAGCTAACTGCTAAGGAGCGTTGTATCATCACTGTCAAATTAATGATTAAAAAGGGATCTACACTCATTACAGTTCCAGGCATTTCCCTGTCAGCCAAGGCCTTGTCACAGAGAAGTAATAAAAGAACCGTGAAACCGGTGACAGTTACCAAGGCAAAACAATTTCTCTCTGCCTGAGATGCAACAGAGAGCAAACAATTGATTTCATACCGAGACTTATACTTTATTCATTGCAGGGATATGGAACTGCCAAACTACAGGCTAACCTGTATGATTCCCAAATCCTCCAACAAAGCGATAAGAAAATCCTGACCTATAACCACAGCCCACTCCGATAATATCTTATCCAAAGCCATTTTAACCCAAAGCAGGTAAAATTCAATTCCCTTAAGACCCTGAGGATGTGTGCAGACAGTTTCTCTTGGAGCTGTTCTTTTCTGTGTTTGTGTTTTGTCATTGTCACTCAATCTTAAGAAAAAAAAATCTTTCATCTGCTTTCAGTTCCGGTGTATCCATTCATCTCCAACCAGCTGGCCTCAAACAGACGTGGATATTGGAGAACTCATGTCATCCTGCAGTAATGTAAGTGAACAAAAACCAAATGTGGGCCTTAACAATGGCAGCAATCACCAGCTAGGGATGAACTTCACAGCATCAACAGCTCCTTCCTGCTTCAAACCAAAACAAATACTTTCAAAGCTGTAAGAAAACTATTACGGTTTGGCTACCACTACAGCTTACATTAAAACTTTTTGGAGATGAAGCCGATAGATTTCATGATGCAGTTGATTATTGCTTTGTACTACGAGAGGACTCAGAGCTGCCCAAAGCCTGGTTTGACTATGTGAAGTTTTAACCACCGAGACGTTTCAAACTAATGGTGTTGCTGTTCAGATTCTGCTGCACTCTTCTGGTCTTCAAAATATGCTGCATTCCTCCTTGTTTGGAAACCGAGAAACACCAGCAGACAAATATCTGCGCAGGAAATTTCCCCTGCAAGCCATTAAAACTGCAAAGCACTGCTGCGGCTGTTTTGCTGTAACGCTACAGACGAACACCGAGGAGTCAGGGTCGACTTCTGTAAAATGCCTGCAAAAAAAAAGCTTGTTTTCCGTACAATTTCGAATCCATGCATCCTCTCATTGCGCTGAGTAGACTCTTTAAAGAATCTAATGTGCAGCATTTAGATCATGTCAGGTGTGAAACACAAAGCAGAGCGAGCACTGAGTGTGTCGATGCCCGGAACTGACCTTTATTACAGAATACTGCTCTATTAGTAGTAAAATGTCATATTCTTTGTCACCTATCTCTACTTGTTAGCTGCTGTTGTCAGTAGAATAGAAAAGCTTTTGTTGCAAAAATTGTAATAAATGATTCTGGCAAAAATACCAGAATGTGATAAGGATACCTACTGTTTTGCGTATTGGGTGCTATGTTGGGTCCGTCTTAGATCTGATTGCGTAGTGTAACAGGACAGGACTAATCCCTGGTCCCAATCGTATTAGTTTTGAGAAGGTACATGAGGGGGAAACTGTTTTTATCAGCTTCCTAGCACTGCGAATGTTCCACTTGTAAAATCTAACAATCCCCTCTGGAAATCCACAGGGACAAAAGAGTTTTGGACCTTTACACGGCAACGCTAGGTTTTAGCACCAACTACATTCACACATAGATCAGACTATGCAGAAAACACAAAGTTACAAGTCCACAGTAGATCTTCTATCACTGTGAAACATTGCTGTGAAAGAGAAGAGTTGAAAAACCAGCACTTCTGTGTAGCTCCTTCATTTCCTAGGGGAGAGCATCCACTTCTCCTCATACAGGCCACAAGTGACTCACACACTCCAATGAAGGGGCTTGGTGCACAGTAAAGCCAGAGAGTAGAGCCCAGTGTGTAGCTGAAACAAGCAAAAATATAACCCTAAAAAAACAAACACAAGCTGCAGTTTGCATGAACCTTATCCTCAGGCTGAGGCAGATCCTAGACCTTAATCTAGCTTAAGAGTTAAAAATCCAAATGGTTTAATTGGAATACATGCAGCTAAGTCGGTTTCATTCAAGAACAAATTAGCACTGCCGCCACCAGTAATTTTCTGTCATGGTGCAAAGACCTTGACAAACCGCGTCTACTCTCGGGCTCTCGCTTAGCATTTAGGAGCATACCCACTCAGGCCTCAGAAGCAGTGGGTTGTGACCTGCTGAGTGGCCAGATTAGCTGCCACTTCACTCTCGACAATGCTAAGGTGAGGGGAGCAAGAACAGCAAGCGGACGCTGCCGTTGGGTGTGTGTCAAGAGGGACATGAGTAGAAGGAAGCTCAAAAGAGGATAGTTGAGGTCAATGCATTACTCTTTGCAATAAAACCCTTCGCACATAAAATATTGCCTATTTGGAGCAACTTTCAACAGATATGAAACCGAGGGCGAAGCTGTTGGACAATCCAGGTTCTGTGCTGGTAGAAATCTGAAGCTCGTCTTTTGTATTTTCAGATTTTTTCGTGTTTTAAGCCATTTTCTCCACCGACACGGTCCTTTCCTGCATTTGGCCCCCGTCACTTTATCTGCCACATAATGTGTTTGTCAGGCATGGAGGCCCCCAAGCTCAGCCGGGCTGAACTCCAGCTATACGTCTTTCTTTCATTACTTTGTCATAAGGATCCAGTGGTCCCCAACACCGGCCATTAATCCAGAGCCAAATCCCCGCCTCCGAGTTTCATTTTGTTTGCGAGCTGGTTGTCCGTGGTTGTGTTCCTGAAAATGAGGAGTTTCGTCGCCTTGGGCTCTAATAATTGCTCCACTGCACTTTGCTCAAGCATTTGCTGATCTGGTTATTGCCTGGGTTAATGCAGTTAAAAGCTAACAGACTTAACCGCATGCAACAGCGAGGCCAGTCAAAGTTCACAACAATGTTAAAGCACTGCCACAACATTTTCCTTTGCTAATATGAGCAAAAATGAATATGAGCTAGAGCTTGGGCTGGTTGGAGACTAAAGGGTTAACACCTTTAAAGTATACAAAGTGCAGTCAGCAGTGCTGTCAATCTGATAGGTCATTTTTCTGCAGAGAAACACATGCTAAATGACAAATTGTATTTTCAGTCGCCTCTGGCAATAGCATACATAGTCATGCTAATTTGCAAAAAACATCAGTGAATCAGGCATTAGGTGGAAATACTCTGGGGTCTTTTGTTGATTTAATGTCTCCATGTTGACCAAAATATATAAATTTCCAGTAAGCAAATAGCTCCATTAAAAGGCTGCTCCATTGTGCCGTTATAATGGGCCTATGAATTACACTCTTTTTGAATATGATTATTACGTCGCCAGATTCTGTAATTATTCTGAAACATCCTTTGCATAAATGCCGGCACTCCGGTTGAAGCGCTTGCCAAAACTTGCCGGTTCCAAATTGTGTTTTAGCGGCAGATTGTTGGGCAGGCGTTGGCCGTAATATACCGCGGGAAGTGAGCGATAAATCCAGATGTCAGAACTGTAGGTGGTTCTAGATAAGGTGCAATGGACGAAGCAGGAAATGGCAATGAATGTCATATGATTAGGCTGCATGGCATACTGGCAGGTCACTGTGCTAAGCTCAGCCACACAGTTACTGATATTATTAGCGTATATATGACGGATATGCATATTTTCAATCCCAAGTGTCCTTGAGACATGAAATACCCAAGATATTACAGAAGAGTAGCGTGTCAAATCATGTGAGACCGTGACCTGATCAACTTGAAGATACCATATCTCATCACCTAGCTGTAGAAAGTACATGCATACAGTGCAGCTGTATGCAAAGTATGGATACTTGTGTAAATAAATACTCTCGTAAAAGTAAAAGTAAGTAAGAAAGAAAGTACTGGCTCTGAAATGTACTTAAGTAAAAAGTAAAAAAAAATGCCAGATTTTTCCATTAACAATTCATCCGTTGATAATTTTGCAAAATAAAAAAGTTCTAGCAGAATAATCTAGACTTAACGTGACCAGATGTCCTGCATGAACATCTGGATCATTTTAAATAATAAACTGAGGGTTATTGGGTTGTTATTTTTAAACTGCTAGCTAGTGTTAGCTTTACTATCAAAACTGTGTGTTCCCATAGCATTGCTAACGTAACCTAGCTTCCAAAAAATCCTCAAAAAGCTAATGATAGCAACAGAAACCACACCATACCTGAGTTTGTTTGTTTTTTCACATTAGACCAGTAGCTAGTCCTCAAATAGTGGGGTCAGGTGGACTTTCAGTTAGTGTCTTTATTGATGCTTGAACGATAAACAAGCTTCCAGTCACTAGGTGGCAGCAGAGCTCAAACTGATCAACAGGCTGCCTGTTCAAAACAGTAGAAGAAGAACACAGGACGCACATCGACTTTCCGTCTCTAGTCTGATGCTCTAATCATGTCCGATCATGTCACGTCTTTTACGTCTTGTCATCCGTGGAGGTTAAATAAAGTAACGAGCCTGTTTTTCAAATGTAAGGAGTAGAAAGTACAGATATTTGTGTACAAATGTAGGGAGTAAAAGTAAAAAGTCTTCAGAAAAAGAAATACTCAAGTAAAGTACAGATACCTGAAAAATCTACTGAAGTACAGTAACAAATTATTTGTACTTCATTACTTGACACCTCTGTAAATCAGAAGAATGTATTAATATGCATCGCTTTAGCTATATAATTAGCTCTTGGTATATAGGCCAACATCTGATGAACAATAATTGGAAAATAGAGGATAAACATGTGGAGAACAATGATAGTGCATATATGTGTTTAATCTGTCACAGGACTGTAAAGAGAGCATTAATAATTACATTGTGTTGTCAGCCATGCTTAATCTATCCTGTGCCACATCACGGGTGAACCATTAACGGAGTGAATTATTCATGATTTATCAGCACATATTCCCTAAATGCCCATTACCATTACGTGACACTAATAAGAGCGCACAGAATCACAAAACGGAGGGAGACGTTGGGTGAAAGAGTGACACCCCATAGGTGCTGACGGCGACGTAAAGCGCCTGTTTAACAGCATTACCTATGTAATTGCTTTTAGGATATGATGATTATGCTAGCTGCATTAGGCCTGTTTTGGCCAGACGCCAGGTGCAGGTCAGAATTAAAGCGATTTATCAGATTATTTCCTGATGTTTAGCAACAGTATGAGCTGAATATTTAACAGTCTTGATTACAAGGCGTAACATAATGAAAGATTGATGCAGAGGATCCTGGTTTACTTACTCACTGGGAGCGATTGCCTCTAGAGATCATTTGTACATAAGTGGCAACAAATGTATTCCATCCTCTGAGAGGGAGGTGAGTTGCATTATTGAGCATTGGGATTATCTTTGTTTACCGCATTGCTGCCTTTAATCTCCCTTTATCCGGAATCCCCACCCCGAGTATGACAAATTTATTTAGAATTTGGTTAATTTGTGTAAAGTCTTGTGTGTACAGAGCTTCCTGATTCGCTCCAACGTCCTTTACTTTCCTCTCAGAGCCCAAAACAACCAGGAACGCTCCTCACTCATGGGCTGTTTTCCCGCGCATACCAATCGGCCTGAATCGATGGGATCTTTTAATTGAAAATAGATGGAGCCGTTTATATGCGGCCGGATCTGCTGAACCTTTCGCCCCGTTCCTCTTGTGCGCCGTGATTGCAGATATATACTCGCCTTAAAATGTTTGTGCGTGTTTATTCGAGGCAATCTTTTAAGCGTATTTTAGAGAGTGAGGAGTGTTAATGCTATGAGGAGATCGGCCCTTAATGTCATTAGTCAAAGACAGAACATTTAATCATGCCTCGGCTCGATTATTGATTTGCCATTAGTCCACAACTATTTAAAGAAAACCTTGAATGGAATTGGGAGTTTCAGCCGACGGCGTCTCTTAATCACCAGTGGACGACCTTGGACTTGTTTGCTCGTATCACAACACCACATCACGAATTACAGATACCTCGCCTCTGCACTTCCCCGGGACTATACATCATTGGGAAATGCCCAGAAGGCTTTTCGTGATTGTGCTCCTGTGAGCGCACAAGGAAGAACAACAAGATGAGCTTCCAGGTGAACCACTGCTTTTGTTTTTCCGACTCCAGGAATAAAGCTTAGCGCCTTTGTAAACAGAACTGAGAAATAATTATTTTCAATTTAAGAGCCCGTGCTGGAGAGAAAGAATTGTTGATGGGTTTTATTAGTCTTGTAAATGGGAGAGACTGGAGACGAGAGATAAGCTGCACAGCCGCAAAAATGAAATGTTAAGCTTAGGTCTTTGTCTGCTGTGCTCGGGGTCAAGCTCATGTCATCCTGCCCCAACATACAGCTCTGTATACTTGGCATGGACCAATATATCAATCATTTCATGTAAAAACTTGATGTAAACAGTGTCTATCAGGAGAATTATTTTGGTACTTGCATGCTTCACCTATCCATTTGTATTTTAACTTGTACTGTGTGTATTACAAGACTCAAATCCAAACACAGCCAGGGCAATCTGAGTTGATGCAAGGCCATTATCACTGTCAAGTGCCATTACCTCTACCCTGCACACACAAACATGCTCCATCACATGAACGCCTGCCCACACCCCATGACATACAGCTTTAAATCCCCTCGGCAGGCAGATTGTTTTGTTTGTCTTGCGACGTGATACACTGCATGTCAACGGCAACCCAGATTCTTCTCTGGTTGAGCACTTTCCGTTTGATTTGTGCAAGCAAGTGTGAATTCCCTGTCTGATGGCGCATTTGGCTCGGCGTTATCTGCTCGACTCGAGTCTATATGATCAATGCACGTCATCAACTTCCGCTGATGTGAGAGGCTGGTTTGAGGGGACTCTCGTGAGTTCCTGGTAAACGCTCTGTGGTGGATTTTTCATGGATATTTATCGATTCGTTCCGGGTCCAAGGTGCGAGCGCTGGTGCAACATCAATCGTCACAATGTCTGTATCTGATCAGCCACCATAAGATCCCCAATCATTCAAGCTGATCCTCAACGCCTTTGTTTTCGTGAGATTAGGAAGTCCTCACATATTTTCTCTTTATCCACAAAGGCAAGGCACGGAGAGAGATTACGTTCTAGAAATGGGCACTGCCTGGAATCGATCCCCGGCTCATTCAGGTTTCCCACTCGGCTGTCTTACATATTGCCACACAGCGTGTCTTCCTGTCACTGCCGTGCAGAGCAGTAATTACTGTGTTTGACATTTTAGATTTCTCTCTTGAAATTCCCATTAATGTTTTTACATTAATGGAAAATGCAGCGCAGTGTTAAGCGCCCCTAACAGATGAATTTCGTGCTCTGAATTTTGCACTGACTTCTGAAGTTGGTGCCATTACACCGTGCGTCAACAAGGATTGTTCTGTTCGAGTGTCCTTGGTTGTCAGACCTCTGAATCGGCCATCACTGGGCTTGTTCCGCCGTTCAGGATGACTATAGATTTTATGTTTCTCTCACAATTGTAAAATTAAGGCTCACAATGCACAAAACTATGCAGCATAAAGAAGCCTTGAAAGTGTATGAATTGGCCGATCAATGTGTCCTGGCGTAGACTCCGACAATATGAACGACAATATGTAACAACAGGTTCTGTCTGAGGCGTTCAAACACCCAGCAGAAACGATGGGCAAATATATTGTCTAAAAAACCTTGATCCACGTCATGTGAAAATCCATTCTGCTGGAGGACGCTGCCACATACAAACCCTCCAGTTTGAGATTGACGTATTATCAAAGCATGATTATGCAAAGAGGCCATGGCTCAGTCACAATTTCCCAAAATGAGTTGAAGTCACTCTTTGTTCCACCTTCACAGGTGCACTTGGACCCACGCACTAAGCTGCATCATACCAAAGAAAGGCTCTTTAGTTGTGCAACGTCACTCACAGCACCCGATTGTTTTTGAATGCCAAGTGGGTGTTAAACAAACGCAGATGGACCTGCCGTTTCAAGAGCATTTTAGATGAAAAATGCTTCCAGTCAAGTCAGAGGTGACGAAAGCTTCACATACTCGAGTAACCCAAGCAATAACAGTTGCCTTTGTTTTGACACTTTAGATGTACTTTTACCAGGATGATGCCTTTTAAAGTTATTCTATGGGTTACATACCTTGGACAAACATCAGTTACAAGTGAAGCAGCATTTCAGATGAGAGGCCTCTGTTTGAGCTCTTTAAACATACGACTTCACAGATCTTTCATTTGCCGTGCGTCAACAGATGAACAGATATCCATTGTTGGATTGACGGTTTGAATTTGTAATCAGATCTCAGACTGGCTGCATGTAAATGCCGCTTTGCTGCCTCTCAAATTGTGATTTATGCAGACTTTACACCTGTTTCTTCTCCATATTCAAAGGTCGCTCATTTCGTTCTCTGCTGCAACGGCACGCCCTCCGCATCGGCACCGGTGAATTATCGCCATCGTCCATTATCAGCAGCAGCAGCATAGCAAACATGAAATATAAGACTTCTAAAAAAAATTTTTGGAGCACATCTGTGTTCAGATATTTAATGAAAATTACGATAAAAAGAAACGCTTGTTGGATCTGTGAGCTGCTCCAACTTGTGGGCAGCCAAATCAACACGACTGAATTCAATGACTAACCAGTGTTTTCCCTCAGGCCTGCTGGCTCATAGAGTAGAGGCTAATTCTTGTGAAAATAAATGCCTTTCATTGAAGAAATGCAGGTACATACCGATTTTGAGTTTGCATCCACACACACTGCAGCGTGGACTGACAGACTGATTTACTGCTAATGCCTTTGTTTGCATTATTCCGTCCTCAAACATGATTTATAATAACACTGGGGTTTGATCAACTATACCAGCTGCAGCTTGTAAAGTCCAGCTGAAGCAAAACAGGGGGTTTGCCATCCCCTCTCTCTATCCATGCCTCCTCTCCCCGTCTCTCTCCCTCTGTCAGCCTCTCTAGTGGAAATAAACCGCTCTTTTTATAACAGGAAACAGCCACACAGCTGGCCCGCTGTCACACTTTGACTGATTTTCCAGAGCCGTACGATTCGTAATCATTGTGATCAATTATCATCCTGTTCCCAGATGACCATCTCTATTTGGTGCACCCTCTGAGGATCTCCATGCAGTGATGGAAGGCATTTAGGATTGTTAGCAGTGTGACTGATTTGTATGCAAGCTTATTTTTTCCCTTCTTTCACACTTTCTGTTTAGTCTTTTGTGAATCTTTTTAATTCCAATTTTCTGTGTTTCATCTAATAGTGTTATCGATCCTGTTTTTTAGAGTTAATAACCTTGCCAGGTGTTGGGGTAACCATTGATAAGGCCAAGGCAGACTATTTTGATGAACAAAACTAAAAATCAGCGGGCAGGCAGGGAGATTGATCTGCGATGAATATCTAAGGACATCGATAATTAATCTCTGGAGTTTCTGGATGATGCTGCAAGGCCAAATCATTTGTATAAAATCTGCCGTTTCCACGGGGAAACATGTTTTGAATTCATAATCTTTACTAAGAGTATCTGCTCTGTGTCTGAATTTGGGAGGAACTGTTGCAGAGTCATAACGTAATGATTTGAGTTTAGATTTGCAGCACAGATTCAGGGTCTCTACATTTTTCTTTATTAATGCTAGTCTGAAGAAACCAGTGGGCAGACTTTGACGTTCCCTTTGACAACCAGAGGCCTGGTGGGTCATTACGTTACATTAAAAATACGATCTTTTATTTTGTGGGAACCCAACCAAACCTTTTCAACTCTTCCCCCATCATCAGAGTATGAAATCAATAAAACCACCTCAGACCCTGAAATTCCAACTGAGGAAAGATTAAATTACAAAGCATTAGAATACTGAAATGTGGTATGAAATCAATGTTCGCCATTGAACTGGAGAATATGCAAACCCAGCATCGACATCTAACAGGAGAGAGCCATCTAAACTGAGCTTTTCTTGTTGATTTATATTACTTCTAATGGCAGTAGCTTGAGATTGCTATTGATGTTGCTAAAAACAAGTATTTCCCTGTAGTTGTGAAGCCGTCGATGAGCATTTCGAGGTGGTGTCACGCTCGCATGTGGTGACTGACGTCAGTGGAGACGGCACGGCACCGTTTTCTGCTTCAGTGTTTGTGCAGGAGTGCTATTAAAGTGCGTGCTTGCCACGGCGTGTAGCCGGCCAGGCAAAAAGAAAGTCCCCTGCCTGAGAGTCATTTGGGGTGAGACTCCTCATGCAAAAATGTCAGCTTCACTGAAAACGAAGCTGAGGTAAGTGCGTTAATGGACTCGTTTGGGAACTGCCACTGTGTCAAAAGCAACTTGTTAGAGTGAGATCAAGAGAGAAAGGGCTGATTAATTATTTGCATATATTAGATTGGTGTAGCAGCTAAGGCTAGAGCAGCGTCTCTTGACATCTAGTTAGCCCACGGAGGTTTAGCCAGTCTCACATAATAGGACATCACTGATGGGTGATGATCTTCTGTTTTCATCCCTGGGAGCGTCCTGGAAGCAGCAGTGACATCTGGAATTGTTCCATGCTGCTCAACGGAAAATTTCCAGCAGTTTGTTGATCCTTTGATACATGCATCGTGGCCACAGAATGTAAATTTTTCGCCTCCTTTTGCAAGGTCTCCGTTGATGTTAGAGAACAACGTGGCGTGTCCTCTTTGAGGGAGGGTGAAATGGAGTGTCAAATAAATATTTTTTTCTCCTCTTCAAAGGTGGAACGAGCTGTAAAGAACGTTCTGATTTAAGACACGTTTCCTGGGGAGTAGCTCAGCGAGGGGTCCCTTTACTTGCTAGTTATTTATTTTGATTTAAAAAGTGCGCGTGCAAAAATTCAATCAAGGCCACAACAATTGGAATTTAAATGTATGCTGCACCGCTTGGGAAGGATCCTTTAATTAAGTTGAACCTCCTGCAGACTTTTCCTTGATGACCACCACACTGAAAAAGAATACACGACCAGGCTTTGATGTGATTTATACCAATTCACTCTTGATATAAAACACAGCTCATACTCAAGGTCTGCATTTATGTATTTTTTATGCATCTTTTTTTTATCCTCATTTCAGCATTTACAATCAGGAGATGCACTTATTTGACATTTGCATGAAGGCTGCCAGTAATGTCATAGTGATAGGCCTATGATAGCTGTGCATGAGGGATGTTAACATGACAAACGTCTGTTTCCTTGACTTGACTAGTGACCTTCTTAAAGTAACCGAAAATACTTAGCACACACATTTAGTTCCTTATGCTGCCTTTAAAAGGGCTGTTGGGGAATTCTCCCTGAGGTAACTGAAAGCCGTGTCTCTGCCTGGGCAGTACATTTGTTAAAATCTGCATTAGATGGCGCCGTAACAATGGCGTAAGTGGCCTCAAGTGCCTTTTATATTCCAGTGCCCTTGAGTTCAAACTGAATCATCCGTGAACGCTGCGTCGTCTCCGGAGCAAAGCAGCTGACAAACCGGTGCACTTCACAAACCTGAGGTAAGGTGAGGCACAACACGGGCGCACGTTATGAGAAAACACCCCTAAACTGTTTCAGAATAGATGCTTAGAAATGTGACATAGCCTCAGGAAGGAGGGTTTCATTCATGGAAAAGGGGAAATCCTGTCACCTTAGCTTTGCCCCAAGAAAGGCAGAAACAAAACGCAATCCAATCACATATTTATATTATTAGGAGCTGACTGGGCTTGGTTTCTCTTTCTCTGGTTGGGTTTTGTCACACAGATCTAAGGGCAGAATCGCATGACGATGGAGAGGCAGCTGCTCAACGTGATGTGTGGCTGTTTTCCTAGCAAAACTGTGCCGAAACTGAGAAATAAATATTGCAGCCTTGTAAATATTAGAAATGAATGTTTTGCAAACTCTGAGGAGGTTTAAATTAATTCCACATACTGTACTCTTTGCAGTCTAACAGCAGCTATGTCCCAGTGAAATTATGGATGAGAAAATGCAAAATGTTTGCTTGGAAAAGACGACCATGTTTAATCAGAAATACACCTGCAGCCAAGTTAGTCACACAGTTGCTCAATAAGTAGATGCAGAAGGTTTTTTACGCTAAGTTACTAAGTCATTGGTATGCCTTTAACATGATGGATTATCTCCAGAGGTGTCAAAAGTATTCACATTCTGTATTTAAGTAAAAGTATGGATACTTGTGTAAATAAATACTCTCGTAAAAGTAAAAGTAAGTAAGAAAGAAAGTACTGGCTCTGAAATGTACTTAAGTAAAAAGTAAAAAATTTTGCCAGGTTTTTCCATTAACAATTCATCCGTTGATAATTTTGTAAAATGAAAAAGTTCTAGCAGAATAATCTAGACTTAACGTGACCAGATGTCCTGCATGAGCATCTGGATCATTTTAAATAATAAACTGAGGGTTATTGGGTTGTTATTTTTAAACTGCTAGCTAGTGTTAGCTATACTATCAAAACGGTGTGTTCCCATAGCATTGCTAACGTAACCTAGCTTCCTAAAAATCCTCAAAAAGCTAATGATAGCAACAGAAACCACACCATACCTGAGTTTGTTTGTTTTTTCACATTAGACCAGTAGCTAGTTCTCAAATAGTGGGGTCAGGTGGACTTTCAGTTAGTGTCTTTATTGATGCTTGAACGATAAACAAGCTTCCAGTCACTAGGTGGCAGCAGAGCTCAAACTGATCAACAGGCTGCCTGTTCAAAACAGTAGAAGAAGAACACAGGACGTACATCAACTTTCCGTCTCTAGTCTGATGCTCTAATCATGTCCGATCATGTCACGTCTTTTACGTCTTGTCATCCGTGAAGGTTAAAAAAGTAACGAGCCTGTTTTTCAAATGTAAGGAGTAGAAAGTACAGATATCTGTGTACAAATGTAGGGAGTGAAAGTAAAAAGTCTTCAGAAAAAGAAATACTCAAGTAAAGTACAGATACCTGAAAAATCTACTCAAGTACAGTAATGAAGTATTTGTACTTCGTTACTTGACACCTCTGATTATCTCAAACTAATGACTAAGAGCGTCAGACTGTGCTGGTCAACTGATGTGAGGTGTCTCCGTCAACAGAAAATTGAATTTAATTGCATATTAATTTACTTTCGTGGCCGTGTTTTTCGTGTCCTCCACACAAAAAACCAAACAAAAAAAACGAGGAGCCGGGGAAGAGACAAGAAAGTGAGTGAGTAAGTGAGAAATTGGACATGCTGCCAGTCTTTAACCAGCACTGCATCTAAAGCAGGGACCACAGCCAGCATCACGAGCAGCTACTGCTAAATTCTGCAAATGCCAACTGTTCGTCTTTCGTACCTTAATTAAAGAACAGGTTTAGCAGATGTGAGCACAGCTGGATGATTCATTTCTGTCTAGGTAGCACATGATTTTTTTTGCAAGCTTTCAATCCAAAAGCCAGTCTTTATGTTTTGTATGTAGCCTTAAAGTTGTATTGCTCACTAGTTAGTGCTAACGCTACACTTGGCACTCTTTTAGATGAGCACTGCACCTGTGCTTCAAGGGGAATGACAACAACTAGGCAGATTGGGGTGCTTGCAGGTAATCCATGCTCTTAAAGGGATACTTGCATAAACTTGGTAAAAAAATGCAAACAGAGAGGATGTGGATGGATGTCAGGTCAGTGTCTCCTTAATGCTGCTAGGATTAACCTGCACTAATGGTCGAGACAATGTCACGACTTTTGAAGAGGAGTGGAGGGGTTTACAGGAATTAGCCTTCCCTGTGCTTGACCAAAGACTCTGACAGGAGGTGGACGAAAAAGAATAAGTCTCTTTACTGCATTCTTTTGGATCTGTCAGCGCAGTAAGCAGCATCCTCCACCCCACCACACGGCTTAGGTTTGTGAGTGAAAACAGCTTAGAATACTGAGAAAAACCGACATTCATACAATTTCAAGCCGCCACGTAGTTCGGCTGGTTCTGTTCTTGGAAGAAATTGACTGAATAAATTGCACAGGAATCCTAGCTTGAACCCTAGTCTCAATATTTGGTCTGGCAATGCAATACTAAAAATGTATGAAAAAGAATGTGTACAAAAACACAACAGAAAGGTCAGCACAAATTGCTGGAAAATACCGGTTCTAGATTGTTAATGCTTTCCAATTTTCCGAGCTAATGGATGTTTCTGTCATTTCATGAATGTCATTTTTCCGCTGAAAACAAATCAGCACAACATACACATGAATTTATCTCTGAGATTCTGCTTTTATCCGTTATTACTCTTCTAAAGATCAGAGCAAGCACTGCAGTTTTGCGGGTTGTGCTTACTCCGTCTGAGTCCAAGGTTTAGAAACAGACACAGTTGCCGAGCACAGAGATTAATGCCAGTCACAAAACTAATTTGTCTCCGTTTTAAATTAGTCTCGTGCTGGGACTGATTAAAGATGCTGTAGGTCCCATTACATGTCCACAAAAACGTCTCCATCCCTGCTTCCTGGTTGATTTTATGGCACAGCACCCGCAAGTAACTGAATAGATGCCTCCTCAAACTCTTTCCTTTCATATCCTCACAGACCATGGTGCATCACTATGTCCTCATGATTGGCTCAGTGATGCCACAAAGACCAAGAGTTGCACATACTCAATCAAAATGGTTGAAGTTTCCATTCCCAGTAAGAACAGCACACCAGCCTTTGGTGGATTTGGATGCGGTCCAAGATCCAAGCCCAAAAATTTTAATAAAGCAGTACTACCCAGAAGCAACATCCCGTAATGGGACAAAGTTGCTTCAGGCACAGGAACGCCGGTGGCACATGCAAAGCCAAGGAGCTCAACCAGGAACTTTCACAGCATGCTCTGCAATCGTTTCCAGCATCAAACTCGGCTCAGATCATTGTTTGTGACATCAACAAGCGGAAGATGTAAATTGTGAGGTGATGCGGTCAGACAGGAGAAGAGTCACTCATGTCGATCATATAACACAATTATGAACTCAACCTCAGTCAGTTCCAATAAGGCGTTCATTAGACTGTGGCTGTATTGATTGCAGGGGATCGTTGTTCAGGCATTATTTACATGCAGAGAACGTGCAGACGGTTAGAAGTTACAAGAACTACAAAGGCCATGAGACTCAACCCTACGCTCATATGTATTTGGCAACTGTTGGATCAAGTGATAGTTTCAAAGATTTTCATACAAAGTAGTGGTGACCATCCCAATATTTCCTACCACTGCAGCTTCACATTCAGACTTATGTTGGATTTCATTATGGAGTACTAACAGTTGATAAGTTGGAAATATTGCAGGGGAAAATGGAATAAAAAGGAGCAGCAGCAGTGAGCTGTTAGATGGAGGGCTGCAGGCGGCATTGGTAGAGTGGTAACCAACTCCTTCCACTCAGGATCTGTGCAGCTTAAAATTAGGAAAAGCATCACAGGATGTTTTTTTTTTTTTTTTACTTGGCTCCTTTATTTCAAATGCAAAAGCGTGCTTTGCCGCACCCATCATTCTGCAACATCTAGTGTTACTCTGCAGGTGCAGGTCTCAAATATAGTTAGTATTTATCTGTTGGCATGTTACGACATACAACAAAAAACCCAGTGTATAGCTACCACAGCTTTTTTATTTAATTCCTCCACAGGGGTGGGCTCTATGGGCACGGTAATGCAATCAACCGTGGGCTTCTGCTGCGCACAAGAACCTTTTGCCACAATATAATCCCTCCCGTGTGATTTTCTTGGTGTCAGTGGAGTGATGGCAATTACGGGCCCAAGGGTGCCAGGCAGGTGGCCTTTGAGTTTTAAATCAGTCAGGTGGTCTATAGGGGCCATTTAACCTAGCTTACCTGACTTTTTTTTTTTTTTTTTTTTTTTTTTTTTTTTTTTTTTTAAATTGGAACCACTTTGACGGGGGGGACGCACATACAGTACCCAGTATCTAGTATGTGTGCATGACTGTGTAGAATATGTTATGTAAAAGCTGCCCTCTCTCCACTTTGCGAAAGAAATGCTATCAAATTGCTAGTGGGGATTCATGTGCATGAAACATTTATGTATGGTTATACACACTGCCATGCCACACATATAGACTGCACCTTTACTTGTTAAGTTAGAAAGAAGATTTCTTTTGTAACATTCCTGGAAAAAAATACAATATTAAGGAGGTGTACACACAAGAAGTGAGTCATGATGATGAAAAGAGCCACACGAAGCAACAAACTAAGCTCAACTCCGAGACAATGACCAATAAAAGCATCCAATACAGTTTCCCAAACACTCATCCTTCCACCATGGAGCGTTGGTTGAAGCAGACAAAGTGGCAGCGTTAATGGTATTTTCTTTCCAAACACAGTGAAGAGATGACAATAGAAATAAAAATATAAAGCTCCATTCACGCAATTTACTATGAAACATAAAAGGTGAGATGTATCCAAGAGGGTTACCTAGGCAACTAGAGCGTTTGAAACGTCCACTTAGGACCAACTGCTAGTTAGCAAAGGATGTTAAACAGCTTTATATTTGGATGGGCTTAGTTTTGGAGCCAAATGTTGGAGTTGGAGTTCTCTGCAAATGCTTGATTATTTTACAGCCACATAATTTTCATTATACATTATTTGTTTTGGTTGTTTAAAAACGTAAAAAAAAATGTATCCGATTAATCGATCGATAAAGTGCTAGATTAATCGATTACAAAAAGAATCGATAGGTGCAGCCCTAGTAATGTCTGTATATGCATATCTGGTCAGTAACCATTCAGTTCCAACTGCTAGTGCAAATGAAACATCTCCTTCTGCTGGGTCCACACATATTAAGGCTTTAATTAGAAAGCAGTCGCAGGAAATGCAGTTGGCATTGTTAACTTAACACCAAGTGGGGACATAGATTTTTTTATGTTAAACCTTTAATTGAAAAATAATGTACTCCTCAGAAAATGGTGATTTGTGAATGAGTCGCATTACTGTCCACTACCATTCTATAAACACCATTACACATTATGTGCATTCAGCTGATTAGCCTAAGACGAGTAAAATGAAGTTCAGCTACCTTTTAGCTTCAACTTTATGTTGTTGCCGTTATGCAAAGACTGGATGGCATCAAAGCAAACAGTTTGAGCCTTATTTAACCTTTTGCAAACGTCTACACTGCAGACCTGACTCCCCATATTTAATCTATTGAACTGCATAATCAGAAAGAAAAGATGACAGTATTTATCTTTTTTTTCCCCCCTTCATGTTAGCTTATCTCTCAAATGCTCTTGCAGAAAGTCTTCTAAAGTTTTATTCCTGCTCCTATTTTGGGGGGAAACACTTCAAAATAATTGGACAACTTCCACTATACAGCAAACGCAAAGGTCAGGTAAACTCACAGGAAATATGCAACCACCAAAGTCTTTTCAGCTTTCCTATTAACTTGTCTAACTCCATTAAAATGTAAAAGTTGGAGAACAGTTTAAATCTAGTCACTAATATATCATCTGAACTTCAACACGTTACCCCACTTAGCATGTGCAGACAAGATCTCAGACCTCATATGTTCCTAGTCCTAGTTTTATTTTGTGGATGCCAATATGTGAACTGGATATTAAGTATTTTTTTGTATTACTGCTGGGTATTTGTGGTTTATTCTCATAACCCTGACCCAAAAAGCAAAGTCGCGCAGCAGTAGGTCTCATTGGTTAGTATTATTTACTCACACAAGAAGCTACCAGCTGCTAGCCCTTTCCCCAGACCGTTCTGTGCAGACTTCATGGGGAGTATAGGTTTTCTCCATCACCACAAAACCTAAATTACCCCTCTAGTGACCGAGTGTGGATGTAGCTGTGAATGTGCATATGCTGGCCTTGTGTGGTTTCCCACTTAAATTTCTCATCTCTAGTATCGGTTTCTCCAGCTGTGGCTCACCAGGAAATGTTGTTTTTGTATGATCTTCAAGATGCTGAAACTATGACTCAGTCTGGATATTTTTGTGTAAGCGAAAACTCCCCAGAAAGAGATGCTAATGAGAGAAAGAGGTATTCCTTCACTAACCCCGTTGGCATTTTTTAGTCCATGTGGGCAGATGCAGCTTCCATTTCTACAATTATTCCTTCTATATTTGTCCTTTATTTTAATTAAAGGTTGCAAATGAATCTGCAGTAGTAAGATCAGAATTATAAAAAACACCAATTCATTAGTTTTGATTTCTATTAAAAGGAATAAAAGTCATTGTAAATCCGTGTCTCCTGGGCTGCTACGTTCAAACGCATACGTTTTAAAACGTACTAACACTACACAGTTTCAGCCTGGAAGCTCAACTGGCGTGAGTCAACTCTTGCAAGGCCAAGGCAGCTGCAGCCTCAAGCGGTCTCCATGGCAAAGAAAAGTTAATTGGGAATTTTAAATTAAAGGAACAAATAATGTTCTTGGAGATCATATTGATAATCTGCATCGTGCACTTTCAAAATTTAACAGCACATTTGATTATTTAAATTTTGTGCATAGTTCAAATTTACATATTTTGGTCAATGCTAAACAAATAGAGGCTAACTAATTAAACACTAATTTAACTTTGTGAGATTCAGAATTACTGAAACTTATATGGACTTACTAACCATTTATTAAAGATTTAGTTCAAATTTTCTCTTTGAAGTACTGTGGTTGGATAATTGTATTTTGAAATGATGCCTATGGTACTACCCAAGTCCTGTAAACACACTTTGACGTGTAAAATCGGTGCTCTTGCTCTTGTATACTTCTGTACGGCAACAGATTACAGCTTGTCGCAAACTTGGTGGCCAGGGCATTACACTACCTTGACATGTGCATTCATTTCCATTCCTTATTACAGCATTTGACTCCTTCTGCATGCTTATTTGCATGCATTCATACCAGGGAGCGGGTGCACTTCGGCACTGTTCCCTTCTCCCTGACCTGAACAGCAGCGAATCGCTCTGACATGTTGTTAAGGTATCACTAGGTAAACATCACTTGTCCTGAACTTTCCAGCTGCAGGGCTTCTTAATACATGGCAATACAGTGACACTGTGCTCCACTCCCATTAACCTCTGTCTGTAAACATGGCTGTGGCAGTGGATGGCAGGGGGAAGGCTGCTTTGCATTTGCAGCACAGGTTGGGTGACGGGAGTTTGAGGTAGATTGAGCATGATGAATGTTAATCAATGATACAGTATGTCCCGAACTGCATAATGAGCTTGTCTCTCAAGTCTTCCATGCCTCTGCAAATAGAGTTTGGCTTCTACCTCTCATTCTGTATTCAAGTGTGTATGTGTACGCGCCATTAAATCTGCACTTGAATAGCTGAAGGAATCTCAACACGCTCATGTTGTTGTGAGGGCTTTTGTCATAAATTCTGAAATCCTACCTTGAAATACTGCCAAGTGCAATGTGTGCCAGAGAAAAAAATACTTTTGGGGTTCTATTGCTACCACTTTGATTATAAGAACAGTCAACACGCTGTAGTATTTTGAGGGTGGCTTTCACCTGGCTGCTGCACAAAACAAGCAATCGGAATTAACCGTTTGCTCAGTATTCACTTTATTTCCGTGTTTGCGTTGTGAGAGTTACATTTCTGCTCCTTTGTCTATACGGTCAGACTTCATCCTCATCAGACTTGATGGCTGAAGTTTGACAAGCTGCAATTTTATAATCAGGCATTATTTTTGACATTTTATTTCTTTGATTATTTTGCTGATTTCCTTTGATTATTTCACTGATCAGCCATTCACGAATGTATGTCGAAGCCATAATTATTTTGATGAACAGACGGCATCCAAGTCAGGCAAACAACAAACTTAATATTGTAGTTGGACATATTGTAGTTGTGTACACAGTTTGTGATGCAGCATTATCCTGTACAGTTACAGGGGCTTTCAGTTTGGCTTATTCCACACGTAGTCGTATGTAGTTGGTGTCCAACCAAGAAGCAAAGTTAAAAATTCATCGGAAGGTTGTAGTGGATGGTTAGTTTCCACAACATCACCGCGTTTATTAGTTACTTTGGTAAGTGCTTCATTCATTTAACTGATGTGATACAGAGCACATTTTTGAAAGTATTGCATTCAGTTGGCAGTATTTTTGTGTCTAGACCACTTATTTTGGCGGCAGTAAACTATACTTACAGTTGACTTAATTTTATAAGTTTATGTTTTGTTTTTGTCACAAAGAACCCAAATTTCTTTCAGATTTGCGCTCCCATGAGACTGGAGACTTTCACGGCAGTTATAAAATGAAAAGTAATCTTTTCTGAAACTTAGGTTTGCTCTCCTGAGTCTATAAAGTCCATCATGTCTCTTCTTATTAAAAGTGTAACTTGATATAATGTTCTCATTGCACAGATTACCCAACTAGGTTGAAGTGGTCCGAGAATAGAACCCTGGGGAATTCCTCTGAGTAAGAGCTGTAGTTGAAACCAAAGTTTTCCCTTCGAAGCAGAAATAATCTAAACCATTAGAAACCCAGTAGGCAGGCCAGTGCATACGCTCCCATGAGACCTAGCTCATAAACAAGACTTATTAAAAAGAGCTGAATTATCCTTTTTGCTTGCAACATAGGCAGTATGTGCTGTAAGATATTCAGCAGTCTGTCAATTCCCAGCAAGTCTTTTGAAATTCAAATATCATGCAACATCTTGTAATAACACAAACGCTTGTATAAGACGTTAATGTAATCTTTTGTATCCCTTTCAAGAGGGGAACAGTAGAGGGTGTCATCTTTCAAACAAGTTAGTTAATATAAATGGACACAATGATGAAACAGTGTGAAATGTGTGGACACCCTGCTTCGCTGCAAATGCCATGTTTTCCCCCTGCATTTATCATACTGGGAGAAGTGACTTGAGCATAAATGGGATTTGACATGTTTGAACAAGGCATAACAGTCAAGCTGTGGAAGCTGATCCTATAATCAAAACCAGGGTCAAGAAATGAGGGGGGCATCTCATTTCCTCCCATTAGGTCCCCGTGGCTGCTAAAATGTCTAATGACATGTCTGTGGATGACGCCTGTCTTTACATATCACCTGTATGTGTTTTTAATAGAGATTTAGATTTGACAGAATGCCCACCACTGACTCAGTCACTTCCTTCACTATTTACAGTGTGAATGAATATAAGGGAATAAATCCATAAATGTACTTCAGGTTGATGGGATGAATGGAATATTGGTGGGCTGAAAAAGACCAAATAGAAGGAGTTTTGAATGACTAATCGAGCAAATAAATTCATGAACTGGAGTTTGCACAGATGGCTGAGCCACAGATTGACTTTTAACCAACACACCATCTTTCTTTTAGCTTAACCATTCATGCTGGGGTTTGGTTAACACAAAGCAGCGCTTTGAATTCAGCTTGGTCACGGCCATGCTTTGCTTCCCATGTCGTGCCAGTAGGCATATACACCTGTAGCGCAACTCCCAGTGTCATAACAAATTCAGAAAATAAGGGAGAGTTTAGTGTTGGAGTCACATCGACCACTCTTGGCAGATGGGAATGTTTGTATCACCACATGGGGCATGCAGGTTGTCCCAGCTCTCACTTTGGGGGGGCTGGTGTGTGTGTGGAGGCCATCTTGGACTGCGCTCAAACAGCTAGCAGTGACTGATGGGCCCAAGGGATGCTTCCCGCTGCCCAGCAGAATAAACACTTTATTTATTTATTTATTTATTAAGAACGTGGCCCTGTACAGCTCTGAGAAATCATGCGGGGAGTCAGCAGATCCCAGGGCCGTAAATGGTACATAGCGAACTGGCACTCTGCCTCGGACTGGAAGTCAAATGCATTGGTAGCATTTTATGTTAATGTAAATTAATGTTTGTTTTTTCATGCTTCCTTCTAAAAGGGCATGTTTGCAAAGTACTGTGTTTAAGGACATAATCACTAGTGTTTCACCAATAGGACTTCAGCCTGCTTGCCCGCCTACGCCATTCAGTCAGGGCTGCACATCCTTAGTCGATAAAATAGATTCTGACTGAACACAAAGTTGTACACATGACCTTAGACAATGCTTAAGATATGGATGGAACTGGAAAGCTACACATTGAAGAGTTTGCATGTTTCACACATCACTCAGCATCACTGACAGTCTCTATAATCACCAGTCTTAAACCAAGAGTTGCACCAGAAAGGTGCACGAGACTAGATCCAGTCACCAGTTTGCAAATCCACTTGGACCTGCATCAAAGGAACATCGTAGCGTATGGCATTATAATCCATTTATACGACTCCTCCAATCACAGGCTAGTATCTGGTTGTTTACAGACCCTTAACATGCGACTTCCCTAATGCAAACCTAACCTTCCAGTCGTTTAGAACTGAAGAAGCTACTTGGATGCGTTGGAAAATGTTCTTGAGATGCTGCATTTACATGAATGGAACAGACCAACAAGTAAAAACATTATTCCTCCAGCTACAGCTGTCACAGGCATGGAGGCATAAAAACAAATGAACCGCCATCGGGCTTCATTTGTGAATATTTCTTCCACTCTGGTCACAGACTTATTAAAACCCACCAAATGTTCGCTCAAATAAAACAAAGCAACTACCAAAATAAATAAACCATGATATCTTTTGTAGTTAAAAAGGGAATTATTCATAACACAAAGAGAAGTTATTCATACTTCACTGTGTGTTATTTTACTAGTTTATTCATCTTTTACTTGAAAATAAAGATAGATTCTTCCCCAAAAGCAGAAACTTGATCAGAATGAGTACTATATGCATCTCAAAGTCAAAGATATATAAATGACTGGGGAATATAGCGGCTTAAGCTTCCCACCTTGCCATTGTAAGCTCTCTCCTGGGATCAAAGATCAACTTCTCATATAATGGCGCCACCAATATCCTCACCAGCGCAGAGGCAAAATCCGCCTGGACTAATTGACCCTACCGGAGAATACACCAGGGGCTTTATTGCTACAGCATATTACACTAGAAGTGAATACAGTTTGAAGCTTAAGATTTATTTATTTCAGCCTTGACAACAACTTTTTAATAAATTGTCCCAGCCTGCTTTGGATTTACGTATATATCGAGTTGATCCCCAGCATGTCCATCACCAATACTCAATGCCAAACATGGCAGAAAATAAGAGTTTGGAGAATGTGCATTGGCACGTTGCCTCTAGGTTTGTTTGTGCAGAAATTATTGGAATAAAACACTTAGACTGGCAGTGAATTCTGAAAAACACCTGGACATGGAAAAACCCCGAAATCTGATCTCCTTTTCTGTAGCAAAATTCCATCCAGCAATTTCATGGGTTTGGATGTGCTACATATCTTGGCAAAACATTCACGCGTCTATGCCGTGGCTGAATTTTAATCTATTAATTTATTTCCTTTGCCTCCATTTTCTGATTTACCAGTACCTACAAGCCAGGTGCTGGCAGAGCCATTTACTCGTAATAAATCTGCAATCCAAAGTGCTGAGATGAGCTCTGAACAATCTGTTTCTAACCATTTATTTATGGCATATGTTAATGACTCTTGTGCATGCATCAATCTCTGGGTGCATTAGGGTATAGCAAATAGATCTTAGATCAGTTCTAGATGGTTGATAAATGTCATTGTGAAGCACTACAGCCTAAGTGACAGTTGACATTTTATGATGGGAGCACTCTTAATAACAAAGCGTCTGTATCTCATCTGCCACGTGATGTACACAGCTTCAAAGTCACAGTCACAAAAGCTACCTGTTGCTTTTTTTGGTGCTCTAGTACGAACAGATATCCACAAGGAAGATTATTAAACTTTAAACTTGTGAGGCCACTTGCAAATATACTAGTATCAGAAGAAGTCTTCTAAGGCTGTGGTACAGATCTGGACTCCTAGTCCCACTTAGAGGAGCACCAAAGCTCTGGAGCTGCCAAAATTAGATTTGCAGATGTTAAATAAAACCATACTTACACACTTACACTAAAGGTTGTTTTTATGATTCTACAATTCTATTAGTAAGCCACTTTGCAATGTTCTATCACATGGCTTTCAGTTTTATCAGGTTAGCCAGAAAGTTGTAGACAGGCTAATCAATAGTAATCCTGTTTTTCATGCATTCAGAGCATAGTTATTTTATAAAGGAAACACGCCTGAGAAACCTGAAAGTGTTTGTGTGTCATCCAAAGAGAAATTAAAGCTATAGCTAAAGAGCTCCCTTAGCTTCAGTTTGAGTGGCGAGGAGCTAGCTCGGGACAGTTTTGGATTGAGGTGCTGTATTTAAACATTATGCAGCATGCTTCAAATGCTTCTCTGCAGGAACAAGTATAGAGCTTCAAGAAAAAGAAACAAGCTGGAAAGTACTAATCGAAGAGAACATTACAGGGGTGCCCCATTAAACCCCACCTACAGTCAATGGGTGTCAGCACACCTCCTGTCTGGAGATGGTGCAGAAGCCAAGCAATGAATGGGCGGGGCTAGCACCAAGACCCCCATAGCAAGACCTACCTAACATAAAAAACAAACATCAATATCACTTGGACTGTACGCTAAATTTAGAATACTCAGACCACTTTACTTTGTCATCATAAAGCCTTTCCCCAATGGGGAGCTGAAGCCATTATGTTGATCAATGCTTTCGTCAGCACCAGACTCCAGTGATAAAAACACTCATTTTACCTTTAGAACACCACTGTTGCCGGTCTACTGCTGGCTCTGCTGGCTCATTGTGCAACTTTGGCGTATTAACACATTTGATTTAATGTGTTAATCTGGATCTAATGCGTTTCATCTCCAGAGTCACACAGCTGTGCACCACAGACCATGTCTTTAAGCAAAGAATAACTTAAAAACAGCTCTACTGGAAGTGTATATGCAAACATGAGCAGGATTGATTATGCTAATCTAATCTGCACGTATAGAACAATGTCTCATCAGCGATGCTCTTCTATAGGCTGACTGCTTAAACAGTTAATTAATCTTAATCTCTGACATGACACCGTACAGGATACATGTCTGTGTACACAGGGAGGATGATAACATTGTCCAAACATAAGCAAGAGCTGTGGAATACCTATGGTGGTAAGCTTACAGAGTTTAATCAATATCTCTGCTGCTGTCCTGTGAATGCAGTGCCCTCACCAACCCTTGAGCAATCCATGCAGAAACCCTCGGTACACAATGCCACTGTAATGACACAGAGGAGAGGCAGTGGATAAAGAAGACTCTGACAAATCCCTTCTCCTTCGTCTTGTGTGACAATTAGAGGCTTGAGGTTTTGATTTTGTATGCAGACCAGCAGTGAAGGGTATTAATTTATGCCCCAGTGTAAATGTGATTTTATTTGAAGCAGCAAGACGGCGTTGCCTGACAAGCCTGTGATGTAACTTTCTCTCCTCTCTCACTCGCTCTCCCTCCCTCTCCCCGGGTGAGACGGAGTTCAGCCGAGAGCCAAATTTTAAATGCCAGGGGTCACTTTTTAAAAGATCAACGCGGATTTTAACTGACGGATTTTCTTCAGCGTAAAATTAATGCCTTGAGGTGGCAGTGCGTCACCCTTGAACGTATGATTTCATTCTCTTTTAATTGTCTACGCAGTGAGAGACTGAACTAAGAGCAGAGATTAAAGGATTCTTTTTAAGAATCTTTTCAAAGCACCCCCCCCCGTCTCACTCGTGACTAATTTGGTTAGCGGTATTCTCCATACTACTGCTTTAATGCGCTCGCTGTTGTGGGATGCTGAGTCACTTCATTCGCAGTCATGACAAAGCCACGCAAAGCGTATGCTGCCATTTTCTCGAGCTTGTGATCTTTTTTGAAAACAGATGCAAATAAAAGAATCGCATTTAGCCAAAAACTTGGAGGACAAATATGTTTAGCACTTTGCCGAAATGTGAAACTGGTCTGAAAATGCAGATGTTGGGCATCGCTGTCACTCAGCACGATTCAGAGAAATAAAAGGCCATGCTAGCAGCTCCATGAATTCTCTGTGGATTAAATGCCAACTTTATCTTTCTCAAAATGACTGCGGCTATGTTTACTATGTTTACATACTGTATATAGATCCCTATGGCAACCATTCTTATTAGAGACTGCAATACAACTGTTTACATGGAGGCTGCATAAAACGTTTCCAGAACATACACAGAAGTATTTACATGCCACAAAACATCACTGTGCATCTGATTTTACTGACATACACGCAGCGGCTCTGCCTGTTGCAGAGGAGTGCAGTATCTGCTGTAAATGTGTCAGAAGAAGTAGTTGACTTCTATAGATCCATTGAAAACATCAAATTCATTCAAGAGAAAGTGGCGCCTGGGGCGGACACGTATTTCTAACAACACTGCTCACATTGATTCCACTGTGTCATCTTTTCAAACACTGCTATCTCCATCTTTCCGCCCCTCTGGGAAACTCGTGGCATCACCCGATGTTTACCGCATGTGGGGCATACATGCATAAGAAACTGAAGCCATTGGGAAGATGCTAATGCTAAAGTGGTCATCTTAAAGATTTCCATGCAGATAAATGCCTGTTCCGTCGCTGTCTGTGCTGGAAAGAGTCAATAAAACGGTGATTGAGCCTGAGTCACCGATGACATTATATGCATGCCTCGTATTCACATCAGGGCGTCTGTGGAGACGTTTCCTGTCACGCATGATCCATCATGTCTTTCCTCTAGCCAACTGACTAATAATGTCACACAGCAGACTTGATTTGGATCTCTGGGATTGAGGTTAAACACACACCAGCATGTTTCACTTATTGCCAAAGAGATCACAATGGCGATCTTGAAGCTTGCCACTTAGAAGACACGGAGTTGACAATGCAGGCCTTGTTCAAGATGCGGGCTTTTTAAGGCACTGATTAGAACTAAACACAACTTGCAAATCAAAATCTTGTGCGTACCATTAGTTTAAGACAAGTAAAGCTAAGTAAAGTTCTGCACAAATCCACCCAAACAAGGTTGACATACTCTGCAAGAAACATAAAGTCATCATCATTCATTATTTCCAAACAAAGGATGTATGTGCACACATTTATGGCAATTCTTCTCATAGCTGTTGCAACATTTCATTTCAAACTAAAGCAGCAGAGCGACTGACCATCCTCACTGCTCATGCTGTGGCTGCTGGACATGGGCCTGAAATGTCTGGCAAGCTAGAGTGAGCCAACCAGTCACACCATGTAACAAAGCTCATGGCAGCCTTGTAGAACCAGCCAGGAGAATGTCACACCCACAGATCCATATGCCTTTTCAACTCAACTGGACATTATCTCATGAAGCGGCTGCCATTCGATTCCCCGGCACTCGTCATGGGTCGTTGTTTGTGCAGCAGGCGTGCTCTGTTGTGGTTTTTATTTTATTTTTTGATCTTTCTCGCGTTCGATTCCGATCTCATCAGGGAAAAGTAATCTGATGTGATCCTATTAACGGGAAGATCTCACATCTGCTCGTGAGCACAGATCCGAGCTGGTGGAGTTAATCCTCAGCTGATGCCACTTTGGCTGGCTGCCTGCTTTAGCATTTTGTTTCCTTACAATTTGTTGATGCATTAGGTCGCTGGCGCGAGGATGACCTGGGTCAACAGGCCGTATGCTAATGTCCCAACTCTTTGCTTGACCTTTTCATCTTCATGGGGAGAAAGGAACATGGAATCTGCAGCGGGAGCAGGAGTGACGCCGTATTGATGTTTTCTTTGAGTGGTTAAGTGTCCCTGTAAGCTGCGCCGACACTTCACAAACAGAATAAGAGATTCTGTAAAGATGAGCCACCGTGCCAGCATGGGCGGCTGAAAGAGAATACATACATAGCAAAGCAGGGAGATGTGGTCGCGAGCACGCAGAGTGTGTTATTGCATTACCTTGAGCTGTGTCTGGCCCCCTGTGCGTTGCGTCCCTACACAGTGAGGGAGTCAAAGGAAAATGTCAACCAAATGCTTCCCATTTAGCAGCATCTGGTCCGCTCCCAGCAGATTCTGGCCATTTATTGTGTCAGGTAATTGTTTGGTAATCTTACGCCAGCCGGTGCCCGGCTTTTGAAGGTGCGGCGAGGCTTCCTGTGAAAGACGTCATCTCTAACAGTGACAGCGTGTATTCCTTTTCACCTCCGTTTTTAGAGTTTGGGTACTCTGAATCTTCTACAAGCCCTTTGCTTTGAAAATACATTATAGCACCGGGAGCTGTGGCAGCTACCCGGGACACGTTCAAAGGAAAAAACACACATCCAACCTCATGTGCACTATGCCCTCCTATTATAAGCATGAGAATCTGCTCTTAGAGATACACACTTCAGTCGAGGTTGTGATTATGTGTCAGCGGGTGCGGGGCAGTGGGGAGGAGGAGCGTGGTTGTTATCTTCATGGCTGAACAAGAACTAGATGGAGGACAGGGAACAGCTTTCAAAAACTCTAAGCAGGACTTGGGGAGATAAGAAGAGAATGCTCCATTGGCCTAGCATTGTAAAACGGAAAATTGCAGCAGAATCGTCACAAAAGGAGCCCGTACATCCTGTAATTTACTTTCCAGATAAAGAATCATTGTAAGTCACCCGTTAACAGAATGACCACAGCTGTGTCGGCTAATGTATAGGCACATGTGGTGTTTTCGGTCTACAGGAAGATGCCTCCATGCTCGGTAAACATCGCCCGGACCATGTTAAGTGTGTGTTTGCTTGTAGATAAAGCCCATGCTTCACTACAGATGCATTTAGAATGAGTGAACGGAATTGGAGTGTGATTTAACGCCGCCACGGCTCGTCGACTTTACATTCAACGGGAGAGATTTTGCTTTTTGATGAGCAAAAATGTTTCACACATTATACACTGCAATATTTATTAATTTATGCTTTCTGATATGTTTGAAAGGGCCAAGCATCCTAGCTGTCTTATTAAATCAAGCCATTTACTTTCTCAGTGCAAAACTTGCTGCTATCTAAATCAATAAGACCAGCGAGAGGCAGTCTAGGGCCAACACTCCTTCGTCTGCATTAAAAATCATATCAACGAGACCGACAAACTGGAAGCGCACTAGACCACAAATGTGACATAACTTAAGGTTTCTCTTGGTCTGTGATTTTATGAGCCGCAAACACGCTTTAAACCCCAAGGCCTCCGCACGCTTCCTAGCAGATTGTCAGACACACTCTGCAAGGCGTCACAAAGACAGGAGAGCTGCAGTCCCTCCACAATCATTTCAGTCCAAACTGTTGGCACTCAAGCTTTGTCGCTGAAGGTGGCACACTGGGGTTGACAGGAAATACGGCAAGAATAACGGCTGCTGGTGCTGTTGCTAAGGCACCTTGGAGCTGTAAGATTCGAGAGCGGAGAGTAAAACCTAGCACCTTTTTATAGAGCATAAAAACATGGGATTACAGGGAATCTTCCTATAGTAGCTGTTGCTGAGTTATTGTTTTCCTGCCTGGTGCTGATGATGAAATATAAAAAGTAAATCCTTATGCGATGATGTGGAGCTTGAGAAAGTGAGAGGTGAGCGTGCCCATGTGATAAAAGACTATAGGTTATATGATGAAAAAGCAATTTGATATTAGCACCTGGAGCTTAGGGAACAGTAAGCTATTTCAGTCTGGTATTTTGTAACTGGCCTTTACAGAGAGAGCATTCGGATTGTTTTGTGTGCAAACGGTAGTACAACACGGAGTTTGAGTATGTTTCTGGACCTTGGAGTATTTCTGATTTGTAGACTAAAACAGGAAGTTTTCCAGGCCATGTTAAGACGTGGTATGATCATACGTCCTGGTTGGTGGACGGTAGGAGTGCATGTGTTCACAATATGCAATCACTTGCAATTGTCAAGTAGACCTTTTGAGACGTGGACAAAGCAAACCAGAACCCTAGAAGCATGGTCGAGCTCAAGGTGTTTATATCAGAAGGCTTTATCGTCCCCTAACCTGTAGTTAGAGCTGACAATTTGTGATTTAATCTCTCAGGATGCTTAAAAGGCTTTAGAATTAGGAGAAAAAAAAATTCATTTTGATTCAAATCTTCGTAAACTTTCACATTATTTTCCAAATGTTCGTCAGGTCGCAGATTCAAAGCACCTTGGGGAACTTACAGCAGTTCTACTGGGGATTTATGCTGCCCACTTTGCTTTTATCTTTTAATGCAATCCCAGAATTACTCTATGGGCAACACAGTTGGTCGTGGGTTTCATTGTTCTGACGTCTTTTCGAGAAAATCTGTTCTTATTTTCACATGAAGCAACATGACGACAACAAGAACGAATGACGCACTGAGTAATGTAACGCTATTTTATACATGTCCATATCAGCGTTCCTGCTTCTACTAATACCAGCAGACGGGTTCAACCCCCAAGTGAACATTCTGTAACGTGCCTATTTCAAGTAGAAAACATCTCAATTTGAAATGAATCTCCCCACTTATTTTCACAGTATGAATTTGAGTTTAGTCCCACGTTTAGCCCGTCAGCTGGGTATCGCTCCCTGCCGATGTAAACATTCGAACGCTCTGCTGCTCCCACTTCTTGGCTAGACTGCCCAGAGTGTGCTCCGAACACCGAGCAGATGATGCTCTGAATAAACAAACATTAAATCTGAGGGTACATGCCCCCCCCCAATAGGAGAACGTGTGCTCTGAATTTAGTCTTGCCGGTTACAATGGCGTCCTCATCTTGACGGCTCAATAAAGTATATATAATCTCACATCTTACACCAGTAAATTACAGCTTTCTGATCTCCTGGGGTTCCCTTCTAAAAAGTAGACATTTTTTCTAAAGTACAGTGTTTTCATATCTGAAATAAAGATGACTTAACAACCTCAACAAAGCACAGCTCACTGTGATTTGACCTATAATCCAGGATGGATGATAAATAATTACTATTAATGACCCATTTCTAACATTTACCCCCCCCCCCCAAAAAAAAGGAAAAAAAAGATACTTTGGGAGGATGAATTATACATGCAATGTTCATGCAAGCTTCAGTCACAGTTATTTTCAAGAGAAGGGTTTACCTTAGACACCGATGGAAAATGAAACGGATATCATTATCAGACCAGAAATGAGATCGGAGAAGCCCACTGGGGGAAGTGAATGAGTGCTAAATTGCAAGTTTCCTTAATAAAGTGATTTAAATGTCACAAGTACTTGGGGTTTTGACATTTAAGGGTTATTTTTATTAACATTACAAATGATAATAGTGGTCTGCAAAGTGAACGCAGTCTTGATGTCACCCACATGACTCTTGAAGAGCCTAACTCCCAGCTTATCCAAAGGTGGAGGGACTTGACTTGAGCCGAGGTGAACCAAGGCAAACAGCTAGAAATCTGTAATGACATGCGCTTGTCACATCAAGCTGTCAACCAAAACATTTTTGGTTAAACATTTTAACATGTGGATTAAATGCATTTCTGCATTTGCTTCATTATTCAGCCCCAGTGGTTGGAACTGCCTTTAACTGGGCAACTTGTCCACATGAAAAACATTTTAAAGGATCAACAGCACTAGATAACCGATGGCATGCTTATTCCTGTCTCACCACAATATCCTTTGTGAAATTGATCAAATGGAAATGAATCAGTGTTCACTGGTTTGACAGTTTACACCATGCAACCTTACCTTCAAATTAAAATAATACCCCGTCTACTCCCTGAGGCGCCTGAGAAGTAAACGTCACTCTGTGTCATGTGTTTTTTCTGAACTACGCTTGAATAAAACCGTATTATTATGTCATCATTCAACTCACAACAGTCGACAAGGACAAAAAAAGGCGAGCTACAGGTGAGAAGGTTGCAAAAGTGCAAAGTAAACGCCACAGTCTCTTCATTACATCCACCCATTGTCATTGCCAACAAGGAGGCGAGAGGCCTTCTTCTCAGCACACAGAGTCTGCGTCGACATCCTTATGTCAAAGCTATCCACGTTCTCTTCACATGGCAGATTTGTGTGTCCAGACAAAGTATTGGGTCTGCTTAAAAGATCTAATTAGACTCACTTGCCGCCAGAGAGTTGAAATCCGAATGGTTTCATGATGCCGGCGCGTCGCTCTAACCCCCTCATTTTATACATTCAAGGTGACGTGAAATGGAAGACGATACGCTAACGTGTCATACTGATTGACAGATTGAACACTGGGATAAACACATTTAAGAGAAGAGCTCTAATCACGCGCTATTGAGTTGCTGTTGTGAAGCTGAATAAAAAAAAATACATTCCAGGCAACCGCGTTGCCTTTGGGCTCAAATGCAATTGAATTGGACTGTCACCATTCAGACATCTCAACCAACTAAGAGTGTGCTCCATCTCTGACAGGTGTTTTTGTTTCTGGCAAGCATGTGCTGGAGACACCTCCACTGCTTTTAAGAATTCTTTCATCTCATTTGATGGAAATCTGCCTTTAGTGTACTGTTTAAAGGAATTCTCAAGACTCAAGTATATGCATAAAAATAAATGCGCAGCTGTCATTGCTTTTCTTTACATACATCTGTCTAGGGATAGGGAACTTCAATCATGAGTGTACTGTGCATTTTGCTTTTACAGATTAGCATCAAATGAATGAACATTCCCACTTATTGGAGTTTAAATGTCAGCATTTAAAATCGGAAGAGTTTAGAAAAGACGCTTGACTGACCAACTGATGCTCTATGTGAGCTTGTACATGGGTTAGTAGATCTAGCTCGCAATTAGTTAAAGGACCAGCGTTGTGGATTATTGGCACCTAGTGGTGAGATTGTAAACTGCAACTAATTCATACAGCCCCGTCCAAACATGTCAGCTCTGAAAAGGACATTCTGTGAGCAGGAGCAGCCGCGCACCCCACAATCCATCCATGGACACAAACAAACACGGGGTGAGCCACTTACACATGTCAAGAACAAAGTTCCAGCAGTGAAAAATAAAACACTCGACAGAAAAAGAAATGCACAAGAAGCAAAACATCTCTCGCTCATCACAACAAAAGAACTGAAGAATCAATTCCATTGCCAAGTGAAGATGTTCTGAAGCCCCTTTGTGCTCATCTTTCCCTAACTGGTCATCCATTTGTAGTTTGTACACGACACATTTGCTATCGACTGTTCTGCCTCCATACATCTGTTTTAAAATTAAGTCAAGCTTGCCGGTCAGAACTCCTTCAGCAAAGAATCAGCCATTCTGTTCTGAGCTATACGCCACTAAAAGCTAAATGTAAACATGTTTTAATACCTTTGATGCATTAATCAGGGATGATTGCAGCTTGCGCCACAATAACTTCAAAAGGCACTGCTAGGACATAGTAAACTGTCATAAATGTTTTTATTATTGCCAAGTTTGGATCAATACCTTAACAAGGAGCCTTTCACCAGCCAAGAAAATTAAACAGCTGATAAATTCTGCAGTGTTAAAATCAATACCTTGCCTTTTTTTTTCTTAAACACATCGCACAACATGCAATCCCCACACAGAGTGGCTTTGCCACGCTATATAAATCCTCACCTGGAGAATAATGTAAGCATTTCTGCATTTATGCTTTCTTGCCCTGAATTGGAGCCGTTCTCCTTTGGGAATTATGACATGGGAACACATTTAGTGTGTGCTGCACTGTGTGTTTTCACAATTACTTCCTTCGCCGTGTAATCTGCCTTCACGCCAATAGTCAGGGGAATTGACAGCATCCCATATTGTGTCGCGCTAAAAGTCGAATTGTGCATGTTCTAATCACTGATTCTGCTAAATACATTAATTGCATCAACAGTGGCTGCAGCAGAACTAAGCTCCTTAGGAGAGCTGCTTGCATTGTGTGCGTTTGGCTGCCCCATTATATGAAGAGTGGAGATCAATGCGGCGCCCTAATGGTTATGCTGGGGGATGTGAACTGTGGGAGCCAGTGCTGTGTGTGTACGGCAGAGAGACGGAGCTCAGGGAACCTGGACGAGACCACAGCAGGACCCCTTGAGGGCGTCGTGTGTCCATCAGGGCCTTTGAAGCCAACTTGATAACATTTCAGCACACATCAGTGAGAGATGCCTCTGCTCTGTGCCGGTCTATTAATCCCACATGCAGCAGAGAACTCGTGCAGCATGCAGCTATATAAGCTACATCCAAATGTATCATTCGTTTAGAAAGACGTCACTTTAAAAGGCTCTCATTAATTTTGTTTGTACAAATTCTTAAAACAAAAAAATGAGATTTTGGAATGATTAATTAGTACTACAACATATTTTAGATATCTTTAACAATTTTGTGTGAATAAATATAAAAAAATAAAAAAATAGCCAGGATTTTCTCCTCTCTCAGGTGTGGCTCTTCACATTATTAACAATTCAACCTTTAGAAGCAAGACGCCGAGTTCGTCTGTAGTTCTGACAACTTTTCCTGATGTTTCTCTTGCTAATGAGAAGGTATTGACTATTCCGAGTGAGCGTTCGACGGGACTATGGAAGCCCGGGCTTCAAGTGCAACCACATTATTCTGTTTTCCTTGCGAGGCGCCTACATACATCAGGATGATCCATCTCCAGAGTCATTAACAAAATCACTTTAGTGCGGTTCTGACAAGCCTCAGTGATTGCCGCTAATGAACTTAGCACATCACAGATAAATCAAAGCTAGGAAAAAGACTTGGTTCATGCACAGCTCAGAAAACGAGCAAATAATCTGTGCTACCTAATGCTTAGTTGGCCTGGGATGATGAGTGACGTGTGAAACCTTTGTAAATTCCCTTGTCCTTCATGAAAACAAGCAAAAAAATTGCTTCCTTAAAAATTTTAGTGACTGCAAAAGTTGGTCACGAAACAGGTGTCGTAAAGAGTGGCACCAAGAATGAATTCTGCGCTTTTAAGAAACCATTTCTGTCTCTGGCACGGCGTTGAGAGATATTGCTTCAGCGTTTTCTGCCTAATTTACATCTGTCAGTAAACTGACAGCCGAGAAAAATGTTCCTGAACAGTGGGACGGCTGTGAGCACAGTGTGTAAGTTTAATAAACTCTCACCGCAAACGCCCTCAGCAAATACATTTAAGCGTTTTGCATAAGTCGAGCGGGTCACGCAACATCTTCCGCTGTGATTCATTTCATCCCGGAATCCGGCTCGTTGTTAGTATTCCCCGACGCCGGCGTCTGAGCGTTTCATCATGTCTGAATGCAGCCACAGGTCTGCTTACAGTACAACTGGGGTTTGTGTGCGTTTGCGAGGTGAGGGGTCACCATCGCTGTCAGCCAAAACCTCTACACATCTCACATTCATAACCTCATGCAAATTTAATTTCATGCTTCCTTTTCCTGTTCATCAATATTTCACATCCCCTCTTCTCTTGCTGGTTGAATAAAGCCTGTATTAGTTTGAATATTTGTTCATGTATCAGCATGATTTGTCAGCTTTCCTTGACGGACTAAAAACAAACATGCATCCAAGTATACGGGATAGCGAGTAAGTCATTGTAGATACTGTATGCACTGTACAGACATATGCAGTAATGAGTTGCAGGACGCCAGAGAGAGCTAAGGTGAAAAGCTCAAAGTTAAAGCAGCAGCTGAAGAGAGCTCATTAAAAAAAGGCAAGGAAGTGAAACAAAGAAATCATTGCCCAAGGATCTGCAGACGACTCTGCAAAAGCAGGGAAAGTAACACTGCAAATTTACAGTGTGTTAGCCTATAATCACGGAACATTATGTGGGGGAACATCGTGGGATATGCTGCAAGTCAAAGTTTGACTCTTTTCTCATGGCAACATATGCAAGTCATATTGGAGAGATTAACTTTCAAGCTGGTTTGGGTGCGTTGGATGGATCCATATGTTCATAATTATTTACATTTCTGTCCAGATTCCAGGAGAAAATCCAATTCTGTGTAAATATATAAGCAGTTCCCTTTGGTTTTAATCTTTAATCTATTTGGGTTATCTTCAAACAGGCAGCGGTGTTCATGTTGTTTTGTTTTTGTTTAATTCTTTTTAGCTGTTGTATTTGGAAGTGTGGTGACAATGATTCACAACCATCTCAGACAAGCCCAGTCCAAAAAACAAAACAAAAAATGTCACTGAATGACTCACAAACTGGCTGTTGCAGTTTAGAGAAACATCTGAATGGACAGATTTGCTCTTTTCACCAAATGCAACCGAAACTGCTCACAAAAGACGAGGCAGATTTTACGCTGCGATAGTCGAGCGCGCCGCCTCATCCGATAACTTCCCAAATCAGTACACCTATTCAAGCTGTGGCTACACGCCGTGATTACAGAGAACCAGAGGAGACGTCCTTTTTGGGAGTGGACCTCTGCTGCGTCCTCCTTCTGAGCTCAATTATAAGCCTTATTATTGAATGTGAATAAATGAACAGCCGGCCTTAGTGCAATTAGAGCAGACAAGAGTCGAATGAACAGTGAGGGGACGGAAAGGGCAGGTTCACAGTGCCTTCACAGCCTAATTGGAGCACCAACTCTCTCCTATTTTAAACCACTCCTGGACCACTTAACATGTTGTTGTTACCTGGACGAAATGAGATTAACAGAAAATCAATTATCTGGCTGGAAAGCTGAGCACGGACGTCTTTTATGAGGCCTGGATTAACAGAAATGGTGATCCTGTGCTAATCAAACGACCACAAATATCACAATGAATCATGTTTGTGTTCATGTGATATTGGAACGCATCGCTCTTATTCTGGTGGTGGTTATTATTGGAGGTTGTGTTGCTATTACCTTTGACACCGGTGTTTCTCTTGTTTGTGGGTCATTGTAACTGTTTTAAGCTCTGCTATCTGCGTTTGTTGTTAGATTTACCATTTATGGTGTTTATTTACTGCCAATTGTGTTGCCAGTGCTATTATTGATTCCATTATTTTATCTCAGTATTTTCACTTATTTGTGGTGGCTATAACGGCTAATTAAATCAACAAACCAAGAACAAAACCAGACCATCTGACAATTTGGCAATTAAGTGCACCACATGTCGTAGTTTGTAGACGAACAGACATTTGTGTTTTACCTAAATACATGTCATAAATTCTTATTGCTCCTGATAAAATTCAATAAAATCAACCATTTGTTGTTTGAAACAAGTGATTCTTCTCACTAACAAAGCCTGAGCCCACTGGGTTCACCGACTGCAGAGAGATCTCGCTCCCCCCTTGCATTTCAAACAGAATTTGTCCGGTGCACAAAGGCCCTGTCCCAAAATCGCAGCCTAATGAGACACAAAGGATTTTAACGCAGCTAGTGAGACTACATCAGACTTGTAAAGCAGATGCTTTGAAGATCTTTCGCTTCTTTTCTGCCTCCGCTCCAAGCCTTGCTGTCCCATCCGCCACCTTCCCCACAGCAAGGCCGCTCGTTCTGCAATATGTTGATTAGGGGAATAAAATTTAAAAATAAATAAATAAATAATAGTAATAAAAAAAGAAAGAACAGCAGGGACTGACATTGATTCTAAGTGTGACTGATACCACTTTGGAGAAAACTCTGCAACTTCCCAAACAGACCAACTCTTCTGTGTGCAAACCCTTGTTTCTTACTGCTCTCTTTGACACTATATTTTTTAATCAAATTAATGGTCAGTTATTCAGGAAATCTTCAGCACAACGGATAGCGCCCTTCAGACTGGAGACAGAAAATGTCTCTTGGTGTCTAAGTTCCCTTGAAACAGCTCAAACTAATTTATTGCGTATTTCGGGTTTACAAAAAAAAAAAAAATCTATTTTTACAAACTTTACAAACTGTTCACCCAAAGGGACAATGTTTCTCAAATTATTTGCTTTAGTAATGAACATTTGAACATTGAAACATAATGTACATGATGATTTTTGCTCCCAGACGTAGGTTGTTCCGGGTTGTTCATTCAACAGAGCTACGGGCGTCACGTGACTTTGTTGACACCGCCATATTGGCAGAAAAACTGAGGAAAAACAAATAGCACCAACACTGATTTCAGGCTATCCGAGTTTACTGCGCACTTTAAACTGACAGAACTTGACCAGTACAAGGCAAAACTAGACAGAATATATATCACGGACCCTTATCATGCCCCAGGTGTTTTTTGAGCACTGAAGCAGCCGGAGCTGACAATGTTCCTGACCTGCAGTACCTGGTTATAACTATCTCATTAGCTTTACTTAGTCCTACTCCGGAGAGTCGCTGAAAGCATACAAGAGCCTGGTACAAATGGACGCAGACAGGCTTCACATCCAGCTTTGGTGTTTGTGGGCGGAAAATAGGGTCGTCATCACTGGAAGGGTAAGTGTCCCTTCTTTACAGATATGCAACATCATAAGGGCGGTTAATAACCGCAGTGAAGTTAACGTTAAGTTAGATATTCCACAGACATTCGCTCTGGGTAAACCTCTTGTTCGCTACAGGTACAGTGCGACTCCGAGCAAGCTACTCCAACATTTCAAGTGCACCCGTACTGCAGCCTATACAGTAAACACACGGAGCTAGGAGACGGCTACAGCGTGTATCGACTTCCGGTTTTCAAAATAAAACCGTGGGCTATTTAAATCAGAGATACTGAGTGTTTAAAGCTATTGAGAAGGCACTGGGCTAAAACAAGAGGTGCATATCATGCAGCTAGTGTATTAACATGATCCAGTACTGATTTAGTGTCAATTGATCACATGGCCTACAATATAGTGAGCTAAAATGCTAATTTAATGTAACTAAATGACCTACACTGAAAAAATTTTCTTTGGAGGTTCATAACAGTGACTTACCTACAATAACAAATACCTGTTTAATCTTGAATTTCTTTCTCATTGTGAGTGGTTTTAGTACAGAATAAACAACACTCCTTTGTAATCCACGTAATAACCATTAGTGTCTGTTGGAGATCGTGTTAAAACATGCGAAATAAACAAGATATTACACCTGGAAAACGCTGGATTCTGTCCCTGATATGAAGTCAAATCCCACCGGCCTGTGTTTTCGTACCTGCTTCTGGCGCGTTTTATTGGAGTAGTCCACATCTGCGTCGAGCCGATCTTTGGGAATCCTTTAAAACTTTGCTTGTCCACGACTATTCTGTACAAGGGCAAGTCTGTTGCTGGCAGGTGTCAACAGTATAGTAATTGGAATGGCGCGCTTTCTTGTCACTATTGCGGGTTTGTGACGTCAGCTACCGGATCTCTATAAAAGGAGATGGAGACGGACCCACGTGTAACAGCGCCGCTCACATCAACTCCGTCTTTAATCATCTTTTCAAACACTTATTTGAATAATTTGTTCAACTTATTAATTGGAAATGGAAATCGGATCAAGTGTTTACATGGTTATTAGTTGCTAATAGTTTCCCATTAAATGGATAATCAAAGTTTTACACCTGTGCCCTCAATCACATTTTTCCACCCAGGCCAGTCTGTTCAGATTGAGACAGTATGTTTTTATTCTGACTGGGCTGTTGTTTTTATTGTCTTAGCACAGCCACTTTAAGCTAACAATTCTGTTACAGAATCCTTAACATTTTAATGTACATTTACTGCGAGTTTGTGGATAACTGCAGCGCCATAAGCAATATTGTGCATGTTAAAGAAACGATTCTGACCTTGTATTCTGCTTGCTAACATAAAGTTTGAGTGAAACATTTGCAGATTAATAGTAAAGCCATATGTGTGACTGTTGCAGGCAGTTAGCGCTTTATCATCAAGACCTGTTTGCACATTAACTCTCGAATCACATGCCGCCTGCACTCTGACTGCTCTGCATTGTAGAAGAAAAAAAAAAAGACAGATTGTGCTCGACACTACTCTGTTCCGATATTTCAAGAGAAATTGAACTGATTTTTGTCAACCCCCCGCCACTTGCTCTCATGTCCCTGTTGCTCTGCCTTGTAGGATAATCAATATTTCCTGTGTGTGCAGTCACAGGCCTTATCGCAGGCATAATAAGCCCGGGTGAGAATGTAAGCGGGGGAATGAAACATTCAGACTCCATGTCTCACGAGGAGATGAATCTTTCAGCAAAGCGGCCTGGCTGCTAACTTGGATGAGACAACGGAGGAGGTGGGGGAGTGAGGCGACAGCGCCACAAGTTGTCCCGAAGACAAAAGGCTTCCCTTGGTTAAAAACACAGCTGCAGTCTTTGTTTTTGGCACTCATTTCACAAGTCTGATGGAAATTTGCAGCTGAGGCTTTCATTCGAGTGCGTGGGGAGGGAGAAAGTGATTGAATGGGCAGAGCGGAGAAGAAGAGAGCGAGCAGGGGAGCGAATGCAGAAAGTGCAAGGAGTGCACCATTATTCATGCAACACAACAGGTCACCCGTATAAGATTTTTGAGAAAGCCCGATTTTTTTTTGCGTTGATAATTGATTCTCCTCCTTTGAGAAGGAGGTCCATGCTTCATGTTTGACTTGATTTAGGGGATTATCTAGCTTCAAATGGGTGGAAGCCTCCAACTCTATATCCTCAAACTCATTTTCTATCATCTCCTTGATTTGCAGTCTTTGTAATTAAACAATTCCTTGGTTCCATCGACTCTAGCAAATTTGTTCACAAAAGAACTGATCCAGGGCAAGATCTCAAAGTAAAGCCACTGTTAATGGGTAATTTCTGTGTTATTACCTAACAAAGTGAGGCAGTGTGGTCCTCCTGCCTCCATCCCCCTTCTAAAGCCAGTTAAACTCAGGATCCGTAATTGGTTCCTTAGCCCTGTTGCACCTCAAAAGGCTTTGCCATCATTACCGCCGAGCAGAGGAACGAGAAGGAAGAGTGAGCAAGATTCCCGACAATTATCTGTCCCTAGTGAGCAGGGCCTGCAAGAAGAACTAAGGGGAAGGCATGGAGAGGAGAAGCATATCAAAGAGATTTGTGTTTCTTTTTTCGTCATGCAAATATGCCGTCATTTCTGCTGCAGAGGAGGGAGAGCCTCGCAGAGATGGGCTTTGCTGGGGTGTTGGAAAGTGGGGGAAAAGAATTTAAAAAAACAAAAAACAATTGCATCACTGTGGTGTCTTGGAACAAAGATTTGGTTTCATGCAGCGATACCACCGTTGTTCATGTTTACAGATTTAAAAAAAAAAAAGATGCTGGTGTGGAAGTTTGGTAGACAAACGGAGACATGCTGTTGTAGCTGCTGTACAGTATGCCTTAGTCACAGCTGTTTAACACAAATAAAACTCCCAGGCCACATATTCCAGTCAAATTCTCCGCTGTGTCTGAGTGTGTGTGTTCTTTTCAAGTTAATCCTCCAATATGTGCAAGCAAGGAAGAGCTTAAAAGATTATCGAAGCGTCGTTAGAACCTGACCATGCCTCATATGTGTTCTGAGGTTCATTTCACCTGACAGATCAGTCAGCACTAATGTTGTGTACCTGTCATGCATGCAGTCGCTGACATAGGAGGTTAATTTACATGAAATGTGTGAGAGTACAAACAGGACCACTGGATGTGCGCTAGATTGTGATGATATAGGTGTTCAGCGACATTCTCCTGCTGTTTAAAGAATGCAGTGTACTATATTGTAATAAGGAGAATCTCATTCATTTAAATTCATAACAATTTTAGACAAATTTACGTATATTAATTTAGTTTCAAATGAAGTCATAGTTGAAATAAAAATTTAAAAAGTTTCATAATTGCGTAATTTAAATCATAAAACAGTAGCTCTGCTCTGTGCAACACATTTAAGCATTTTCTCATGACCAATCTAGACTTGGAGAGGCATCTGAAACGGTACTCTCCAAGTGTTCATCTCATTAATAAAAAGCAGATATGAGGGGACTCAGCATGCCGCAGACATCTGGGACAATTACACACACTTCAGCCTGACAATTAGAGTTTATTGGAGGTTTGGTCAGGGATCACTTCCACTGTGGACTATCCACTCTGCAGGATGTCACAGTGCGTTGTTCGAAGCGGCTGTCACGCTGTGATGGGAGGCCATTACATTAGTGTCCTGGATCTCTTTAGCCGTGGCGAAGTGTTGTGTGTACACTCCAGCAGAAAATTTTGAGGAGCTTCTATTAAAGCGGTTTTTGAGTCCTAAGAGGCTTTTTTGCCACACAAACTTGAGGATGAGGGAGAGGACAGCGAGGGTCTAAACGCCGTTATGGGAGAGTCGCCACCTCTGGTGCTTAAGAGCCTTGACAACTTTGTCGTGAAATCTCAGCTTTGACAAGTTCAGCTTGACAAAGGGTCCTTACGTGCACTTAGTTTGTCTAAATACACATCTGCCTGCATGCATCTCTCCCACACTGTCATCCATCCATCCTCACTGACAGGCTAGACACTTTAAACTGCTGACACTTCACTGGCGCTGCTTAATAAAGTGAAAAAGCATGCACGGTTGCCTGCTTATCCTAAAATTAATTAGCAGAAAAATACCTGTCATGCATACTGTAATTACTGGTCACTCAGTCTGTTAGAGGCTGCCTCTGGCACGCACTGTTGACTGCAGGATGACTGGAGGACGCCATGGGGAAAGGAAGACAAGCTACTGAGGCAAAGTTTTTTTTGTTTTGTCTCACCAGAAAGTGAAGATAAATATTATATGTGTTAACAAGGAGGCTGGCTGTTCTCTTTACCCTCCATCCCAATAGACTTACCTCCCCTGGGATTAGTCGCAGACTTAATAACACTGAAAAACACCGTAAACATGGGTCTCTGGAAATGATGCTCAAGTATAATAACGACACATTTAACATAATGCATGGTTTGTCTTATTGGGAAAGTCGACAAAATCATTTATTTTGTGTTTCTTCTAATGGAATTGCAGTGATCTGCTGCTCTGGAGGGCAAGGAGTAGCGAGACAATGATTCAAAGAGAGTATTATGATTGAATGTGCACTTGAAACAGGCCGTATTAGAAAAAAACATTAAATATTCTTCCCCATCAATGAGAAACACGCTTGTGGTATAAATGCATATGTCACCGTGAAATTTCTGCCCTGCCCTGTAATTAAAGGCACCGACAAATTTGATCTGAGCCGTTATTTATCTTATCACCTTTAATCAACAGATATATGATGTGTTCATCAGTTCAGCATCCCTTCCACGCACACACTCGTGGAATGCTTTTAATCTCTGCTGTTCTCCCAAGCACATTCCTCTGCCGCGCAAGGAGGCTGGCTAAATAGTGTGACACTGATCTGGAATGATTAAAACAGAAGATCGCAGACCCCTTCCTCCCCCTCCCCTCGCCGACCCCCTTCTCGTCCTCCCGCCCATCCCTCTCATCTCAGCTATGCTCCGGCAGTCACATATTCTTTGAAGGAGAGATTTAATTGGATCTCCTCAGAAGGTGCTGTCGGATTAACCAAGCAGAAAAACAGAGTTTGGCTGGTCATGCTTCTATCTGGGGCCTCAGATTGCTTCCGACAGAAAGTGATCCCAATAATCCTGCCGCAACATGATAAAGGGGGCAGAGATATTGGATCAAAAGCATATATCCATTTTGATTGGGCTTTGAAGGCATGCGTGGCGAGGCGATGACGAGATAAGTTTGCGGTAATTATATGGGGCCTTGACATGAGACATGAAATCGAATAGGATGAGGTGCTTTTAGAATTTTCCCTTGTATGATGCGATTGTGTTGAATTGAAATTGTAACTATCGGCTGGAAAATCGGCTCTCTTTTGAACTGAATCGTCTGAAAACACACAGCAGGGATAAACTGAAGAAATACATGCTTTACAAAACCATGAGTGCATCCTGAATGCTCCCAAAACGCAGAATCCAATCTGGTTACTCGACTTAAAACACCCTCTTGACTTTGAATCATTTTACACTCATCTAGATTTCTTACCTCATCCTCAAACGTGTCATCTTCTATTCAGCAACCATTTTGTATCTAAATCCTCTTTATGTATATCTGTTGAAAGTGGCCTGTTGCCATGGGGACAGTGAGGAGGCGTCATGTGCCCAGCAGAAAACTCTGAGCGATCTTAGAGCAGCCATCCATAAGAGCTCTAGTTTGGCAGGTTCTGTTGAAACAATGCCACTCCACTAACAGTTCGTTTGCAATTTAAAGTCTTTTTTTTTATTTTTCTTCTCTAAAATTAGCTCAGTCTGCTTCCAATCGAATTAAGTAGTTAAATTATTAAAAAAAAAAAAAAAAAAAATGATTAAGTGATGCAGCTAAACTAAAACAAGAAATATTGCGTGGGATGCGAGAAAAAAAGAAATTCCCGTGTGCAGGTCAAACACTTAACATTTAAAAGCACAAATGGAAACTTCCTGCTGCACTTTAACGCTTTTTCATTGATGCAAATCATAAATGGTAATGGTGCTGAAAACTCAAATTAGAAATCAAACTGACAAGCCCAAACACAAGGCAGTGAAGAACAGATATCTGGGGCAAAGCTATTTTTAGACTGATGTTGGACATGACATTTACAGCAGTTATGGCAGAATATTCACCCTAGATTTTGATCCAGAATGCTAGTACCCTCTTTTGAATGTTGATTGGGTATTTTTTGTAATGAAGCTTGGAAACCGGGAGGTGAGCTTCAGTCGTTCTCAAACTCCCAAACATGTCATGATATGGTATCAACATTTTCAGTTTGGCTTTAAATGCAGTCACTAAATATGCCACCTTAAAGACTAAAAAAAAAACCTGCCCAGTGTCCTCTCCTTGTGGTAAGAGCCACCCCTCCTCTTTTACATTTCATTTGTGCCATCTCTGTGCAGATTCTAATCAAAGGTGTCACACTACAGAATCAATAAAATGACAACCATCTACAGAAAATGTGCGTCATTACTGGACAAATAGAGAAGATTGCTACATGTTTGTCATACGTGGATTTTTACCGAATCAAAACACAGCCTGTTAGCACATGGTTAGCGACCCGGAAATAGAGCTGAAATTGATGACTTGTGTCTAGGAGGATATCTCAAATGACACAGAGCAAAACACACGCACAGCAAAAACTATGAAGGTCTTTCTCTTCCTGTCCACCATCTGTTCTTGCAGTCTGTAGTCTCTAACAAGCGCATTGCTGCCCTTCTCACTGCTACCAATTTCTTGTTTCCTGGCGGTCACTTAACTCATGCAGTAATTGTGCAGATGATAATGAAAGGTGTCCACAAAAAAACAAACAAACAGCACAAAACAGTTCTTTAAAATCAAAGTATGGGACTGACACTGTTAAGATGTCAATTCAGCGAGAACTTACCCTACTTAAAAACTCCAGAGGTGTTAATTACACGCTTCCCGAGTCCATTTTCACAGTGCTTTTGAACAATGGGCGTCCCATTTGTTGTTGTTTTTTTAAATATCAAGAGAAATGCCAGATCACTCAGTAACAAGGCCTTTCATCTAAATGATGTTCCTCTGTCCTTGTTGATCAAGCAGACATTACGCCCTTTCAGCTCTGTTGGGCTTTGTGAACACAACAGGGGAGGAGGAGTTCTTAAAAACCACAAATGAGTTTTGGCCTTTAAGGAGGTGTTATTTAAAACTACTGCCATCCAAAACCAAGGGTTAACACCTAGCAGTTAATGGGACTTGCCAAACTGTCAAACAGTTTTAAAGAAGCAAACCATTCGGTACATGTTCTGAGCAGGAATGGAAGTCATCCCACCAGCAGCTTCAGCTTACATTTAAGTAAGCATAAGCACTGCAATTAAATGCTGCGCCCTCTGAAATTAAGTTTCAGCTTAACATTCATAGAGGTGTAAGCCTGTTTTCTCAGCTTAGCTAGTGAGTAAACTTAATAAAGTGAGCATGGGGGGTTTCTCCCTTGGGGCGAGGGGATTTATTTTCTACCACAGTCAACCTGTGTTTGGCTTGCTGTCTGTACGTTACTGTCCAATCAGCATCTTGACTTTCTACCTTTTGTGTGAGCTGCAAATTTCCTAGATCCTAGATCAGGCTATTTTATTTTTAAATGTGTTTTTTTCCCATTTGCAGATGCATGGATTCCAGAGAGTTTGAGGACTAAAACCGCCAGTTCCTAACCGCCAGTAAACCAGCGGTTAGGAACTCCTGAATGTACTGGCCATGCTTTCTATGGAGATGGGAACCGTAACATGAGAAGACAACTGGTGAATGGTGAGTCGTGTCACTACACATACTCTATTTGAAAATGTCAAATGGATCATACTGTCCAAGTTTAAGAGACAAAAAATAGAAATGTATACAATGTTGTTCACAATGTTGTCCTTCTTGAGAAAAATGAGAGACCCTCACTGGAATTGACAGCATCAATACATTATTAGCATAGCTCCTGTTTCTAATTTACGGTTCATCTCATTTAACTGTTCCTACTGAAGCAATATATAGTGTAAAACATGCTGTTTTTGTGTCATGAGAAGCACGGCCTCATGGGGCGTGATTGTGTGCCAATTGATTTATAGTTTGTTTTTCTCCTCTCTGCACTTCCTCTGCTGGAAGAAGAAGCCGAATTAAAAAGGGCTGTTGTTGTTGTTGTTGGTCGCATTAACACATCTCCCTTAGGGTGCCCTGAAGGGCAGGGTCAGTACTGTGTAACACAGTAAACAAGGATGCCGTTTTTCATGCTGTTTTGCGTCATGACTTCTTGTCAGTGTGGACTTGAATGATCTCGACAGCCCTGCCGTAGGCTGTTGAATATCGACGCGATTGTTGTGGTGGAATCAAAGTCCGGGTGTGGCCGTTTCCCCATTTACAGTAATCACTGGACTGATTATAAAATGATTGTTTTTTCAATGATGCTCTGCATAAAATATATAAAAAATCTGCTTTGCACATGCTTGCATACTAATCTAAACCCGCACCTGGGTTCATGCACAGCCGCACAAGATTCTATTAAATGCTTAAGGGTTGTTTGATATGAATAATACATGGCAAAGATGCCCCCTCAGGATGTTATGGAAATGTTAATCAGGGAAATGTATGAGTAGCATGAAAAATATTTGTATCCCCCTTGTCTCCACTTATTGTACGTGTGGGTTATAAAGTGATCATGATTGGGAACGAGGCTATAGATTACCAACGTGGTAGACAAATGTCTGTTGACAGTGATATCTCACCCCACTGCTGTGATTAAGCAGTCCCCTTCTGGCAAAGATTACAAACTGCCTGTGTAATTGCGATTCAAACAATTATGTATAGTTTATGGCCTGGTTTTCCAAACTGTGTGTTGGGACCAACAATGGGATGGAGGGCTGCTTCTGCAGGATACCCACGTCTTAGGGACATCAGTACGGAGGGGATGGATTCATTACACAGAGTCTGTCACAGTGATTAATCAAACCGGCCCCGACTAAACCAAACAATTGATTGTGTGTGTTAGCTGGCGTGCCATGCAGTGAGGAATTACATTCTTTAAAGCTTCACATTTGCTGGTCGGTGTGTCCAAATGGCAGCAGGATGTCAACAAAAGTGACAACAATGAGCAGAGATTATGCAATCAGACCACACATGGCACAAGCGTGTTTACCGACCCAGCTGGTCTGTGATCCCTCTGGACCAAAATGCACCAAAGAGCCAAAACTTCTAACACCGAGTCCAGATTTCTGTAGACGGATGGAAAAAAAGAAGTTCACTGAACAGCTTATATTGTGGATTTCCATTCTCATAACGCTGTCGCATCTCTATTCATAGAACAATTTAAGTGATATGAATTGGATAATAAGATACTTAGAAGACTAGGCCTTTCTTCCAGACATGCAATTTCCATCAGAATGTTAACCGGAAATCAGGAATATATAATCTTCAAATACCTCTTCCTATGATATGTGGTTTATGATTGCTATTCACAAGCAGCTCTTGCTTACGTACATGCCATGGGTTACATTAATATTAGGACAGTATAATAGATTACATATGTTAAATCCTCGGCCCAAAGCAATGCTTCACTCAAATCTCTCCACAAAAATGTTAACTTTATGTAAATTACAGCACGTCTGCTACAACAGCAGCAACAATTGTACATTTTTAACTCCCTGCTAGCCCGCTGTCAGTTCCCAAATACCCCATGTAACCAGAGGCGATTGGACTTTTGATGTCCGTGGACCTTGATTATGGGATTCCCTACGTGTTAATCATTCTTCCTCTCTTAATCTGTACACAGCTTTACTGTGGTGGTTACTTTATTTTGTACTCTGTTGTTCTGCTGGTCTGACAGCGATAAATTAGTCATTTTAATTGCCAGAACAGCACAAGCTGTACGGTTGTAGCGTGAGGCTATTAACGCTCATCGAGTAGAACTGGTTCACTTGAGCTAAAGCCATCTTATAGTCTATATAGTATTCTGTGTACTATATAAGCCTGTGTTTTAAAATAACAGCACTCGGTGTCAAGGGATACCTAAACCCAAGTACTCTTATCCTTAATATGGATTCTCTAAACATGCCACAATAAGTAGCATCACACAAAACATATGTCTATTTATCCCCATTAGAATAAGACATACAACATGCCCGTCTTTAATCAAACAAACTAATAGAGTGCAGGAATATAAATGAACTTTGGCGGCATGTTCTTGTGTATAACGCTGAGTTAATGTAAGGACACTGCATCAATAGCCTGTCTGCCATATAATCATGACATAGCCTCACACTTAACTAAAACGGAGATACAGCCTTACTCTCAGCTACCCTACACCATAGAATTACACATGTTCAGCATGTGACTCACTCACAAGAACATGTCCATTATGTTCCATTATGTACGTGAGGAGACTACACACACACACACACACACGCACAACCTGGATGCTAGTGGAGTATGTGTGTTTTCTGCCGCTGCACATGAAGTGACAATGAGATGCCGCCGTTATTTCGTCCTCCAACATCCCAAATATGGGAGTGCTCTATTTTTGCAGTGCACCTCTGTGTTTCTGTGTCAGACCGGAATGGGAGGTCATGCATAAAAATTAATGAGTAATTTTTCTAGGCGGTGCGGCGTCATGCGTTTAATCAAGGGAAAATTTGCGCTCTGGTTTTGAGTAGAGGATTTTAATTTGAGTAATTTTGATAATTCCATTAATTTCTGCATCTCAATACCGGACAGATGGCATAATTAATTCATTTGTTGCACAAGAGGTCTATTTTTGTTGTATTTTTTGACTGATTCTCCCTGAATAGTCTCAACATTCAGGATGCAAAAATGCTTAAAATAAAAAAACACACAACAGGTGAATATGTTAATATATTCACACTACCATGAAGCTGCCTCACTTCATGGTTCATTTACACGATTATTTATAACTAGAAAGTCTGGGTCAGAGCATTCACGAGCAAAACTCAGTTTGAGAGAACAGCAGTTAAAAATACGGTTTGTTTTGTTAAATCCCATGAATTTTTAAATAGAAACCACAATTTAAAAATTAAAATAAACCCACAAACAAATGGTCAGGACCACGGAATTGCTCCAGTTCATAATTTACATCTTTAATTAAAATATGTGTAGCACAAGGCTTTACATTTTTTACATCTGAATATGTAAATTAGGAATGATCTCATGAAGTATGCGCTTAGCTGAAGTTTCCAACAAAATAAATCTGGAAAACGAGAAGCCAATGTGTAATATCAATATTTTATTTACAAAAGGCTTTAAAGAAAAATCTGAAAACTGAGCAGTGCATTTAAAATGGATTCTTTTCCTTCTAGCGCTTGCTTTGAATCGAGCTCTTTAGCTTTTCGTGAGCCTTATGCATTTGTTGTGACAGTGATTGGATCAGTTTACTGAGCTACAGTGTACTTTAAATCATTTCTATAATATACTTTGTGTTTAAAATAGCAGAATCATGTTTTGGGCCAGATTTGCCAGGATCTATGCCACACATTCGGAGGGATGTCCGATAATATCGGTGGGCCGATAATATTAGCCGATATTGAGTTAAAAATGTAATATCGAGAATTATCGGTATCGGGTTTTTATAACCGATATTTGTTCTGCAGGCATCAGCATTTCCAAGTCTGCATGAACGCAGCATGGGACGTTAACAGGCGCGTGCTTGATGACGTATAACGACAACAACAACGCGCTAGTCTCGTAGGCTGCTAAACGTGGCTAACAAGCTAGCTCGCCCGGTGTATGAGATGTCTGTGGTTTGGAAGTATTTCCAAGTGTCACCTACTAAATTCGCTATTTGCAGTGACTGCAAAGCAAAGGTGGTTATGAGAGGAGGAAACAAGGCGTCTTTCTTTAATACATCAAAAGAATCATGAAGAGTTATACGCTACATTTGTCTTCCTTGGTTTGATATTGTTTGTAGTGTTGATTGAGGCAAAAATTTCTCTCCAAAATAACAAATGAATGGCACTTTTTTGGCACTTTTTTCGGTAACTTATTTTGCTCAGACAGTGTTTACATTTGAAAAGCCATGTTGCATTTATGTTTGCATCCAGTGGGACATCGCAATAAAATTAGGCATAATGTGTTAATTCCATAATAGGTGATATGTTATGTTGTTACCTAACAATTTTGGTGTAAAAAGACTGAATATATCAGTATCGGGTGATATCGGTATCGGAAATTAAGAGTTGGACAATATCGGAATATCGGATATCGGCAGAAAAGCCAATATCGAGCATCCCTACACATTCGGTTTTGCAGTCACCTACTGGCAGAATGCCACGAAATAATTTTACCAAACAGAACTGGTCACAGCATACTGCGGCAAAACAAATCTTGAGTAAAACCCATTAGATTATTTATCATGGCTTTCAATCAGCCACATAATAGGATACTAATTAACCTTTTCACAAGCGAAGATGTACGGCCAATTACCACGCTGCATCGGCACAGACCGCTGATCACCAAAGATGTAAAACGGGGAAAAATAGTAACTACAGATGGGTGGTTTATGCTGCAGCCTGGTGCTCATCGACAAAATCAGCAGGTCTCACTCTCTGTGCTTTACATGTTATATGCAGATATAGTACCTCTCTGCAAACAACAATGCTGATGAACAAACCTGTGAAACCCTCCCGCTGAAAACCACCATTAATAAAAAGGTCACATGGTTAAAGACTTGGTCAACGCTGCTCACATATTTCATTTCCTGCTGCCTGTTGTTGCAGTTCCGTGCGTCTGCATCTGTTGGTTGGCGGATTTCTAGAAAGGTACCGAGAGAATTTACAATTGCGCCTACATTAGTTGACGTGTGTGAAAATGAAAACTAAATACTCCATATTCCTCTTGGCAAACATGTAACTTTACCCACAGCTGCAGACTGTACCGAAGGCAATCAGCAAAATAAATTGGAGACATTCTTCATCCGCTCTGGCAGCACCTGTGGTGGAATTTTCCGCCTTTCATACGACTGAATACAATTCATGCCCAAAAGAAGATCACACCAGATTAAAGTGTGTTGAGCTCTGGATGTCACAGCCAGGCATGGACTGTTGAACATCACATTCCAACAGCCATGGGTTTTAAGAGCTGGCACGCAGCTGGCCCTTCAAAAGGTGTGTGAGGGGTTAAAGGTCATGGATCTGCGTCGTCCTTTCAGCTGGGAAAAGAACATGATTTTAGTCTGGCCTCTCTTATGTCCATATTTGTATTTATTTGTAGACACATGCTTCACGTGTTTGCGCTCATTGGTATACAAATACTGCACATGTTCATACGTCTAAAGATTTTACAGGCGTATTTACTTCTACAGACACAGTTCGAGGATTTGTACACCAGGCTGTTTGTATTCGTTCCAACAGATTATACATGCTTATATGAATTTGTATACGCATGTTGCACATATTCATATTTAGCGAAGGCTGCACATCATGTACAAATATATTCATATGCATACCAAGTGGACATGCATGTACACTCACTTGCCAGTTTATCAGGAACACTAGCGTAACCTAATGATCAAATATAACAGTCCTGCAGTAAATCATGGCTTCATTAAGGTTCTGGTATCAGTTTAAAACAAACTAGAGCTGTTGATTCAACCGTGTTTTCATTTTGCAGCCTGTGGTTGTTTGTATTATTGAATCATATTGTGTTGACACGTTTCTGTTATATTGACAACCCTGTTTTAGTCAGTACACCGACGCCGATGCTTGTGTTTGCTTTATACCGTTTCTATTTCTGCTGTTTTGAATTATGTGGAATCATGTGCTGGTTTATTTTCTTATTCTTCTAGTAAGAATCTACTAGACACAAGCATGTCCACATGCTTTAGGTCATACATTGCACTGGTTGTTAAAGAGCTTTAATGCTTCTGTAGCAATGCACAAGAGCCATCAGATGGTGCTCCTTCAAGGTCACGGTGGCAAATCACGTGCTTTGAAACGTACTTATGACTTCAAAAAAGGTATTGATTGTTCTATATAGATATCCCGCTGGGATCAGTGTCTGGGATAGCTTCCCTCTGCCCAGACGACCCCCCTCTGTATTAACAGTCTGCAGTGGGTAAGCAGGCCAACATCAATCCCATGCATGCATCTCCTCCCTGTGGATCAGCTGATCCTCTGTGCTTTGATCTTCATGGCCATTTCTCATGTCTAAAGGCGAAAAAAAAAAAAACTGCACCAAAACGAGTGAACTATCCCTCTTTCATTTGAAAGGCGGATAAGCAGACGTGTCCTTTAATGCTACACAGCGGGTGAGCGCAATTCATCTCTGCCTGTGTCTTGTTTCCTAATCAGCTCATGAAGTTGCGCTATTTGTGAATGGCGCTGACAACAGAGGCTACTTGGCTGATCGTCCGCTCCATCTGCCGTGATGGACGCCGCCAGATTGGAGACGCTTCCTGGGTCTTCACCACATGTCCGCGCTCTGTCTAGGTGACTGGGTCCACACCAAATTACTTGTCACTTAGATATCTGAGCAAACATTAGTCCCCCTGATATATTTTAGAACAGTGAGATCATTTTGTGGAAGTGGTGCCATTGTCCTTATTTACGCATTTAGGATTACATTTTGTGACACGACTGGTGCTCTGGATCATACACCATATGTGTGATTCAGCCCATGTTGCCTCAGCTTTTTAATCACACTTAAGTCCCAGCACTAAGCAGGTATTACATAATCCCATGTGTGATTTATAACACTGTGCCCAAGAACAAAGAGACGCTGTACTATAACAGTCTTGTGTTTCACTGGAGCCATTTTCAAGCTTTGAAGCTCTCACTTGTTACAGCCACACAATGCAGGGATAATTTTGTTTACATTAAACTGCATAGTAAGTGACTTTCAGGGCATGTGTGGGAGTGCATTTAATGAAATTAAAACTCAGTTGGTGCTTTATTGTTGATTTTTAAAATGAACACTAAGGGCTTTCGGTGCAGTAAAATGCTCTAGTGGCAAGCCTTGTGCTTCATTTGATAAAAATAAATATATAAAAAGAGCTTTGAAATCTGGTTTCGTCCTTGATCTTCGCTGTTACTTGAATATCTCAGAAGAGAGAAAGGGGCAGTGAGACTTTGGGTTTTACACAGCTTTCATCAAAAGAAATGACTTTTCAGGCTTGGAGTCAAAAAAATACACAAAGTTAAGATTGTCAAGTCTATTTGAGCCATGAATGTAATGGAACTCGACTGGTTAGAAAATATAAAAGTCTAGTTGAAAGGGACAGTTAACATTTTTGGTTTTGAGCTATATTCCACCTCAAATTGAAAGAGGTACTTGTGAATGCTGGGATCATCCTTCTGAGACTTTGAGATTAACTGTGTTGCATAAAAGAAATACTGTAAGCAAATGTCACCTCAAACGGAGGAGGGTTTCTTTTAAACCGCTTCAGTGGCAACACCAAAAATCACAAAATCAGCACCAGCACTTTATCTTTTTAAATATACACATATATTTTTTATTTTTTTACCTAGACAGTTTGTCATGTTTGTTTTCTCTGAAGAAAAACATTTACCAGTAGTGTGCCTTAATTCTGCATCAATAGGTCAAAGTAAGGTTCATGCACAATTTAAGAGTCTGCCTGAGAATGATTCCTTTCTAGACTTGTTTGTCATCATTATATAATATGAAACCAGCCTCCAGATGTGTGACTAGCTACCTAAATGCCTAAACGGCAGCAGCGTTGACCAATTCATGCAGACAGTGATCTCAGGAGTACTTTGTTTAAATCAGGGAACAGGTTGAAGGACATTGAATGAATAAAATGGTGTTAATTTCAACTAAGATGCCATTTTGGCACAGATGGGACACCGGTAAATGCAGCAGCAAAAAATAGATAAATAAATAAATAGTAAAACATCAAAACTCGAAGACTGTTTCAATATCACACTTCCAGTCATCTGTCATTATGTACTTAAGAAGTCCTTTGAATTCAGTAGCGTCACATCTTTGAGGGCTGCATCTACAGGCAACACGAAACTGCCACGTGACAGACAAACTTGACAAGTTAAAGAAAAAGCAGTCATTTGAACACCTTTTCTAATGGGCAACTGAAACCGTTATATCAGTCTGTGCACTCCAGACTCCATTGCAAAAACAGTAATTTTACTGGTGCTGGTTGTTTTTAGTCAGTGGAGTCTGCTCCTCTAAACTTGGGGGCACACTGTGAGTATGTACAACCTCGATTCAAAGGAAATGTACTTTCAGTGCAGCATCAGCTGGTGATATATATATATATAATGTTAACACTGCTTCATGTTGCTATGAGATAACCAGAGAACTCAAGGAAAAACAAATCCGCCTCTAAAGAAGTAAAGTTGGATAAATGTGTTAATGTTGTCCAACTACTTAGCCTTTAGTGAACAAGTAAATGATTCATCTGCTGACTGACTCACTGCTCTTCAGTAGAGAGAACAGGTAGTTGTGGCAACACCAATGCCAGGTGGACAAGGTGGCATGTGAGAGGATGCTGTTGGATTCAAATAAACTCTGGAAATGATAATGCTGACTGGATGAAACTGGATGCATAAAAAGCAATGAAATAGAAATGTAATGACTAAATTTGACTGAAACTAAATTGTGTTAATATAGTAAAACCTATTTTGTTACCCACGTTGAGGATGAACACAGTGGCTTTCCTTTGTTCTTGGGGCAGACTTCACTTTAAAAAGTCCAATGAAACACCAGGCCATTAGACGCCAACCTCTAATCCATCTTAAGCACTTTCCGTCCTTAATTTCCCGTGTTTGGTTTTAGTTGCCCTTAATGAACTGCACCCCACTTCGCTTAGAAGAGAACAAAGGCAACCTCACTGTGGCATTTTTATTTTTTTGGTGTACACCCAAATTTGAATGGCTTTGTTTAACCAAGTGAACCGAATGAAAGGACGTATTCCACAGTGTTAACAGACTGCTGAAGCTGGGAAAGATGCACCCTAAGGCAGACTCAAGCAACGGCGACATCTGTTTGTGGCTCAGACCTCTGTAAATTACCTTTATTTGGGATAACCTGACGGATACCTGCTGAGTTAATAGGTCATTCACATCTTGGTTAATGAGGTTACCATATGTTGGAGGGAAAGTGATGAAAGATACGCAACTAGGGGATTGCATCAGATTATGAGCAACAGTGTTTGAAAAAGCAGCCGGTAAGATGAGGTAAGATTTCAAGTTTCCCCCCCAAGGACAGAACGGAGTTATAGTCAGAAGTAATTGTTGAAGAGGCTTCTTCATAACTTTGATGTTCCTTTGAGCAAATTAGCTGCAAAATTTGGTAACCAATGCGAGTACAAAGAAAGAAGAAAATGCAACTCTGTCCTCTACATTAACCATCCTCGCATTCTTGTGTTTGAGTATTTGAGTGGCAAATATGAATTAAGCAACAAAAACGTTGGGGCGTCCATCCTATATTGCTATATGGCTGCAGGGATTCACTTTATCGCATAACCTATGGTGTTTACTGTGCAGGAGATATTAGTTCTTTGGGTGTAGGCATGAAGAGTGCCTCCTTCCTAGCCATAAATAACACTGCACAGAGCTGGAGGAAAGTGCCATCTTACAGGTCCTTTACTTTTGGTGCCTGTAACTAAGCTGTCAATTCATCATTCAGGATGTTTATCAATTTCCAAAACTTTCTTTTTCTGGAAGATTTTACCAGCTAGTTTCACTGGATGAAGATATGCTGTGGGTGAACCTGTAGCGCAGAGCAAGCTGATTTTGAAACTGACATTGCTGCCTATATCAAATTTGTTTAGATAGCTAGTCAGCTAATCGTGCATGCATGCGTGGACAGGGCTAAAAGAGTGACTGACATCTCAAGTCAACTAATATAACGTCTACAAGTGCAGGCTCACCTAAAACCTTGTAGCTGCCTCTGCAACACAGCCAAGTTGTTGTCGATGTTACAGTGGCACTGACCTGCAGAATATCGGTCATAATATGCAATTGCTTCCTCATTTTATGCCGTTATACCATTTATGCCATTAGTGTGAATTATTGTTATAAATCAGCAAATCAGTTCCCGAATTATAGACTAAAATACGTTTTGTGAGGTTACAGTAGCCCTGACCTTTGAACACTAAAGTCATCCATATGTCAGAGTGAACATTTGAGCCAAATTTGAAAGAATTCCCTCAAGCTATTCTCCTTGATGTCGCATATATTACATGACAGCTCATGTGAAGCTGACATTTGTACAAATGGGCATCCTGAAAACACTCTGCCTCGGGCCAACGACGCATGAATATTACAAGGTTCTAGTAAAATTATGATAGCCTACAAGACAATAAGCTAGACTCCAATCACACTGAACACACTCTGTTTTCAGTGTATTTTAATACTTGGAAGGTGACGATTTATTTATTCATCCATTCTTCCATTAACATACGACACATGCTGCATCTTGGCTATCCTCGAGGCTTTAGCTAAATTAACAAATCAAAGCTGGATTCGTTCGTCAACACAGAGACGTTTCATTACTCTCCCCAGAACCGCGGCATGCGTGCATACTGTATTAGAGATAAGTCCTTGTTTAAAATGACTCGAGACATGCATATTTCAGTGAGCAGCTGATTAACTGCTCAATCTGGAGTTGACTCTTTCTCCGAACACAATTGTCTAATTATGAAAATGAGCCAATCCAAATTTAACACATTCGGATTCATTTCATCAATTTTACATTGCTTTTGCCTGCGCAGCTCTGAGCTTTGGTTTCACATCTATGTTGATCGATGCGAGCAAATGTTGAATATTCTGCAAATAATCAGCAGAGAATTGGTACAATGTTAATCAGGAAGTACAGTACATTTAGAATAACACATTATGAAGACATCCATCTGAAAGGACTTGGAAGAGACTGTGAGGAGTGTTACAGTTATAGTTTATGAACAAAAACAAATCAACCCCTCAGCGACTGGCATGCATTCATTGAGCACAGTCACTGTTCGCAGGTCATTCAAGGACTTATCAAAGCACTCATGACTCACGCAGCTAGATGCAACATTCCCCACAGATTAAATTGACTAGACACCCCCCCAGTGTCGGGCCAGTTATTGGCTCGCACCCCCACGGCAAGAGTCATAAGGCGATGGGGATGAGCTGCCATCAAGAAACGCCATTTATTTGAGGTGAACAGTGTGCTGCAAGTCGCACACAATGTCAACGGGCCTGGGTTTCTCTGAGTTTTACAAAGCCGCTAATGGAACGGTTATGTTGTAAAGGGCAGAAAAAGTGGATTCAGAAGTACAACAAACTCCAGTTGTAGCAGCACTTCTGTATTTACACGGAGTAACTCTAAATCATTGTGCAATTTCAATGGAAGGCAAAAACACCAAACGGAGCCTGTGGTTCTATATGAAAGCCAAGCAAAATAGGCTGTGGAGAAGTTCAAAAGCCATGTTTCAAAGTTTACATACAGTCAACATTAGCAAACAAACCAACCAGCAAAAAAATTTAAAATTATCGGACTTACGTTTTTGACGTCAGCAGAGGAAGTATCCACATTCTAAAATGTCCTACTGCACTTGCTGTGGTGGCCATTTTGGAGCTGAGGGAGCTTCACTCTGCATGGTTGCCGAACAATCCAAAATCCAGGTTTTTCCATTGCAACGTCAACTCTCCGTTGTTTGTTGTGAGATAAAACGTCTGAAAGCATCCAGAGGTCCACTTTAAAGTTTCCAGAGTCAACTTCATCCACTGTTTGTTTTTTTCCAAGGCCTTGAAGCCACACTTTTATTCAGGAAATTCAGTGCAGCTGCTTCAACTACACTTATAGTTATTTATGTCAAATGTTTTAATGTATCACAAGGACATGTATGACTTTTAATGTTAATTACAACTCCAGTGAGTCAGGATGAATAAAAGTAAAGCCCCTAAACCAGGCCACACCAGCATGCAGGTGTGCAAAAGAGCTACACCTGTGCTCCAACATCAATGGCCACAGATGGACTGCTCTCACAGAGGGGGGAGTTTAACACAGACATGTAAGATGTGGAATAAAAACAGAGATATATTTTATTCACATAAACGCGGCAATGACATTTATACAGATAGAAGCCGGGTGGTAACAAGTGTGCTTCACAGAACATCTATCTTGGATTTTGAAATCAGGGTTTTTGAATTGCTGCAGTTGGTATGGCCCAAGTGGAGCGCTCCAGAGCTGATGAGGAGCAGGTGAGCAGGTGTGTAGAGGTCATGTGACTGGGAAGCACAGGAAGAGCTGATACGGAGATCACAAATAGTGTGCAGAAAATGGTTGGAAATTAAATTAACTTTATCTTCAAGCACATGTGCTCAAGTTTAAAGTGTAAAAAAAAAACGTGTTTGTCACAGTATATGTTTGTTGATGGAATAAAAATTCCGTCTTTAAAGTGTCTGATGTGGAGATGCTTCGAGCATGCTGAGCTTTAAACGAGTGGGTTCATAAAGACACTTTGATGTCCTCTGGTTTGCCCTAAGTAGGAAAGCTTATATAATGTCTAAGCTTGTATATATTTATATATATTTTTTTCCATACAGGGGTCAATATGATACATAGTTAAACTAAGTGAAATGTTCTGTCCAATACATTTAAACACAACGCGGCCCACCAATCACGGTTACAATGACCTTAACTCGGCAGATAACCTTATTGTTTTACCGGAGAGTCCCAAAATGTGTTCCATCACAAAGCTGCTGGTGCACTTGAATAATACATAAAGTCACAAATCACAGAGTCCATTTCTAATGCCGCAAAAGCAGCAAAATAAAAGTGTTAGATTGTGTTCCCACCTCTTGCTCTGGGGGCAATATTCATTGTTTTGGATATCTCAAAGCCGCGAACCTCCGTCACATTGCGTTCATTGTACTTGAAACTCAAAGCATGTTTGTGATGTTTTAAATAGTTAGGTAGATGTTTCGTTAGAGTTATGACATGCACTTTTTAACTTTCTTAATTTGCACGCATCATGAACCTGTTCATCTGTGTGCCGCCAAATATGAAGCTGTAATTGCTTCCACTTGATTTCTTCACCTGGACAAGATAAGGAAGTCTTTAATCAGCACCCAGATTAAGGCCACTTTCAGCAGCGTTCTCAGTGCCACCCCACGGTGAAGTAATTGCTTGCTTTAAGTAGCTTTATGCCCCTGTCAGAAATGTCTGTTTTTGGTACAGTGGTTAAGTCATTAGGTCTGTTGCGTCTTCAAAACAGACAAAGGCACTTATTTCTTCAGCTTCTTTCTCTCTCCCTCTGTCAATCTGCCGGGTTCACCACTTTCCTTTTGATAACCAGCTCAATCCAGAGTTAAATAAGAATAGGCAGTCCCTTTAGTCCCGTCACTTACAGCCTTTGAAGAAGTGATTAAGTTGCAGCTGACCAGCTGGTTATCGGCGTTCCCATGCATCCACACATACCCAGAGAACCTGTATCCTATCAGTTCAGTTCTATTAAAAACCTTTCAGAGTCCACCAGAAGCCCGCTCGCCCGTTTCACAGCCTGTCAGTCATTTCAGTTTTTAGCTTTCTGTCAGCAAATTGCTTTGATTTTTCCGTCTCCAATTCTTTGAGCTTTTCTGTCACTTTGGCTGTCTGCTGTGTCTGTCAATAAACCTGCAATGGAGATAAAAAAACAACAACAACAACACAGCAACAACGTCTGGTCTGCCCTCCTGCAAGTTTGCATGCATACAAATGCAAATGTTTGTCCATTATGGAGTTTGAGGTTCAGGAAGGTTTTCTTTTGTGAAATAAATGTATTTAGTCTAGAAAGGCAAATCTTAGGAACATGTCTTCTCCCCAGGTCTGAATTTCTAGACATAGAATACACTCAAACGTTCAAATGCACGCCTTAGGAACTTCTGAATTTCGTGCGATGCGTTGTCCATCACACTTTGTATGCACCCCAATGCATCCTCTCTCTCACAAATTTGGAGCACAGATCCAGTGAATCCTTTGCAGCCCTCATAACGCAAGGAGCACAGGCCAGTTAATTAATGATGCAGTCGCAGAATCCTCCCCAGCTCGTAAAGTTGGGGAAAAAAACCTATGCGAACTCGTTCCACTTACCAGGTATTTGCACTCAGGTGGTCATTGATCACTGGTTTTATATCTCTTGAACCAGACCAATGAAAAAGCCTCGGCATGGTGTAAATAATGGAAGCAATAAACCCGGCTGTTGTGTTCTTGTTAGCAGTCTGGATGTGTTGTTAATAGCGTGGCATTACAGAGAATGGAGGGTTAGGACGATATTTGCTAGTCCACGATGTTTCCAGTGGCACTCTACTCACCATTTGATCCTTTTACATATTTTATTTTATGAGAGCTACTGGAATGCGTCATTAGATTTTAGACGAGTCAAGAGGTCAACCTGGCCTTCAGGACTTAGGACAGACACAACCACTGGTAACACTCAGATTATATATTCCTTGTTTTTGCCTCCAGCTATTGATTGCATTTATGAATTTATCATTTAGTCCAATGCTTGTAAAGCAACAGAAACAACCTTTGCTGATCTCAACAATTCCCAGAATCCCCAAATTCAGACATCGTTCTGGAGTCAGACCAAGATATGATTAATCAGCACCGAATACCATCTCCACTGCACTCCCATGACTATTTTGTCAGGGTCGTTTGTGATTATGTAATTGCGCCGCATCTCGCGCGTCAACTTTTAAGAATGATTTACAGTGCGGGGTTCATCTGGCCACATTAATCATTCTCATGTTAATAGGTTCCAGCGTCGCTCGTCTCTTCCAGGGCCCTTTGTTGGACGGAGGAAGATACCAAAGAGATCAGAATTAATGTTGGGCCATTGCATGTCATTACTCACTGAAGGATATATTGTCAGCGTGGACGTTGATTGTGAACGGAATAAAAATGAGTGGCTCAGGTGAAGGCTGCCGTATTGTGTTTCATGCGGCGCTCGTATTCAGCGCGTTGATGACTAATGGCAAAAATGACAAAATCTGTTTTGGTCCAGTCACTTGCTAAAGTAAAATTTCAAAAGTGTCACTTAACATACAGTAATAGTCGTGACTGCAGGATGACAGGCCATTTTACTTCAACTTGTGTCTCAAATGTTATTGTGCACGGTTATGCTTGATTTACACTGTCAGCAGCATCTCACTGACAGTCGTTCACTTTGTGGAGTGATGAAAAGTATTTCTATTAAAAAAAAAAAAAGAGAGAGACAGAATGGCCTGAAAACTTTCTGTGCTGTTGGTCTCGTGTTACAATTAAACTAATACTATTTTTAATCCCTACACAGCGTGTAAGTGACAGCGAGGGTAAAATCTGACAGATGATCAGTTTAGGTTTTACAGCTACAATAAATCCCCAGATCTGGTGACTGCTTCACTTAATGAGCACATCTGAGATTGTTTAAATAAATGATGTAGATTTTGTTTAAATGCCAGTTTTAAAACCTATATGGCTAAATTGCTGTGTACAAATGATAAATCCTTAAAGACTCTATAGAGTTTCCGTATTTGCTGACTTAAAATTCTTTTGCCGAATGTCTACCTGATCAGAGGGTGCAAGTGCCACATGGGTCTGGAGCGAGGGCAACATGCTGCAACCGATTTCAACACAAACCGAATGAACCTGCAAACCCCGGGAGCTCAAATCATGCTACAGTGCTGATGATGATGGGAAAACAGCGGTGTGAGGGTGGTGGTTCCACCAGAGGCCTACCCTCATCTTTACAGTTTTTGCAACATTTAGCCCCGGGTTGTTTTAGCTGAACCAGGCAGCCAGCTGCTTTGCCTCATATCTGCACGCTGGCTTGTCACCGTCATAAATAAGGCAACGCGAACACTGGAACAGTTGTGCCTTTAGCAAACTTCGGGAGCTTCACAGAGGGGTCTGCGGAGGTACAGCCACAGATGCAGAAGTAGAACGGCGCGGGAGAAGGCGCACTCTCGGTTCGTGGTGCCGCTGCTCGGGATGACCGTTTGCTTTTGAAGCTACTCTTATCACCAGTTTGAGAAGCTGGCGATTCACCAGCAGATGGGATCAGGCGCAGTCATCTGGAAGGGCTTGGCTTGCAACAGCTCTGGGATGACCGTATTAAATGCGCAGATAAAGTTCACAAACTGTTTCCTGGCACTGGTTTGCAAGCTGCTGCAGCATAAAGCGGATGCTCATCATCACAACTGATATACGTGGAGCCAAAATAAATGAAATATGGAGTAATGGATGTGAGAAAAAGCTCTACAAGTCTCATGCATGCATTAGGATCCTATGTGGGTCTAGGGGCGGGTGCTTTCCCAGCATGAGAGGAATCACGTGACCTCAGCGTGCAGCGATTGGTTGAACACGTGAACTTAGCACAGGTTGCGTTTAGATTTACAGCAGTGCTGATTGCAGGGTGTTCATGCAGATTACAACCTTGAGACAATATTAATAGTGAAGCTAAAAATGTATTACATAATTAGTATTGTGCACTTGAGTAGCACATAATTAACCCTAGCTTGCGTCATTGAATTTTTACAAGATCTTATATAAGCCTACATAATAATAGACCATGCTGAAACCTCCCTCAATAGGGACATGATTGGGTTATGCCCCTTTGAGGTACTTTCCCACAGCATTGGTGTCAGTGTGCGACTCTTGCTCTTACTATGATCACAAACAACAATTACATGAAGATGCTAAAACACAGTGTTACAGAAGCACAGGAGCAAACCCACGGCAGCAGCAAAGCCAGTGGGAAGTGTATATATTGCAACTATGGAGTCTATTCTGAGATATCCTGTGAATGTAAAGCCGGTCCCGTGCTGCATAGTCTTAGGAGGTTACTCTGCAGCTGCTTGGAAGTTGGCACATACCTTGAGACAGAAGAATGAGGTTGTGCTCTGACCTGTAGTAGGGTAAATCAGTGGAGCTTTATGCATCCTTACCACCAGCTAGTCCAGTAACGCACAATTTATATAGTGGGACAAGCTTCAGTTGAAGAGCTGGGGTATTGTATTTATAATCCTCTGAGATCTCAGTGGGCGATGCTAGGAGCTGACAAAAGCTTGCAGCGGCCTATACGCCCGATCCAGTGAGGCAATATCTGTCCTTGAGACTCGCAATATAGTATTATCCCAAGAAGAAAGAATAAAAAAGTGTGTTCCACTTTGTTTTTCAGCTCACTCCCCACAGAGTCCAGTGCAGAAGCTTAAGCTAAAGCCACAACTCAGTGGGTCCCACTAGCCTATGACATGGCCAATGGAGGGAGCTCATCCGTCTTGTTAGCCACCACTTCAAAGTTCCCTTTGGCAACAGATGGAAGGAAGAATTTCGTTTCATTACTTCTTTAGGCTTAAACTGTCTTCGCCACTTCCAACCCCCCGCCATCCCTTTAGTAACCCAGCAGCTCAGTTAATGGATTCCTCGCACTGCGGGTGTCTGATGGCCCCCGGGTCCAGCTCCGGGACACTTCCCAGGTGTATCTCAGCAGAAATCTGGCACCAATACATACGGAAACGAAAATAAGCATGGCTAAATGGCGGGGTAATTACAGGAAATACACAGCCTCTGCAGCAGACTTCAATTGTTTTGCGACATGCAAATGAAAATCTACTACTTGGAAACCCAAGTGTAACTGGGACAGGTTTCCATATGCTAGACAGCTTGGTATTACCACGGTTAAGAATCATGCAGAGGGTACAAAAGCCTTGTAAGCTCGCATCGGCATGGATGTAATACAAGAGGGCAAAGATGTTTACAAGGAGCACTAGGGAAATTCTGGTCCCTCGAAGGGCCTCGAAGACCACGCAGTTAGCTGCAGAATTTTAGTAGCTGCAGAAAACACTTTGGACTTCTGCGTCCCTCTGGGCGAGAGTTGCAGACAGGACGCGCTTAGAAATCAGACAAGGATATCCGTGTCCCTGCTGAGTGAATATTCCAATTTGGCCAGTGTTTTAAGAGCACAAATCGTCAGCGAGCCTCTGTGGCCGCCACGAGGGCCTGGTATGACAATACGCTCGACGGATCACTGTGAGACGCTTAGCGGTCCAGGCAGGATTCCCTATGTTGTTGTCACTGGTGATAAGCTTAAAGCGGTGGGCAGACTTCCAGCTTGATATGTCAACTACTCAAGCAAAGACGAAGACCAGAGGAAGAAAGGAACATGGGAAAGTAGACTTTCTCATTGTGGGAGCAAGGAGAATGGTGGCTCAGACATTTGGTACGGCCTGCTGCACCTCCACTGGCCTTGCAGTGGTAAGTGGCAATGCTTGTGCTTGATTGCCATAACCAGCCACACCTGAGAAGACTGAACTAAGGCCCTTCACAGACATATCTGAAGTACTATGTAGGTAAAGAATTCCATAGCCTGTGGGTTAATTTGAAGAAGCACATTCTGCATTTTCCCAAAGAAGCGGAAGACAAACACCCATCCACCCTCCCACACACTCACACACACACACGAGGAACAGATGCGACATCTGCAGCACAATGTTAATGCTGCGCTTGGCAACTTTGCACATTAGCAGCACAAGATGGCATAAACACAAAGTAACAGTATGTGGTGGCTGGTATTCATACAGTGTGTCAGGCTGCAGATCACATAAGAGAAGACATGGGGCAATTAAACTTCTCAACAGGCTGACAAGCATCTTTTATAACGGAGAAGAAAATGAAAACATGTCAGTAGTTCACAAGATATATGTTGGAATAATTTGAACGATGCGTGTTTCACTTAAATATCAGATCGAGATATTCTTATTATCAACCTACATACACCGGTGACTCAACTGATTATCCACGGTATGATGATCTCTGCACATACCTTTATTGTAGTCATTTCATCTTCTATATAGCATTTTTTAATGCATTAATTCAATTTGTAATTTTTATTGTAAAAATAAATTATCTAATTTTCCAAATTAAAAGTTAGGTAATGTATTTTTTTAATTTCTTTTTTATGTTTATTGTAAATAATTAATTAAGTAATTTGTTAAAGTTTTGTAATGTTCTTTATGTTTTAATTTTAGTCTTTTTTTTTTTTTTTTTTTACTTTTGCCAAAACACATTAAAGGAATAGTTTTTTAAAATGTCTTTTTTTTCCTTTTCAGGACCAACACTTCTGTTCGCTTAATGCACAGACTGTACACCTGAACATGATTCATGCCCAGTAAGCTGATAAAGAGGAACTACCGTTTTTGATAATATGGACGTATATCCGTATAGTGGGAGTGACTGGGGCACCGAGATGCAGCCTCTAAATAACGCAACTCGTTATTTTCGACAATATTTTGTCACGATATGCTAGTGCTATTCCCCCCCAAGAACCACAGCATAAGCAAATTACAGCCGACATCCAGGTCAGAAGACATCATCCGGGGTCTTTAGATTGACCTACAGACCCTAGATGATGATAACAGGTAACTCCGGACTCAACTCAAATAGCGGCTGCGTCTCGGTGCCCCAGTCACTCCCACTATAAGGATAGACGCTGATCTAATTTTTCCTAAACGAGTGCAAATGACACAAAAGTTATTTGGCTGAGTAAACAATCGTATTTTAGGCTAGAAATAAGTTCCAGGTTGTAACAAAAAAAAACAAAACAGTACTTCCCCTTTAAGAGCAAATAGATCACAAAATCTCAGATAATTTCAAGGACTTTTGCAAATGTATTTCTTTCCTTTTTTTTGTTTCACTATCAAAGGATTTCATGAGGATTTTCCAAACCTTATGCTTCAATAAAAAAAAAGGAAAAAAGATTTTTTTTTCCAAGAGCAACCTTATTATAAAGGCATAGTATTATGGGCGGCTGCATGCTGATTCAGTGGTTATTCCTCTCTAAGCTCAGCCAGGAGCCCTCAAAACTGCACAACACAGCCCCTATTACATTCCTCCTAATTATCCTCAGCTGGAGTGGACCGCAAAGTGATTAAGCCTGCACCACGTTTTGAAATATTCGGTTAGGAAGAAGGCCGGAGAACGGGGCAGGCACTTTTGTTTCTCATAAAAATCAAGGCTGGGGCTGAGATCTGGTGATTAGATGTGATTTTGGGAGTGATTGTTAGCGTTGTCAAGGTTGTCTCAATGAGAGTGTCTTCCCCATGGGGGTGGGGGTGTGAGGGGGTTCAGTAAGTGTCGCTTTTTTTAATTTAACGTATTTAAGGTTAGGACTTTATTTATTTGTTTGAGGGGGATTAATTCAGCAGAAAGGCGGTCAACATCCCAAACCAGTGCATTTTAGCCACACATGGAAGCTTGGCCACCGAAGCATAATAATGGTGCACGTGTTCAAACAGAATTAGCGTTTGCTGGAGATTCCCGTTCTTGCCGTATGCCTTTAAACTCAATGTTGCTCCTAGATCTAAAACGAGCCAGTACCTAGCACAGAAACATGGCACCACTCTGTGCATTAGACTATCAGTTCTGTCAAAACAGCTGATGTTCACTTAACTATTCCCTTTAAAGATCCCGACAGCTGCGAGACTTGTTCGCGTGTCCTCTGCAGAATCGCTGCCGCATAGTCATCCCGGAGTACGATGGCTTGCTCGTTCATCTAGGCGGAGGTAATGCTAATTTAAACCATAACGATGACAACTTCCATTTGACTGCATTGTTGTACAAACTTCCAGCTCCAGCACAGATGCCACCCGTACTGTCACAGTTTAGAACACCAGCATGGCAGTGATGTATAACGCCCTCCATGCCTTGGTGGCGAAATAAAAGAAACAGATGCTTCACGTAGGTGTGTGAAGTTTCTCTTTTTCTTACTCGCTTTTGTTTTTGAGTTCACACGTTGAGTGACTCAAATTACCAAGGAGATAACTATTCTATAAGTGTCTCAAAAGTTCAAACCTGTATCTGCCGCGGTTCCGTCGCGGTGCGCTTCGGAAATGTCACATGGAGTCGTATCCTCTTATATGAAAGGAGGGCACATACACCTGTCAAATGAAGCAGTCTTCATTGATCCATTGGATCTGCTGCTGGACATGGCTGCAGCTTTCTTCCCTTCTTCTCTTTGACTTTCTCTCTCTGTTATCACTTTTTATTTATTTATTTTTAAATTGAATAGGGGATGTTTGTCAGGATCCTGTGAATCTGTGAGGGCTGCTCTCTCGGCTCACTCCGATTTGAGGCCAACTATGGAAATAATCGAAACCGTGTCACCAGAGCCGGAAAGGTTAATCTTCGCAGACAGGGAGTGGGCAGTGCAGCGCGGAGAGATAGACTTTGGAGTGTGCTGCCCCGCTATTTGTCATACTAAGCCTCCGCTTTAGACAAGGCAACTGGACACCTTGATCCGCTTAAATTAACTGTCAACATAAATGCTGCGCTGGGGGTAAAAAAAGAAGATGGAAAAAAGAAATAAAATCCTCCACCCTCCTGCACCCACCGTGTCCTATAACAGACGTTCTCTTTGATGGAAAGGTCGAAGCGGCGTTGACCGCAGGAGTTAAGACAGCTCACGGAGATGAGTTTGAGATCCATAACAAGCCCTTAAGAGCTAGAAGCCTACTCAACTCGACCCGAGCCCCCACACACGCCACGTAATTGGGGGGGAAATAAAAAAGCCTACCAGCGTGCCAACAGAGAGCAATAAATACCACATAATAGATATGAAAGGGGGCAGATTGCTTATGAACATGTGAGGCAGATGAGAACTGTATAAGGCGATCTATATTTTTATTATAGAGTCTCAGGGAGCAGCAGGGCTCAGCAGGTGGTGCTTCCATCCGTCGTTTTGAAGAGACAATTATGAACCGAGCCAAAAACGCTAAAGAAAAATACAAATCCATACTTTACACTTTTATTTCTGCAAAAATAAGATTTTTTTCAAGACGTTCTGATGCTTCAATGTCATATAAAACACGATCCAAATATATCTTTGTGTGCAGCTCCAAGACGTGCAGTAACCAACGCCATGAACTCAGAATCAGAATCAGCTTTATTGCCAAGCATGTGTGTACATACAGGGAATTTGCTTTGGTCCTACAGAAAAGACCATGGCCGCCAATGGGTATCAGCGTCAACTATTGCATCAGGTAATCATTCTGAAGCACCTTGTCCTCCCAAGTAAATTGCAGATACCTTGGTTGCGATGTATAGATGTTTTCTTTTTTTTGTTTTTCCTTCCTCCAGGCTTCTGTTCAGATCCCTTCAGGCATTGTGTGCAAGCCTCCCCATGCTGTCAGGAGGGCCTTGAGTTCCAGCAGAGGCTCTTCTCCATCTGCGCGCCGCTCTCCAGGTGGACTCCTCTGACATTTTGTGCAGTCATTGGCAAGTAACATGAGGCAAGGAGAGGGAGAAAAAAAAAGAAGGCTTTTTTACACTATCACGTAACAAATTTATTTTAAATATCATTTTTTTTTACTTTCAGTGCAATAAAACAAAATGTTGGGGTGAGTTAGGGGCATTTTTATGTCCCCCTCTGGTCTATTTTACGCAGTATTAGTCAGCAAGCATGCAGAAATCAACCGCCTAAATGATTTGTAATATTACACTGAAATATGATGCTGTGAATTTCTTTAATCCGAGCATTATTAGCATTAGCATTAATGCTAACACTTTTCTGAGCTTTATTAGCTTCTTTTTTTATAACAAGCAAAAACCTGCAACTTAATACAACTTGTACTATTTTTTGACCCAGCAGCACTATCCCATTTTCCAACATGCTGTGGAGCTCTATTGATGATGCCTAGCTGCTGCCTATTGTTATACAGGCTATACATATCTGCAGCTGTTTGTTTGCAGCATGTATTCAGGTCAAAAGTATAGATTTCATTGTTGCAAAGCGTTTCTCTCTACTGTGTTTTCCTTAGCGACGTCATCAGCGGCCAGTCGTTGTCAACAACACTTTCATCACATACCCGTCAACTCTAAAAACTCTGAACTCGTGCAACCCCTGCACCATAATGCATCACAATGCGCCCGTCCGCTTTTATTTTGGTCAAAATTAGACTGTTTTTGTGTCTTGTCAGAATATATTTTTCAGTTTCTACCAGCAGCCTAAACTTACAGCTGCATAGCTGTGACAGGGAATTAGAACCGAATCAAAGAGAAAATCAAAGAGAGTGAAAAAAAAAAAAAAAAAAAAAACGCAATTCAGTGTCTAATACTTTGCAGCAAGGCCACCGGTAATGTATGGAATGCATGATTTATAGTTTCTGGGCTGAAACCTGACAAGAAAATAAATACAAATAATTGAAATAAATGAATAAATGCATTTTTTTTATGTTTAGCAAGAGTGGCAAAAAGAAATACACACAGAGACAAAATTTCACATTATAAATGTATCTGGAATTTCATTATTGACTGAGAACAATACAAAACAATCTAGTCCACTTTACAGCTCAGCTCCATCTCATGGCCATTAAAGCTCCAAGGGGACGTTTAGGATTTGATTATTTTCCCATGTACATTATAGGAATGTGCAGTTCAAACCACCCCCTCCCTCTCCCACGTAGTCCAACAACCTTACGTTATCAGAATTTGTTTCCAGTGCAGGTAACGCTGAAGTGAACCCTCCAGAGAGTATCTTATCATCTGCAAATGCACTGAGCCATGTTTTATTTATAGTGGCATGGATTTATATATCATGTACAGACAAGCTGAGCAAAACGGCTGAAAGTGCTGATGTGGGGGATGTATCACGTTTATGTCGTGGGACTATAAAGCATTTCTGATGGAAATTTCTATAATGCTGACCTGTTATTTTAACAACGGCCTACGCAAACTTCCAGTGAAAGGGTAAAAATGAGCTGGGATGAGATCCATTTAGACGTTGACTATCAGTCAAGATTTTATTGCTTTTTATTCTTGTAATTTGGTTTAATTACAGTTTTATACACAAACAGGATACCTTGCATTACGAGACAGCTTTAAATGCGTAGTTTAACCAGGTTAACATGGAAATAATAGATATAGATATATCCAAAATGGTCCGTTGATATGTATAGCTGCCGTAGCAACTTGCAAAAAAAAAAAGATAAGCTGCTGTTATGGGTCAGCCACGCTAAACGGCCACGTTCACCCTAAACATCCTGTTTGTGTTACAGGATGTTTGCGTAAAGTTGCTCCGGAGACGCAGACGACAACCGCTCAATATCAATTATGGGTTTGTGTCTGGGGTGAGAACAGATTGTGAAACAGTCGTGAAGTGTAATCAATCAGCTTGCAGTTTATTTCACGCCTTCTCCGAGGAAAAGCTGCCCCATATTGGACTGTTATCAAGTGATATGCTTGCATGGATGTGAATCCCTTTTTCATGTTTTTTTTTTTTTCTCCCCCCACCTCTGTGATTGCACTCACCTGTTGCCTCGTGTCTTTTGCTCCGCCCCTCATTGGTCTCACCTGTCCCTCGTTATTGCATCAGCCCATGTCAGTGTATATATAACCCTGTCTTTGTCAGGTTGTCAGTGATGTTGCCTCTGTCAGGTTGTCAGTGATGTTGCCTCTGTTTAGTCCTGTTTGTTGTCATGTCCTCCTGTTTTTCCACACTTTTTGGATTGCTTCTGGCTCTTAGTTTACCCTGACTGTTATCTGCTGTTTGCTTCCTCGTTAGTGTTGCTTTTAGGGCCTTCCTCACAACACAAATCCAATGGAGACTTCCGTTGCGTTTTGTTGAGTTCCTTGAGTTTATCCTGCTTTTTTTATATATATATATATATTACTTCTCTCACTTTCAGTGGCCTGACGCTTAGGGTTCGGTCCCGAAAACACAATGAAAAGAGAAGTGCGTGGTGTGGTTTAAAATACACCCTTTCAAATGTGCGGCTCAGGAAAAAATGAATGCTGTTTGAAATACAATTCCGTGGCCAAGGATATTCCACTCGCTCCTGTGAGAGCGAGCTGTGGGTGAACAAACATCTTCCACTTCTATCTATATTTATATCCCATTTATGTTTAAATCACTGCCACTTCAAGAAAATAAAGCCGAATAAACCCAAGAGTGTGATATTCTGTTAAAAGATGCGGTTGATTATTTTTTTGAGACGGCAGTTCCGTTCACTTTTAATTGCAGACTGCAGTGAACGCGTTTGCATTTTATACATTTTAGGTAAACGGTCCTTTCAGTTAAATTAACGCTGTGGCTCATCAAGAGGAATCAGCGCGAAAAGAAGGTCTTTATTCAAAGTGATCTCCGAAGTTTCTTTTCAACATTCGTCAGGGTCACCGTCTGCCTTCTTTTCTTTGTGTTGGTGATCAAATCTTTAATCACAACAAATCTCAAAGGAAAAGATCACACTAGGAGTCATTAGAAACACGTTCCTCTGTTACATCCATACATGCTGTATATGAATTCCCTGTCAGGATTGTCCAGCTAAGCTCTAAAGTCATCTTTTGTGATATAAAGCTCAGTTTCCGTGATGATGTGCGAGCCAAGAAACCTATACAGTACCACTAAAGCTCTTTAAATCTCTCCATAATGGCACACAGCTGATGTTATGCAATGCCATTTGATGATTTTCACAATAAAGTTTAAAAAAAAGGAACTAAAAATAAGAATAAATCCTTCTCTGTCTGCAAGATGAGCGCAGATATCCTCCATGTGTGCTGGTTCAAAGAACACCGGGCTTTGTTTTCTGCCTGCATGGGAGACGATTGTCTCCCTGAAAACACAAGCAATTATCCATGCAAACCATTAAATCCGGTGTTGGGTAGACATGCCTAATGAACTGAAAAATCTTACCGAGTCAACTCCTAACGGCAAGTAAAGAGTCAAACAAGCACGTATGAGGGAGGTCACACTTGTGCTGTTAAAATAACCTTGTTTACACCTCTGGAGGAGGGCTACGCACACACATGCAAGGGTTTTGAAGCCAGGCGGGGAGGCGCAAAAGTGCTGGCTTCAAAACCCAAAATGTGCATTGTGTGTGTTGTTGTTTTTTTGTTTTTTTTTCCATTTAATCTGCTTGTCTTTGTCACAAAGGTTTAGTTTAAAGTGCTTTTTGCATATTGACTGGATTTGAGGCCACTGAGCTGCGCGGCTGGTGCTTCTTACTCATGGCTGGGAGGGAGCGGAGTGCTTTTCCATCGCTATGGCGCTCTGCTGGGGCTCCAGGTGAACGCGCTCGCCTTGGACACAGACAGCTGCGCACCCTGCCCTGCTAGATAAGCTAACTAATATTAGCCATCAGTGAAAGAGCAGGTGAAAAGTGAGGTTCCAGACTCAAGGATAGACTAATTCCGATCTACTTTCATGCACAGGACATGTAACAGGATCGAGTGTGCAGAGTTGCATGAGGTGGGGGGCCCCTTTGTTTCCTTAGCGCATTGCCTCTGCTGCAGTTTAAGATTTAGCATTTTTCAGGGGCCTATTGACATGTCCCAGACTTTTGCTTTTGTTGATTTTCCAGTATCATTTAAAAGGAATCATCTGAGGGGGCTGTTTTTACCCCCTTTTTCCCCCCCCTCAAGAATAAAATTACCCCTCCTGATTAAAGCTCCAGTCCTGACATCAAGCGCAGTAATCCTATCAGTCATTTTGATCATTTATTCATCATGCGTGAGAGCTTTTGGGTGTGAAGCAGAAAAGAATAACAGATCACAAAAGCATTGATTGTCAGCGAGTGAAGAATAAAACAGACTGATGGTGAATCCAAATCTTGCAAAGTCAACTTAAGAATTTTTTTAAAGCTTTTATTTTGTTGTTGTTGTGCGTGTGTGTGTATATATTTTAAGAGGATGAACATATGCATATTGCGATATTTGCCGCGGAGCGTGCACAGGCGCCGTGGGGCGGCTGATTTCATTCCACACGCGACAGAATAAACCCGCGCGGGTTGAGGAGGTCTCAAATTGTTTGCGCAAACCTCATAAAAGACGGGAAATTGTGTTGGTTTTTCAGCTGATATGCAGAGCCAAGGTGAAGGACGGGGTTCGGTTGGAGGTGGCGCACAACACAAACACCGCCAGGAGCAAGCCCTTTTATCGTGCTGCTGATCTGTCCTACAGTGCTTGTCTTGTGGATTACCATATATAAAACATGTTGCTGGGATTCACGGACTTTTTTTAAAACATAAAACAAGCTGATTAATTCACTCCCGGCCAAATAGTGGAATTTTAGAAAGTTATAAAATAAAAGATTGATTTGTTTTTGGCTGTTTCCTTCCGACTGGAGGGAACAGCTGCGTCAGATAAAGCCACCTTTCATGATAGAATCACGGAAACATAAAACACGGCGCATCAAACCACGCCGGCAAAGAAATTCCGAGGAGAGAGTGTCGAACAGTGGCAAGAAAATGCTTGATGGACTGTTGAATGGTGTCATTAGGAGTGGATTGGAGTGCTTCAAAGCCTGAGACTGGCTTTTAGGGTCAGAGGATAAGTGTGGCAGAAGTGTTTGGTGCTATTTTGGTATTATGGTGAACCATTATACTGGGAGAAAGCGTACTGTATGGGAGCTTCTTCTATCTGAGCCCCCTCTCAGCAGGAGAGAAGAAGCCACGCTGTGTTGGCGTAGTCCTCGTGTTGTTGTTGTGTTCACATTGTCTTGTCCCATTTTGTTCTTTCTTCACTTCCCTTCTTACTCTCCTCCTCCTCCTCCTCCTCCTCCTCCTCCTCCTCCTCCTCCTCGGATGAGGGAGCAGAAAACCGCACGACGCTGTGATTAAACTCACAGCATCCGAGCGGGAATGCAGTGGAGTCCGATCCGATTGTGATTGAAAACGAGAAAAAGACGGCAACATGATAAACAAGCTCCCCAGACCTAAACTGTGGACAGTCAGATTTGGCGATGTCCATATTGTTTTCCATTTGGCTTAATCAAATGTCAGCGGCAAAGCTCCGGGATTTGTCGAACGTGGCCTCGGTCTTCAGACCTCCGACTGTGAAAAAAGGGAAAAGCATAATCCGCTCGACTCTTGTTTATTATTCAAAAACACCCAAAACTAAGGATTTAGGAAGTACTTGACTAAATCGACACATTCTGCCTCCAGAACAATCCTCCACCACATTGCTAAAGACTCCACATAGCCCGTAAGTAATTGCTTTCGCAGAGTGGATTTTCCTCACATGTATCTTTTAAAGTGAAATCTGGATTAAAGAGCAGAATAAAACACCAGCCCGAAAAGAGATTATTGACAATAAACTTTCTCTCTTTTTTTTTTCCATATTCTTCATGATAAAAGCCTCAAACCCCTTTTTCAGATATGAAACACACTTCAAACCCAGCTTTGTCAGTGATTCCCAGCAATCAGCTGTGGAAAATATCCTGTGGAAACTGCAGTACTTCAAACAGATTCAGGGATTGTATGAAAATTATATGGGCTCGGATGAGAGACTGCCCTCCTGCTGCAAAAAATAAAAAATGCATATCCTCCCTCTGAGTTGATGGTCTTTTGTTTTTCAAAACAGAAATTTTTGTTTTCCCCTTTTTCTCTCATTATCTTCCAAGTAGAAATGCACTGTAAAATATCAAATTGCTGCATCAAATATAACGGATCGTTTAAAGGAACAAATACAGAGGGGTGTTAAAGTGTTTTTCTAAAAAAGAAGGTGACTTTTTTGGTGGCTGTGAAGGAATCTGCACCGAAACAATGTCAACATGAGCCTTGAGGCATTTTTTTGGACCCTTCCAAAAAAAGAGTCCCCGATAGCAACTCACATTTGTCAACTACACTGCCCCTCAAACCTCTCATATAGGCTCTATACCTGTGATCCTCACTATTTTTTTTCTCAAGAGCCACATTGGCAGTGCAAAATCAAAAGGCGAGCCACTTTTACGTCAACATACTAAGTCACCTTTGTGCATTTCTATGTATAAATTGGGCATCCCACAAAAAAAGAAATAACACGGCCAATACATTTTCATTTAAGACCAGATTTACTTTAATGAGCTCGTTTCTGTCTCTTTTTTTAAGTTTTCAAGTTTAAAGTTTTGTAAACAATGCTACGGGGTATTGGTGTTACAACTTATCGCCACGAGATGGCAGCTTAAGCAGCATTGCCGGTAAATAGTGGATTGCATTCAAAGGCAAGTGGTAGTGTGATACTGTAAGCTACCATGCGAGCCGCCAATTACAGCTTGACGAGCCGCATATGGCTCGCGAGCCGCGCAATGAGCAACTGTGCTCTATACTGTATACCTATTTGCTTTCATACCACCATAGTGGGGCCAAGACTATGGAAGCTCCAAACGAACACCCCTAGCTAGGTGAGGGTACCTAGAAAGGGCCCTAACTAGGTTTTTGTTGCTATCGTATCGGGGTATTTCTTTAAATAGTAATGAACAAACAATTTGATCAAAGCCTAATATACGTAAATAACGGTGTCGCTCAGATCCACTCGCATGTCACCTGAAACACTAAGTATCTCCAAATAACATCAAACTAATGTGGTTTGCAAACAACACCAGTGTATTTTATACAAGAAAATGGCAAAATTGGGGGTGGCATGATGGATAGGTAGGACAATGTTCAATTGAAAACAGAATATTAATCAGCATGGACTGAACTTTTTGCAAACTCTTGAGAAGCATCAATGTGCACAACAGTCTTAAGAGACTAAAATTCCGCCTCCCAACCCGTTAAAATCGTTTTCATACGGCCCTTTATTAGAGGACAAATGATTTTCACATGCAATATCTCATGCAGGGAACAAACAGACAGTGCACTTTGTTTAGCTGACAGATGTTTGGTAGCCATCCATATATTATACATCACATTAACTGATTTCCACATTGTTTGCCATCAGGCTTATAAAATGTCAGCAGCAATGTATCAGGATTTGGTGAACGTGCCCTGTGTCTGAGGACCTCTAACCACAGAATAGCTTTATAGCGTAATCCGCTGAAGACTTGTTTACAATACAAAGCAAGCACCCTCCTCCAAGGGCTTTAGAGAATGCTACGGGGTAGAATGACGGCAGTGTCTGTGAATGCAGCTCTTCACTTGTCACCACAACAGCCTCTCTAGAGAATCGCAGTCGTAAAGTATGTAATTACAATAATTGGCGACGAACAGCGGGGTAAATGTTTGGCAATATCCATACACTGTTTGGATATACATTATTTTATCAGCTTGTGTCGGAGGAGATGCAGAGTCGGGGTGTTGCAAATGCCACAAAGAACAAAAAAATCTCCCATTCTTCTACATTATGGGTTAGTGCAGCTTCCTTTATGGAGGACCAAAACTGCCATTATTAAACATAAAGAAATAATTTGCTTTTCTTTTTAAGAGGGAGTCGTTTCTGTGCCCAACACATCATTTGACCAGAGCCTGGAATAAAGTTGAGCTCCTCTAATTTGTGTTTATGCAAAAATGTATAAATAAAAAAAGAGGACTGAAATTAAATGGAATATAGCATAGAAATAAATGTATAAATGCATAAATAAACCAAAAAAAACAAAACAAATATACAGATCATTTACTGGGCAAGTAAATAACTGCATTTAATTATATACTTTAATTTTAGAGTCAGTTTATTTAGTTTATTTATTTATGACAGCTTTGGTCCTCCGTAGTTCAGGCCAACAGCTGCATTGTTATTGCAGAAAAAGATCAATCCTCATTCCAGTTATATCCTGAACTGACTGCCAATAAAAATGTCAAAACTTAACAACCACAACAGCATCTTTAGAAAAATGCACAATGCAGAGATATAGAAATCTCAGACGGCACTAGGGCGCATTCAATATGGAATTTATCAATCCTAATCACCCCTGTGTGGCAACCATTCTTCACAATGTTCTAAAGAGTAACTAAATTAGAGAGTGTTATGTTTTTGCTTTATTTAAATTTAATTTTAAAGCCTTCTCTGTTGGGTTCACATTGGCAACCCGGCATAGTGCTCTGAACTATGAAGAAAGATTAAAGAGCCGTAAATTTGTACATAGGAGTTTCCATTGGCTTTCCATCTGGAATAATCCTCTTTCACAGAGTTTCTTTCACAACACAGCGAGCTGAGGAAGGAACTGCTTCACTTCAACTACAGAGGATGGTCAAACCTGTAATTCTTTGTATCATCACAGGTTTGGATGTTTTCAAGTATCCGATCCTCCCTGCTCCAGATATGTAATTTGTCAATCAAAATGCAACAAAGGGGCTATAACCAGAGAAGTGGTCATGGTAAAGTGTCAGCCTGTTGTTATATTTCAGCGGAGGCCTCGCAAATATGCATTGCCTCACTGCTTTAACGTGAAATCTGAATTTGAAGTTGATTATGCGCGAGTCTGGATCTGTGATGAGAACACTGAATGAGCTTGTTGTGGCGTTCCTCCTCCACCTGTGCTCATTTAGTTTTTTTCTTTTTGTAACAGCGAGCGTTAAATAGAATCAAATTTCAGCACGGTAATTTAATGTTAATGTGGGTCCCAGAAGAAGAATTACAGCATGTCACAAATAAACGAGGCAGTGTTGTCGCCCGCAGGGGTGACAAATAGTGCTCTATTCTTTTCACACTGTCAATGGACCGTTGGAGATCAGCATTCTAAGATACACCGCAGTGAGTCGGAGGGTCGTTGATGGAGTGCAGCACTCGTGTTCACTTGTGGTAGACTCCATTACTTCTCCATATATAGATGGCAGTGGGGGGGTAGAGGATCCCCAGCAAATTTGATCAGCGAGATTACAAACCCCCGCGTACTAGATCATTTAAACCTCATCTCTGTTGCCTGCAAGGACCACAATACATTACTCCCTGCGTGCAGAGCATCTATCAGTCCCCCCCCTTTGCCTCGCTGCTGCAGGTCTCCGGAGATCGCATGAAGGAGGAGGGAAGGGCGCGCTGACCGAAAAAGGAGTCCCGACCCGCAAGGGTCAAGAGAACGCGGGAGCACGGTCGACAGCATTCAAATGACGCTTTCAATGGGCGCAGATTCATCACGCGGGGGTGGCAGCGGGCCGGGAGAGATGGCCTCGATGGAAGCCATCTGTAATGATAGACGGCCATAGGAGTATCTCAGAGCCCTCTGAGAGTGCTCGGCTCCGGTCTGCGCATTGCAGAAGGACACATAATCTATAGCTGTAATTGGACACCAGCAAAGAGGAAATCAGCGGCGGATTTGTGGATCGGATCAAGCGTACCGGTGGGAGATACATCACAGCTTGCATCGTTTTTCGGGAATTATATGGAATCAGTTACATGCTTGTGTTTGATGCATGCTTTATAGATATCAGGTTGACGTTTCGAGAATGAAGCGGGTCCCGAATGGGAATTCGTCCAATAGAAACCAATTTGATTTGTAGTCATGAATGTCACATATCTCAAGCCCCTTAATTCATCCTAGTCATCTTTAAAAAAATAAATAAATACATATCTGCACTGCACTTTAGCACTTAGTAATTTAATCGAGCTAACCATCCTCTGGGGCATCCAAACTGTCAATTTTTACATCAATGAATGTACCTTGTGCGAGTGTGGTGTAAACACAAACATGACCCAATCATGCTGTCATGCTAGGATATATTGTAATAAAAGGTGAAATGTTTGACCCACTGGAAGCTCCTCTGGGGCTTTAGACTTGAGGAAGTCTACCCAATATTGAAATCTGGTTGAACACCACAGTATATTACTTAGATTATCAAGCCAGCTCATGAAGCATTAACTGTGCCAGGCTATAGTTTAGCATTAATATATGAGTTTGCAAGTAGTCAGCAGCTGTAAACCTTCAGATTACTGGATTACCTGCGCCAAATCCCGGTGCCAAGTATGAATTTCGTCTTCTATTGCCAGGCTGAATCCGCAGTCTGAGCATTACGTGCTCCGAATCGGGAAATTTGTTGTTTTTGTGAAGAAGTTCAGTGTTACTTCTCTAGCATTGTGCAATATGAATGATTCTTGACCATTGAGTAGACCTTGAAAAATATCAAACATGCGTCACACTGGTCCGTCTCCACAAGCATCTATATGATCCATCGGTGCAGACTCGTGGTGGGTGCAAATATTTGCTAAGACGAGAGCAGAAATCTTCAGCGGATGACGTCCGTCCTATACATTATGTCTTCTCCTGATATTCCAAGGGTGTAGCTTTTTCCTTTCGCCAACAGCTTGCAGTGAGTCAAGTGCAGCTCAAGCATGAGCACGAAAGGTTATCACACCGCGTTGACGTCAGACTCATGCACAATGGTGGTTTGACACCGACAACCATCCAAGATGTAACACCCCGCTGTGTGTGGGAGACCTTAATAACAGTGGATGCCGGTAGTTCACACTCCCTTGGTTTTGGGCTCACGTCGGCAACCTCGACCCAGATAGCTGTGGTAAAAGTTTAAAAAATATGAAACCCACGGAATCGCCCTTGCGAGTGCTCTCAAACAATCCGAAGTTCGTCTAAAGCCCTGACATTGTTTCACATCTGCGGCCCACTGTGGCGCTCATTTGCATGTTGGCGCCATTTCAGCTTTAAATAAATATATAAAGAAATATCCAGGGGATCTCAAACAAGGTGGGAATTGGATAACTGTCCTCAATTATTCATTTATGTGCTCGGATGGGTGTCCAGATTTGTAAGCACTTCACCAGCTAGGCCTCTCTGTGAAAACACCTGTTGTTTTTAATTTAAAGGGAGCAACCTTGGCGTGTAAGGCTGCATTAGGAAAAAAAAAACCCTGAGCCCATCCTCTGGAGAAACAATTATCATTTTTTTCCGGGACTCTGAAAAGCTGCTTGAGGGCCGAAAGCAGAGGCAATGAGAAGGACGTCTCCCTGTTTATGGAATTGCGTGAATATTATATTTGCTCCCTGCTGAGAAGTCGGACTATCGGGCTGATTCGCAGCGCCAGCCTTTTGTTCCCCACATCTCCAAACATTTTCTTTGCAGCTGCTTGAGTTAATGCTGTCATTAGACTATTGGATCCTGTAGCCAAATTATAATGTGATCTCCCGCATCATCTATTCTTCTCTTCCCTCTGAGCTGATGAATAGCTTAAGGTCAGACCATCAAATTAGTGGCTCCCATTACTCCCCAGACACTAATGGCATCTTTATGAAAGGAAAAGATATGTAATCTCTCCAAAAGCCTTTTGGAGACCAAACAGTTTGTCTGTAGATGAAATGTGAGTGCAGGGCTTGGGGAATTGTAGAGGGGATTGGGAGGGGTGGGGGCGAGGGCAGCGTCTGCCTGCGAGTGCAAAACCCGGCTTTATTCTTCTCCTGACAATGTTTGTATTCATCTCACTCACATATTTGTCTATTCATTTGCACGTGCCGCTGCGAGCACAGTTATGGCTGCAAAAAAAAAGAAAGAGAAAAGGTTAAATAGAGCAGATGGAATGGGACAGCGATAGGAAACTGGGATTGACTGCTCATTTAGAGACGTCGTTGTCCTAAAACAGTTTAACAGTGACTATATATATGGATAGATAGATAGATAGATAGATAGATAGATAGATAGATAGATAGATAGATAGACCATTTTCAATAAAGAAACTAATTCGTATTCATCCATGACAGAAAATAGTTCCTGACAAATTCAAATTTTTTTGAGTAATCTTTCCCAAAAAAGCAAGTCTGGGCCGCTTTATGAAGAGATTAAATTTGAAAATGAAATGCCTCAATCAATAATAGAGATTTTATTTTATTTTTTTACTATATTTCTTCACTGCTGTCCCAAAATTGAGCTGTCAGACAGGAAGTCTCGCTTTGCGGCGATTAGAATCTGCTGCAAACCTTTTTTTCTTCTAATCCCCTGCCGTCCGAGGGGCCCCCGACATCCCCCGGCCAGGGCTGAAATCAAACAGCTTGGCTCCAGCGAGAGACCCCCCGGCCAGCCGCAGTGGAAGTCCATCACTGGGTCACAGCCTCAATCCGTCACTGTCCGCTGCTGCTATCAAGAGAGAGTCCAAGGAGAAGACGGGAATGACTCAGGACTGCAGAGCGGAGCTGCAGTTCACCCTTTCGCCCGGCACTTGATAAATATGTTGTATTTTTCATGAATGTATCTCTTCAGTTTAGCAAAGGCCTCTTATTTATTTTTTATTTTTTTTAGAATATGAATATTGATGCTCTTTCCCTTGCAAATACAGTGGCTCGTGCTGCCCAGGAGGCTGGTGAGAAAAGAGTGAAATCTTCCATCCAGACTGCAATCAAACAGTTTAGTTCACTAAAAGATCCCTCCTCCGCCTGCTGCAGTGGAGATCCAGGTTATAACCTCAATCCCTCCCTCTGAGGCTGGAGATAGACTGTGTTCACTTTCCATTCAGCCGGCTGTAATGTGCTATGAATTCAAACTGAAATTGCACACCAAAAACCCAGAGATGTAAGTTAATCCAGACTGAATGTACCTCTTTAAAATATACTTTTCACCTTGCATTTTAGATAAAACTTTTTTTTTACCTCTGTTTTAACCACGGGCCCCTGTGCACTACATAGACTGTGCTATATTTCAGTGTCGCCTATATCCACTTGCTATATTGGCTCTTCAGCGGTACGTCCAGAGCAGTGGATGGGATTAGATGTGACCGGGTGAATCCAGTTACCTCCACAGAGGTAGAAAAGGCCCCTTTCGGATTTAGCCACAGATTTTATGCACCCGTGTGCTGACTGCAGTTCTCTCAGGACTGCACCCAAATTCTGACCTTACAGGAGGTGAAATCCTTGCGGCAGGACTGGCAGGTGCCTTCCATTCGATATTCTGAGAACATACATAATTCGTGTCATTATAAACTCTCTCGAGAAGGGAAAGAGAGAAAAAAACAGGACTGTGTAAGCGGTTGTGGCTCTTTGCATATGGGCCGCCCCGGACAGAAAGCACTCGCTGCTGGGCCGTGACCGATTTGTTAAAAAACGCTGAATAATGAGCACAATAATTACACGGAAGCAGGGTGTAGCTTTTCTGCGCGGTACCTTTCCTCGCCACAAGGGGGAGCTCAGTGGATTTGGTTCTTGAGCCGCTACTGAGCATATTTTATCAAAGAACAAGTCAACACTACTCGGATGGCAAAACTTCATCTTAAACTTTATTAATTAACTCAGTTTGTCACTTAGTTTGTCTTCAAGTTGGCAGATGAAGCATCTGCGTTCAAAGCCAAACTGGAACTGTGAGGACGCCGAGTGATCAGGAGTACTTTTGACGGCGTTCCCGGCGCTAGGTGGGATTTTGGGATCCCAGCTGGTATGCAGTTAGCAGGCTTTGTTGTTGACTACGTTTGATTTAAAACGAAGCCATGAATCCTTGACCTGTTTGCCAATGTCAGCACCCTGAGCTTGTAAATCCCATTCTTGTTTCCGTTTTTAATTGTGCTTCTGCTTTTGTTTCCATTGTCATTGTAAAGAAAGTCGCAGCCAAACAATTCTTGGCCATTTCCACTTGTTGTCTTGGCTCTTTAATGATACCTTAGGCTCTGGGAATAGGATTAGCCGGGATGGGTGTGAATCCAGTAACGTACACAGGGGTAGAAAAGCTCCTTTTGGATTTAGCCGTGGATTTGAAGCGCCCATGGGCTGACCGCATTTCTCTCCGGCTCGCACACAAATTTCGACGGCGGGCTGAAAGGTGTGTTTGACATAATATCTCTGCCGGCGTTCTGGATCTTAGTCAACGCTGAGTATCTTGAGACAGACGCGGAAGCACAGAAAACGTTGGCTTCGTTTCCATATTTCGGTTGAGGAATGTACTGGACTTTGCCGGTTTCCCTTTGCACGTAGATATTACATTAAAAGGCTCAAATGTACTTTGAATTGAATTGAAACTGTTTTCTATATTGCCTCTGTGTTGCCCGCCCACAGCTCCTCAAGCTCCACCTCTTTTCCCCATTTTTGAAGAGAGTTAAGTAGAGTCGGCCTCTGGCAAGATGGCGGCAGCCGCATCCACCGCGCCGAGCTTCGAAACCGCTTCCCACGGGTCCATCTTTATATACCATAAAAGGTTCTAGTGGCTATTTGTCCTCTTGCCCCTCAGGACACAGAGAAGAAAAAAATAATTAAAACGCTTGACTGCCTGCCACTTCCTTTACATCCAAAAGTGACAATGGCAACAAGTAGCAGCAGCAGTAAAAACAGAATTAAGAATAGAGCTCAAGAAGAAGAAGAAAAAAATGCTTGTAATAATATTCCCAGCAAATCCTTGCTGTTATTAAATGATAACAGCCCCTTGTATATAACCAGGGCAATATATTTTTTAAAAATTTCATTTCACCACCTCTTCTTGTCTTCCTTCTTTCACTCTGCGGATGGATGTTGTTAAAGTGTAATGATCTCGGTCAGAGAGGTGGAAAAAATATCATTCCGGGCACACATGTGTACGTCAGATCTTCTGACATAAGTGTAGAGACTGGAACAAAAAAAATAAAAAAAATGAGAGAGATAAATAAAGGGCCGATGACTCACACTGAAAGGCAGGAAGGCAGCAGAACACGTCAGACGTTTGTAATATTTCCTCTGTACTCCCTGTCTCAAAAGTTTCCTCTCCTCCAGATATTACCCTTGACGTTAAACACGTGCCCGCGATATGACAAACGCTGCAGTCATCCTGGATGCTCGGAGCCAGGTGGTTAGGAAACCATTCGGATTTCAAAAAGAAAACCTGAAAGTGTGCCTCTGTGATTCAATTAGGGGATTGCAAACCAGGAGGCAGGTTGGTCTTGAGATGGCAGGATCATTACTCACCTCTCCTGTTGCCCCTCGGCCTCCAAGTCCCCAAGACAAAGTAAGAGTTCACATGATCATCCTGTGTTACATAGAATCCCCTTCGCAGCGGCCATCTTGGCTCCACCGACACCTGAAATGGGTCACAATCCTTTTTCTAGCTTTAAATAACTTATTTTTGTTATTAAGTTTGACCCTTTAAATCAAGATTAAGACCTTAACATTTCCTCCTGACCCGAAAAGGATCATATAAACTTTAGCTGTGAAGAGACATGGGGGGGAAAAAAGCTGTCATTCTTAATTATATGAATCTCCAGAGGGACTGGTTTTCTGCACGCCGATTTACAACCACACGTCCAAAAGGCAACAGATGTGTCAGATTCCAATAATAATAAAAAAAAAATCTCTTAATAATTGGCTTCAAAACACAGTAAGAAAGATAGCTTCTTGTTTCAAAACCCCCCAAGTGCGAAATTTAGTTTCTGCTCCAGCATGATTGATTTCTTCTCAATTCTTCGAGGATTTACAGTCCTTAAAGCTTTCGCAGCTTTATACTCATTACAGAGACAGCAGAGCCACACGGATATATCTGCCACCGCAACTTTTTGGGCTTTAAAAATTATTTTTTTCTCCTTCGTTTGTGTACGTGCTTCTGTACGCGGAGCGAAGGCAGGCTTGCAACGTGGCACCAATTATGTGGCTCGCCTAAAGGGAAGAGCACCGAGGCTTACTTGAGCATCTGCTACGTTTTGATGCAGTTGCTGACCTAACAGCGTCTCGCCTTCTGGGGAGTTATTTATCATTAAAACATATACCAAAATGAAAGCACTTCTTCTACATCTCTCATCCTCTGTTTGGAACATTACATAACTAATACACTATCATGTACTGTGATGAATGCAGGTGTTCTGTGTAGTTTTTTCAGTCATGTATGGTATGGTAGAAGTTTAATCTTAAAGTGTTTTTGTAACCTGGGAGATGTTGGAAATCTCCCTCCGTGTTTATTATTTAACGCTTAAATTATACATTTAAAAAGTTTGCCCCCTTAAGCTCATTAGAATCAAGAGAACAGAAGGCTAAACTGATAAGGATAAATTATCTGCAGTAGAAAAACACATGTAAAGCCTTAGGCAGGTCGGAGAAAATTGATGCATGTCAATGGAAACAACTCCAATTAGAGTAAATGTGTAAATGCATCAGTATGGGAATCTTGGCATTGAGCCTTTTTGGGAAATTACTGTTTCCAGTGCTACAGTGAGATGTAGCCTAAGCCTGGAGCCTTTTTATGTTCTTCAAAAAATGTTATTTAAACCTGTACACATGGATGATTTGGAGTTATATAACCATGCATTCAAGACGTCTCCTATTATAAATGAAAGAAACTTTCTGCAGAGCAGAGATCTTCGGAAGCGCGTCTGGTGTCTCAGCCCCAGCGAGCAAAGGTCAACTGAAAACAAAGGACGTGTCAGACATTTTTCTTCTACCGCTCAATAGAATAAACCACGTTTACAGTTGTAATCAGACTACATCTTGTTCGCTCCATTATTAATAGCCGGGCTGAAGCATAAAATTGTGTGACATGTGAATAAAGAGAGTGTGCGGAAAAGCAGAACGGGAATTAGTTCGGGTCATTGAGCCAGTTACACATTTACATCGCAAACTAATACTAAACCATGATTGCGAAAACTACATCTGTATATGGTGCATCGTGGCCGCCTACTGGCCATTCTTGGTATTGCTGGTTGAATATATGAAAACACTGTTTATTCTGGTTGCTGGCTGGAAATATTACCACCAATACTATTAATTTCAATTATTTTCAGGACATTCAAACTTCATTTTTGCTTATAAATTATTTGTTTTATATATTATTAGTTGAATAGGATTAGGGTTAGGGTTTTCACTCTCTTCAATGGGCAGGCCACCTGTAAGACAGAAGAACTCCACTCTTATTAAAACTTTCCCTCAAACTAAATCAGACATTTCCTTCAAACTCCAGCTCAACAAAAGTTTCACATGGGCTTTAAATTGCAGACTGAGATAATGATCGCTGAATTTTTTAGTCTCTGTCTAGCTGTGGCACTGTGAAGTGAAGGTGGGCATGTTCTCTGAAATTCACTCAAGGGACATTTAATCACTGGATGTAAGCTATCGTGTTGCAGGAGATAGCTTGAATTCTTTAATCATAGCTAAATTGGGTGAGGAAATCAGCGTCTATTAAATTGCGAAAATTGGAGAAAGATTATTTCTCATTGGCGCCAACACACCTTTGTATCAAAGTGGTGGCTCTGTTAAGTACTCGGATGTTAAAAGTAATTGACATAATCCATATTACATCTACAAACCAAATGATATGAGTGGCTGGAAGCACACTGGTAGATGCTTTTATGATTCTGCACCTGAATGCCCAAGCTGGAAGGAACAACACCATGCATGTCTGACCTTATCTCCACTCAGTATACATTATGCAATCAAAACGAGGTTTGCTTACGATGCTAATGAAGCCAACTGCATTCCAGCGTGGGTCTCCCGCTCGGGCAAACAAACATCTGCTAGTCAGCTAAAAGTGAAAAAAGAAAAAAAGAGAGCCGAGGAATACATAAAGGATTTTCAGGTCTCGGGCCCGGCTGCATTTTCCTCCCTGCTGTCCTCCTTGCTGAATGCGTCGTGACTCTGACTCACGAAATAAATCAGTCTTGTATCCAGAGTGGTTATGAGTGTAGATTATTAATGGCTTTGAGAAATGCATTGAACGGAGGGAACTCCATTACATTGGCTGCAGGGTATACGTTATTCCTGCTGACCTTAATGACCCCATTTACTTAATAGCTTATAGTGCAAGAACATACACAGCAACCTAATTATATACGGTGCATCCACATACATTCGTTGTTGTTTTTTGTTCATCTGGTCTTGGGTGGTAATTCTTACTCCCAGGAAGATAACAATACAGATGATTGGAGCAGTAATGGTTTAAAATGCATCACCCACAGCAGTCCTAGAGGATTATGCATGGCACAACATTTCTTATCAGGGGTAATGTTTATGGCCCCCTCCTATTGTGTCAGTTTTCTAACAGTTGGTAATTGCCACATTAGTTTGTCAGTGCGTTTCCACATTCCAGATTCAACCTGATGCAGCTTTATATAAAGTAAAAGGATAACCAAAGAAAATAGAAAAATGGTCCAATGGTCATCTAATGACTGTATTTCAGTCTGGACCATAATATAAAGATGGCCGGCGGAACTGCTCCTCAGTGAAGAAAGTAGAGCCGCAGTACAAGTGATAAGCTCCACCCCCTCCATGTTAATTGATGGGACTTGGGCTGATGGTTTCGGTCATTTTAGGTAGTTAATATAATGGTGATGCATGTTCAAGTGTCAATTGTTTGGTTAAGTTTTGTTTTAGTTTGTTATGTGACGCCGTGGAAACAGCACGTGACATAATGGCAACCACCAGTCATTAAATTAGTCTGCGAGAGTTGGAGCAGAGTGCAGTTTTAATTCAACAAAAACCAGAGAGAAAAAAAAAAGTCAATGTAGCTAGCGATGTGGCTCCAGCTGCCATGCCATTCTAGGTACAATTTGGCCAAGAGTGAATCTAAATATGTTTCAGGTAGAATACGGACAGGGGGTTTCTCAGGTTGGAGGGAATGGTGCCTCTCCATGACAACAAATGGACCGTCAAATGACAAGAACGCAGCATGATTTAAATATTCACTTAGTTTCTCCCACACTGCATTCCATTACTGAGATGAGGTGCTGGTTATTAAATACAGTTAGTTCAATACTAACAATCATCTGGCTACTAAAGGGTATTTCTGCCTGTAAGTGAGCAGTCACTGATGATAACCCTATTCGCTCTGTTTTTGAGACTCATTTCACCCGAGAGTGGAGGACTTTGATTAGCTTAGAACTCGGCGGCATGCCTTCAAATATTGCCAAAATAAATAACCTCGGCTCAGTTGGAAGAGCAGAAATGCGCAGACTGACAAAAGCAGTCCGATTATTATTTTCCCCCCTCATGGCGTTCTTTAAGGTTGGAACATGAAAGTCCTCCGCGTGCTTTATTTTAACATCTTGCAGGCCTCATTGGTGGAAGGGACTTGTGAAGAGAAGGTCGGGCTCAAAGCCAAAGATCAACCCTGCTTGGTATTGATTTCAGTCCACTGATGGTTTTCTCAGAAGTGCTGCTTTTTTTCCCCCGTAAATAAGGAGGGATAAAGAGATCTAGTGGAGGACAGACTCATAACAAAGAGTAAAAACACACTTTGATTAAGGATTCAGAATATCTAGACCAGACTGCCACTGATCGGCAAACACTGTTTTGACACCGCTCCGTTCTGCTGCTGTTGCATCAAAAAACAAATAAGAAAAAAAGAAACTCGCTGATACAGAAAAAGTGATGTTGGAAAGTAATTGGACATCATCTCTGCACAAACTTATTCCTTTGAATGATTTTTTTTTTTCCTTCTCTCATTTGAAATTTGCATCAATAATCCCAGAGCCACAATGAAGGAGAGGATTAACGTCAGCAGAATAATTGAAGAAATGGATTTTGGGATCGATGTTGCCTAGCAACCCATTAATTTGAGTTTCTAATGTTAGTTTTAATTTCAGTCAATTAAGTCGGCCCAAAATCATATGCATGGAAGGCAAATTTTTCTCTTTCTACAGGGGTAATACTTAAAAATCCATACTATTATTTCACGCACGTGGCATAACTTCATACTCATGTACTAATTGCTCTAAATGGTGTTCTTTTTGTCTGGCCCTCTGTTAGCAATACAAAGTTATTAAATCATAATTGGTATTGTTGGTAACTTGGGCCTAGTTTCCCTTACTTTCTGCTGACAGAGCCTCATCAGATTTTTTTGACACCAGCTTATAAAAGCGAGCAAACAATCTGGTCTGGTTGATCTCGAATCATGCCAAGACTGGAGTGTTTGCTGTTTCCCCTGCAAATACACTGGTATGAGAACAGGTCCATTAAACCCAGTCTTGATCATTTGGGGCCACCCACCCACTCCCAAGGGTCCAAACAGGTTTTCAGTCTCAGATTCTTTGTTTTTTTTTAATGCATTGTTTGTTTAAATGTGTTAAAAGTGTATGTATTAACAGGGGTTACTAATGTAACTTAGGTTCCATGAGTGTGTTGACTCTGTCGGGAACAATGAAACAGAAACGGAGCCCAGGAAAAGTCTGTGATGGTCCATATAAAGGATAAGAGGAAGGTTTGCATCAAGAATAAATACTGATTACTGCTGGAGTGCCACTAAGAGCGCTGAGAGAAGAGGACATGCTAACAGACAGTCCAGCTGGAGATCTTGTCCCTCAACTCTGCCTCCATTCCCGTCTCCGATATTGTTAGTCAGACCGTAAACAATGTCTAGCCCAAGGAACAGGCAGTTTTGGCCTGTATATCCATTATCTGTTATCTGGATATCCGCTAGCTATACAAGAAGGCCTGAAAGATTGGCTGTTGCCAAGCACGAGTCAATAGATGATAGTAAATGGTTTCCTTGAAATGCGGTGAGGAAACAAAAATGTTTGGACTAGTTAATGGAAGTATTGGTTACTATTAAAAGAAAACATGACTGCTCGGGATGGAGGGGAACTCTAAACCAATCGAAAGTCGCTACCTATGCAATGACCAATCTGACATCATGAAATCATGTGCTGTTTTCTGCTATCATGCCGGATAAAAAGTGTATTTTGCAAGAGACATTCAATCACTTTATGCCCACGGTGTATTTAATTGACTTCCCTGTCTGCATCAGTCCCTGTAAGCCTACAGCATGCCCAGAAATGTTCAAAACTCACCGGCTTTGATGGCTCGACAGTCAGATAGTAAATTCAAAGCAAAACCTTTTCATTTTCAATGTGGCCGCGCATGTGTGTCCTCCTTTACGGTTAACCAACACTGATATCGGACTTGTTGTTTGCACAGCTTGAGTGATGTGGCACCAAAGTGACCTACAAAACAGCCGTGGTGGGGCCATAAATCACATTGGGTCTGGAATTAATCACTGTGTAGAGGACATCTTCTGCCACCGCTGTCCTCTCACAGTCACTCTCTGCAAAAATGCTCCCTCCCTCTCCCCCTCCCATCCATCCATCCATCCATCCATCCTTCTTTTCCTCCATCGCTCCATCAGCCACCACAGTGACCACCGATTGGTCTCGAGAGGAAGGGAGAAAGGAGAGACGTCCTTTCCACCACTCGTTTAAAATTCAGGTTAAAGTTTATAGCGTTGCCTTGCTTGCCAGCCATCTGAAATGCTTTTCATTCAGAGAGAGAGGAACAAAAGACAATGAAGACTTTATTTTTGCGATTAACCTCAAGAGCGCTCTCCATTTCACAGCCTTCACCCCACAGCGCCACCACTGTGTCTTTATTTCAGGACGCTGACTGTAGTGACCCGGGTGAGAGCTAGAAACAGTGAGGAGGAGGAGGTGGAGGAGGTGCAGGAGGAGAGGGGCCGCTCTTGATTTATTAGATGACATACGCAGTGGGGATCCAATCAACGTTACATTGGATGCCAACACCAAGTCGGCGTGAGGCTTAAGGCACTTCACTTCAAGGGCAGCTGCCATCACTTCAAAGACAAGCGCACGCAGCACAGTGGCCATTGTCTTCACTGGAAAGCTCAATCTGCCGTGCACCCGCTGCAAAATTACACATCGTGCAACTAGTGCCGTTAAAAAGAAGCCGCAAACCCATTTGGCAACAAAAACACATTCCTCTGTGGAGACAACGCATCAGATAATTCGCTTTATATGTTTTTCCAGTCATGCAAAGCAAAGGTTAGGAGTGAGCCTTTGTAGCATAAGTGGATTATCACATGGCTAACAGGACGACTTTTTAATTACCCCACAGTCACAACACCTCGCCCAAACTGAAAGTGGGGAGCCATCTGATCCACAGGTTATTTAACAGCTGACTTGCTTAATTATTGGTGTGCTATTCCGCACGTTAGGCATCACCAGAGGGTACTTTCCGCCTTTTGACTGGAGCAGATTATCCTTCACTAATGTCAGCGACACTTTACCTCCCCGCAGCCCATGGACGGAAGCCGTGGCTTTTGTTTCCAGCCTGTACCCTTCACTGTCCCATTTCTTTCTCCACTTCTACCTTAAAACAGAAAGCCCTGCCCCCTAAAAAAAACATATCTGACATTTGGCTTCAAGATACTGAGAATCAGCCTTTTACTTTAAGGCGGTGATCTCTTGAATGGAGGCTTGTGAACATGCCAAGCAAGCTTGTCCCTTTACCCCACTTGTGTCTTCCCCTATTTCAAAATCTTTTTGAAACACGGCTAAATTTCATGTGACAGGGTTTCCCAACCTATGTCAATTCTGGTTCAGGGAATTTTGCCGTTGGGTCTTTATTTTTTCTTTCCTCCCAGAGTCATTTGTTCCCCAGGTGGCCTAATGGATTACAATCATACGCTACAGGATACCGGACAGGTTCAGAGTGTAAAAGCTGTCTGTATATGTCAAGTTAAATTTGCTGCTGCTGCAGGGCTGAGAGACATCTCTCACCTCTCACCCCGGAGGGTTGAAGCAGATTTGATATCTGATGATTATAGCCGACAGCTGTCCAACATGTTTTTTCCGAGGTCAGTGAAAGGCCTCAGACGGTGAATAATGTCCAATTTTCCCTGAACCCTCCTGTGATTTAGAATAATGAGCATGAACTACATATAATGTGTTTGCTCGGAAGATTGCCAGGAAAAAGCATACCGTACGTCCGGGTCAGACGTGGAGTTCCAAGTACTCTTGACATATGTGTCTTTATGGAATACAACACTAAGCTCTTAAGTGGCAACTTAAGAAAAGGCCAAGGCTGCATCATCAACTTTTCATTCTTTCTGACCTTGCACATAATGTTCCAGGACTCAACCACCACATTCATTCACTGTTCCTGACTGTAATAAACATCGCCTAACTGCACTGTAACAACAAATAAATGCCCAGTGATGATTTTTGACACATCCGGCCTTTTACCACTGAATTGATTATCCTTTTGCAAAAGTCACTAAGTGGCTACTTCAAGTATTTTGCATCGGCTTGTTTTATTCACTTAAAGCCGTGTGTAGCCTGCTTGGTACAAAAAGGACTGCAGCTGCCAAACTTTGTGAAACATCACTGAAGGTGGAAGGCACAAAAATATAAACTCCAATACCTGCTGCATTAGTGCATGAAAATCCACTTTCCTTAAGAACAGTGCTTCGGCTCTGCTTTCACCAGAGAAGGGCAGATAGTTTTAGTCGCTCCTTAGGGGGTTGTATTCTTCTGAAGGTTCAGGACGTTTTGTGGCAAGGCCTGCGGTGCGGTTAACTTGCTGTGCTTTTATGGACCCTAGTACCCCGGTTATAATCAGAATAATAGCCCAATCAGGACGAAACTCCAGCACAGACCGGCCTGATCCTGCCTCCAAGTGGAGGTACTACATCTCCTATTCATTTTTATTTTTGAGTTTTCTACATATTTTTAGGGCATGGGAGAGTCCACAATCAATTCAAATCCAAAGTAGTTAATGAGGTCAAAAGTAGCCACGGCTGCAGAACATTCAAGACGTTTCCCATGGATCTGCTTCATGATTCATGAGTTTGCCAGTAATTTATAAAGCTAAAACAAAGGCAGCTGGTCTTGTTTTCTTGAAGATGTTTCGCCACTCATCCAAGTGGCTTCTTTAGGTCTTGACTAAAAATCTCCTTGAGCATCTTTATTCTTTTTATTTTTCCTTAATTTAAAATGGTAATGTGTGTACTGTAGAGAAATTTGCACTTCTTTCTTCACCTCTAGTTGGATGAAACAAAAATTGTTGGAAGTCCATAAGTAAATGACGGTACTTTTTTATCTCAGTAAAGATTTTTAAAATAGGTTTATAGGTTTATCATTTTCAGCCCTCTTGTTTAAATACTGATTCCAACAAAGTAACCTGCACTGCAATAAGTGACGTCACCTGGGCCTTTTCTTTTCTAGCAATCCAAGTGTCTCTTGGAAAAGGTTTGATGGATTTGTGCACTCCGTCTCCTTATTGACCCTTTCTTTGAAAACTACATTTAAAAATAAAGTATAAACATGTTCAGACTGGTTTTAAAGGATCACCACGGGGACTGGACGCTTCATATCTGCTACATTTTACTGATTTTCCTCCCTGGTGTTTCCCTGTTGTCACAGCAATTAATGGGAAACAGCTAATCAAGATCTATGAAGGGCAATCCTCACCAGGACGCCGGAACTGTCCGCTGATTGGTGGCCGGTGAGTAGCAAATAGCTGCTGGAAAATCAATGCTTTCCAATTAAGTGACATTCGCTCCCATGGGATAGCAATGTCCTGTAGTGTTTCCCATCATGTGTTGTTTTAAGTTGCGTTATTAAACGTATGCTGGCCTCCCCCCCCCCCCCCCCCCCCCCCTTCATTACGCCCTTGTTTTCTCAATAAATTTCCATCAGGCTAAGCAACGAAGGGAATCCTAATAAAAAGGCATGCAAATGGCTGTAGAAAGCATGGTGAAAGCGTGCATTTACAAGGTCATTACCCTCTATTGTGATGGGGAGCGGCAGAAGTGGCTCCGCGAAAGCCAATATGCAAAACTCAGAGGAGCGCGGTGAATTTGTTGGAAATGAAAACAACCTGTGCGGGAACGTGCCAAAAATGCCATCAGCTACAATATGACTCTCTGCAAAACAGCGATGCTATGAGGACGCAATCTGTTTCAAGGGCCTGGTTCAATTGGAGTTGACAGTGATGGTATTTCATCCAGCCGGCTGCACGCACACACAATGAGCAGCAGCCACCACCACCACCACCGCATCTACCTAGGAAATTGCTAGCAGCTAGCCCCTCTGCCTGAAGCCCCGGCGCGCAGAGTCAATTACATTATTGGGTTAGCAGCCGTAATGGCCTCAGAAGGGCAATAGAAATTAGGCGCTGCACTTACACCAAGGTGGCCCAGGACGATCGGCAAATGATTGCAGCATTAGCGTACCCGCCGCCTTCCTCCACCTTTGGTGCCGACTCATAAAACACATGGAAAATGCAATCCAATGAATCAGGCTTCGCTCGTGTTCGATAAATGAATGAATGAACTGTGCACTGTGTCTATTAATGTCAAACCCTGACATAGTGTTGCATGCCTGCAGCTCGCTCAGATGGTCTGCACTGGAAAAAAGGCTTTTTTAATATATATATATATGGATATATTTTGAACTTCCATAAATCAGCATTCGCCAAATTGACACAGAAATCAGCTAAGACACTCATCGCTGATGCTTTTTATGCAGCTGAGAGCACATGCTATTAAATTGCCCTTTTATTTTCAGAAGAAGTGAATCGAAGCTGACTGTGAGTTAAAAAAAAAGAAAGAAAAGAAAAGAGGAAGCATGCAGACGCTGAGGAGGGAGGTTCCCCACAGAGCGCGTGACAATGTTTGATATCTGAATGTCTTCTTTGTGGAGGCAGTGATTGCGCTCACTCGCCTCCAAGACTTCAGTAATTCCAGCCTGATGTCTGAGGCTATGCTGATTTATTTTTAGTTTGTTCATTTCATCAGGGATGAAAAAGAACAGAAAAAAAACAAAAAAACAAAAAAAGAAACTGCCCATACAGCACGCCGGAGGACGTTTGACACTCGTAAAAGCTACATCCATCTTCAAGACGAAGTATTGAACCTCGATGCTAGGGGATATCAGCCAACACATTCATTTCTGTCAAGCAGAAACACCGCGGACAGGAACAGGTACATTGTTTCTATTTGCCAATGATCAATTTTTGATGAGGGCAAAAAAACCTTTTTGTTTTTGGGCGGGGGAGGGCTGGAAACAAAATGAACCAAGCGCTTCTCTGCGTTGGAGTCGTTTATATGATACAAGCGTATGCGATTGCTGAAAATGGGAGAATATGAGTTGTGTTTTTTTTTCCATTTTAAAAGCTTTATTAAATCATTCCGGCTGTGTCTGAAGGGCACGCAGCGGAAAGTGACAGGGAAGGAAGAAAAAAAATAAAAAATCTGCTCTAGAATCCAAATTAATAATGAACACAGGGCTGAAGCCTGCAGAGTCCTCAGATGTCCCTTTAACTTCCTGACACTTCAAAAGAGCACCGATGTGAGCATATTAGTTCCATTTACAACTCGCCTGCTTTCACTGATTATAAAGTTTTATTAATAAAGGTTGAGCTTCTTTGTGTTAAGGTCAGTCAGTCAAATGTATGCCGCCTCTCTAGGATTTCATGTGCTCTTGACCTTGCACGCTTCCATGATTAGCTGTTTTTTTTTTTTTTTTTTTTTGGTATCAAGCGTGTTCTAATTGTCCTCTTACAACAGTAGGCCATTTGCATGAGTGTCACCTTCGACGGCTGTCGCCCTCGCGCGCAGTGTCCCGCCGTCAACTAATGCACTTGTTACTATGAAAAGACTAAAGGTCGGCGTCTCTCCTGCTGCAGCAGGATCGAGCGCGGTGACCTCGCGCCGGTGGAACGGTAATGTCATTGAACGTGAGTGGGCTCCCCTCCCGACTCTTCCCTGCGCGTCGTGACACCAGTCGTGTCGGAGTCAGCGTGGAGCACACTAGAACGGAGCGGCGGCGCTAAACCCGAGGTGTAGTGCAGTCTCCTGAAGTGAGCTTGAGCCTTTTCTGAGAACTTCTTAGCAATGACGCAGGTGTCGATACTGCTGCTTATTTTATTATTAACAGAGGAGCACTCAGCAGACCTGGAGAAATGAATGTTATGCTCATTTCTTTCTTGGATTCTATTTTAAGATAATGACAGTGTTGCATGTGTCATAGAGATATTACATTTTCTAGCATTTGAACTATATCAGATTAAGTGTTGCCTCTGTGGATCATCCCACAGATACTTGATCAGTTTGGGATCTGGTGAATTTGTTGCTCTAAAGCGGTAGGATTGCAAGGTTGTCTCTTAAACAATACTTTTTGGTTCATGGTATGAAGTGCTCAGCCTTTTGGGATCACAGCAGCTTTGATCAGTGCCAGGTTGTACAACATGCACTGATAATACTTTCCACCGATTCCGACCTCGGCCCCAAATGTGAGACCGCCGCACCCCTGCTGCGCCAGCGCCTCTGGTCACAAAATCACCAAAAAATCTGTTGGTCACACTCAAGCAAGCTTGCGCCACCTTCTGTGTCGGGCTGCGTGCACGAAAAGAAGGGCCTTGGCAGTGGATTTTATTTTATTTTTTCCACCAAATAAGAACTGCTTAAGTAGGAATCATCAAGTCCTGAGCCGTGCACTCGTGTTTGTGGGCAAATATCAATCGCATTTAATATTGACTTTCACTCGCGCGGCAATCATCCCCTCAGTGGTGGCGTTACATTTCAGATGGCGCGCGCGTCTTCTAATGAGACTCCTCAAACAGATTGAGTTTTTATTTCATCCTCGGGGTTTGTAGCTGTCAAGCAGAGAGCCAGAGTGAGGCAAACTCTCAAGATCCCACAGAGGAAAGTATTTCAGCGCTACCACTTTAAAACAAATATCACCTCTGACTCTGGGGGATCATCACCGATGCAGCGGCAGAAAGGTGCTTTCATCTTTCAGAACGAGGCAAAGATTGGAATTTTTGATTTTACGCTCAGTGCTCATGTGGAAAAGTGCAGAAATATATACCTTTACGTCAGATTTCCCAATACGTCTCAGGGTATGTGGGCGTATATTGATTCCTGGAATCATCATGTATCATCCATCTCCGCGTGCAGTCATGTTTGGATCATATAGATGTAGTTGCTGCATCCAGATTCACTCCTCACCTCCCAGCTCCTCTGCTCCAAAACAGCAGCTCCTACAACATGATCTGGGTTCTGCTCAGGAGGTTTCAGCCTCAGTAAAGCATCTTGTTACTGACACCACTAAAGAAACTGAATCTATGTATATAAATATGCAAATATCCGCCAGTGCAGGTAAAATGAATTGGTTCTAATATTAAATCTAAAAGTGGACATTAAAGGGCCATTTTATTCACTTGACACATTTAATTGTGACGTATAAATTGTCATCTGTCCAAGCATAACGTGTCTGAAGGAAGACATCTGTGTCAATATCATTTCCAGGAAGTAAAATTCAGTATTTATTTTGTGTCACTCTTATAAGTCCTCTATCTTTCAAGGGCAAAGCTAAATTGTTGTGTTATTCCTTTATATGTTTCTTGTTTCTATAATTTTATAGGCTCTGTTGGAGTAGTTTTACCACTCTGACACATTTAACATGTATTAAAATGCGGCTTTTAGGGTTAGAGAAATTATTATATATTTTTTTTTTGCAATGCAGTTTATAAGCTTTACTATTATTTTAAGCACCTGTGGACTGCCGTACATTTATCAAATATAGTTAACAAACACAGCAATGTCTTAGTTTGCCGCACACATAAACCCATTATAGAAAATAAAGCATTTTTTTCATTTGGTAAGGAGGAACTCTGATAATCTACGGAGGACAGGAAGAGGACAAATATATGGGTATCAAATAATGCCAAAAAAAGTAACATTTTATTACTACATATACTGCTTTATAAATCTAAAAAATAAAAACTGGTCATTCAAAAACTTTATTTTATAGGTTTTTACATTATATAATTAGTTTTATTTTCCGTATAAAGACAAGAGTGTCAGATAATGACAAAATAAATATTATTGTCAAAGGGTCGAGATCCGTTTGCAGCCATGCAAGCAAAGAGCGCTTACACACACACACACACACACACACACACAAATTACTGTGGACACCTGCTCATGATTGATTTTCCCAGAGAGATTTCAGCTGATCCGGAAACACACATGGGCAGGTTAATGACATGACCCCGCCGCGACCTCATCCTCCGCATACCATTGGCAGAGTCCAAACTAGCTGAGTCAGACCCTCTCTCTCTCTCTCTCTGTGTGTGTGTGTGTGTGTGTGTGTGTGTGTGTGTCTAATTTTTATCCTCCTTTCTGTTTGCATGTGCAATTATGATTTATTTATTTATTTTTCTGCATGTGCATTAATGTAGGAGGTTCTAAACACTGCAAAGCAGAAATAGTTTGAGGCAGAGATTGTTATTTGAGAAATTAGTTTGGAGTACTAATTTAATATGGTCATTAAACATAAAATAAAAAAGGTGGATGCATGCTCTGGTGAGGAATGTGTGTGCAAGCTTGTGTGCAAGCCTTGGCTGAAGGCCCGGCGTGTCATTCCCACTCCTCCCCGTGAACATTTGCATGCACTCTCGGTCACCGGGGGGTGCAGCTCGTTATGCCCGCCGACGGCATTACGAGCTGAATTGAAATGTCCGTTTTCATTTGAGCTGTCTACAGTCCCGGAAAAAAAACATCCAGACAATAAAAAAGTCTCGCCGTTGTTGGGGCTTTCTGCGAGTGTCACTTTTCATCATTTCAAACAAGGACGCCATCTTCTCAATTACTGCTCCTTTATCTTATGCATTTAGCGCTTCATCTATATCTTTTTGCCTTGAAATGTTTGGTGCTTTTTATTTTACTTGCACTGACTCGAGGAGAGCCATGTGAGAAGCCAGTGAGTAACACAAAGTGTTAAGGGAGAAGGGGTGGCGGATGATGACACTCCATTTGCACTTCCCTATGTCAACTTCTGAACTTGGAGCTGCAAAATGCATTCATGTGCTTACACATACTCTGCGAATTCACTTGCACAGGAGCACTCAGCGGCCCAGTAAGCCAAGGTTTATTCCATCTTCTCATGCATTTACCAGTACCTGTAAAATCAGACTTCGCAGTGGCACTGAATCACACGAGAAGGGAAACAACATATTCTCCTCCGTGTTAACACCAAACTCTCGCTGGATGACTATAAACACAAGGTGTATCATTACTGACTTGGCATGTGGTACATTCTTAGCTTAAATCAAGAAAATAGAGGGAGGAAATTACTTTTTGCCCATCCAGGAACATGTTTCATCCAGCCTCACAGTTTCAAAATCAATTACGAAAGCTACATGATAAAACCACCAGTCGTCCACTGCCGGGCACTGAGTAGCTCCAGCGGAGTAATTGCGGATTGAGAGCTTTGCCCAAGGGCATCTCAACAGGAGCTGTTGATGGAAGGCAGTGTTAGTCACTTCCCCTGACATCCCCCACTACTGTGTGGATTCACTGATCGCTGTTGGCGCACTTGTATTGTTTTAAGAGTAACAGCAAACGCTGGTTGGTTTGACTGATGTCACCGTAAAAAAGCTATGGAAAACAAAAGATCTTCATTCCAGACGCTTCTCTGTTTATCACTTTATAGCGAACAGAAGGTCCCATCAAGTTATAGTGGGGATGTTCACTCTAAAACTAGATAAAGCGTAATGCCTCCTTCGTGTTAATCTGTAAAATAGTCTGGTTGAGTGGATTTCGCACAGTACACCAAGAATTATATTGTGAGCTGGATCATTAATTAGCCACTTTGGGGACATTAGCATGCCCTGCAGGTTCTTTTATAAATGCATCAGAGGAGGAGACGCTACCTTTATAACAGGTGACTGCATATCGTGTTTGAGTGTTCAGAACGATCAGACAGATGTTTAGTGCTGTTTCTGTTGTTAAATTAACCTTAAATTAACATTCAGGACATAATTCGTCCTTTGAATCAGCAGATTTTTGTATCTTTCCGTTAAATTTCATTTTTATCTTTTCATGTTTACGGTGCAATCGTTGCCGGTTTGTGAGTGAATTTACTGAAATGCACCAAAAATAATATTAAAAATAAATGCAGGCAGAAAATGTGACAGAAAGCAGAAATGGAAAATGCATAAAGTAATAAACAGAGACAGAAAAAAAATCTTAATGAGCTGTAATTGCAGAAATAAATAGATGCAATTATTAAATAAAAAAAGACAGCAAAGTGGAAAAGTAATTAAATTTATAAAAACGTCGAATAAATACAAAACATAAATATTCATTCGCATTACAGTTTATATCTTAAATTAACTAATTCCCCCATTTTAAGATCATTTTGGGTCACTTGTGAATTTCTTTATTTGCTTTTTTATTATGACAGCTTAGGTCCTCCATACATGTCATGTAATGTTAGGGTAGAAAACATATATATGTATATGTTTATCCTTCATTTTAATATGTGACCCATAACAAAATAATCCAAATCCATCCTCAGGCACTTGAACAGACACATTTATAATAAATGTTTTTAACAAGGAGTAAGGAGGTGCTCTGTGTATTGTTTTACTGTTGCAATATAGCTCTTGTAACTGGATCTGGTTAGCGCACACGAATAAGAACACACTTGTGACTCAAAAAGACGAGAGCTAGGACTATTAAAATAACCTAGCCCTTGGTATTGACAATGAATGGAATCCACTCCTTGAGAAGGAATTGTAGTGATTTCCCATGCAGCACCATTATTGGAACAATCATAGTTTGTGTTTGCATGTAAATGTATTTAGTTTCTTTGTATTGTCTTCTTGATGTTTAGTGCTTAGAAAATTACAGAATGCTGCCAAGCTTAGCTAAGACGCTGAACACTGCCAGTATATCCGTTGAACAACAGCAGCAGTAGCGGTTGTCACACCATGCAAGCTGCACAGATGTGTGGCTGAAGACGTTGCCCTGTTAGCATATGGTCATCTGTTCTTGCTTGTGAAGTCAAGCGTGCAGATACGTGTTACATACATAATGCATAACGACAATGCAACTTTAAAAAGCAGACAGAAGAAATGTAAATGTGTTAAATAAAAGAAGCCACAGCACTAATCTTTTAAACAGCACATGGAAATGTCTGCGCTTACGTCCAGGGCCAAGCAGAGCCATTACTTTGAATGGAGGTGACCGTGACATGCTCAGGATGCTAAGAGCTAAAGTACATGCATGAAGTGTCCAAACACAAGCTGTCTCTTGCACTTGGTCCATCTGTCTCTGGTGCATTCATGCACCTTGTCCTCAGCTTTACCTCCAAAGAAGACCACTTTCTGCTCTGATTGGTGTGCCGTGGCAGGAACTCGAAGCAGGCTGTCGGTTACTACGAGCTCTTCATTAGACACAGCACTTTCACAGCCATAGCCAGCACCATGTAATAGAATTTATAGAGTGGTAGTTGAATTACGCTTTCCCCTCCAAGAGGTCCCAGTTGAACGGGTGGGGGAAGAGACACCGGGACCATCCTTGGCCATCGACTGCACGCTCTAAATTGATTTCAGGCTTTCTGAATTAGCAAACAAGGTGCAGTTATTTTGCTTGGACTCTTAAGTTGGGGGACCCATTGAGATTATCAGATGCTATTAGCGAATGGCTAGGTGAGTGGGCCGAAACCATTCCTGACAAGTGCCGCCAAGGCTGACGCATACTGCATACTGCTGTGTACTTCATGCTCATGACAATGGGATTGGGTCAAAGAATAGAGCTATTTCTAGATTGTTTACCCACTTGGATAGAAGCTTGGAGTAGCGTTTATGTTTTGATGAGCTCCAAGGGTAGAAACACAGAGCTAAATGAGTAGACTTGCAGAAACATCCATTTACGTCTGAGCCAGATTAAACATTTTTGTCAAGAGGTGACTTGCCAGCCTCTATGGCACCTTTTTGCCCCAGGTGTGCGGATTAGTGATTTGCCTGGGCTGGTATCTCACCTGAATCTCATCGTCCAATCAAGCCGAACACTACTTAAGTGCTTCCTGCTCCTCCACTCATCACCAGTCTCTTGTTACCTTCATGGTAGTTGCCTGCAAACCAGTTACCAACATTTAGCCACATTTTGAAGTGCTTTTCCTTATGTCTCCTTTTTGCTAGCTGTGCACCCCTTCTTTGCTTCTTTTTGGAGCTCTGCCCAACTTTTGTTCACTCTTTTGGTGACTTTTGCTCCAGTGGTCGACATAAACAAAGTGGGGAAAAATGTGATTGCATCCATCCATATCATAGGTTTTCCATAAAACAACTTTTAATTACAAATGACATTAGCTAGCTAGCTATACCAGATTGCAGTTGCAGACATGAATGCATCAGAGGGTTAATCTTGCAAAAGACATTTAACACTGATATCTGGCGAAATGCAGAGATATTCCTGGCACTGATTAGTTTAATCGGCATGGTGCAAATCACTTGGCAGGGACTGGAATGCAGCATTTAAAACCTGCACCGTAGCTTTAGGATGTCTTGTCTTTGTTATTTTTACAGATCCAATCTCTCAAGGGAGGGGTGGTGGGAACAGACACACACATTGGCAACAACACCATGCCAGCAGCACCAGCAGTATTTGGTGGCGACGGCTTGTCATGATAATGCCATCATTCTTGTGCGTGTTCAAACCAGTGGCACAAATGACTCAGCTAAACATAAATCCATGCACAGAGCTACAACTGACATATGACGCGTTTCTGTTTGATCAGTATGTCTCAGGTTCTCAGAACTTCTTCCCTTGGACTGATTTGAGTACTACAAATCAAATAAAACATGACAGATATGATTCTTTGGATTGCAATCCTGGACAATTTTCAAATATAGGATATTTCAAAGACTGCAATTGATCACAGAGAAGGTAAAAGCGAGGGCAGCCATATATTAGTCATTCACCTACTTTTCAGAAACTACTTGGGGAACTCAAATGAAAGCATAATCTTTAATTGCTAAGAAAAAAAATAAACGCAGGCCTCAGATTGAGCGCTGTGGGGGGATTAGGAGAAAGTGTTCTGCATATTAGGCAGCCGCTCAGTGCCAATCTAAAGTTAACATGACTTTCACTCCATACCCCTTCCTGTGTGAAGGTGGGACATCCCTGCCCGATGAAGATTTATCTCCACTCATCTCTTGGAAATGTGTGAATCTAATAGATATTTATGGTTGGGCTCTTTTTAATCTAAGAGGAGTAGAAACATCTGCGGCAAATGTGGGTTGAATAAGACTTCCAATTTGTCATACACATGAGCACAGGGAGTAAAAAAAAAAAACAAAAAAGATCAGTTGCTTGGACTAAGGTGGAACATTAAGCTGTCTGTAAGTGTTTGCACTGTACTCTATGGAATGCGACGAGACAATACAGATTGCAATTCATTAGCAATGAAATGGCTTAATTCATTAAAGGTTTTGATGGAGGACTTAGTCATCGTATTTATGCAAGGGGATGTAGTAGATCCATCGCATATTTCACCCAGTGATCTGAGTAGAAGTGCTTGTAAAAGAGTCCTTCTTTATACTGTAATTAGTCGATCTTTAGAAGGTATTTTAGTGAAGTACGCCTCTACCTGCATTTACAAGAGGAGACCATAAAAAAGGTCTATTATATACACATGTCCCCAGTGTTTATTGGATGCAGTGGTTGCTATTTAATTCTACATGAAGTTACATAAGGTGCGCCCAACCTCTCAAGAAAAGAAAGGCCAAGGTCTATGAGGCCGATTATTAAAATACAGATTGCTTCCTTCCCATAATAGGAGTCTCACACATCTTTCACTGGCGAAGCATATAAATGTGTATTAGGCCTGGCACTAGGTCGGGAAGAATTAGTTTCATTTGCATTATTCATGGGCCGAGCAGGCAGACGCATCTATCAAGGCTTGGGTGACTTGCCGTTGCAGAATTTATAAATATTACCTGTAAAGATACACATGGGGTATTTATTGAGGCAATTTGCTCCGGGAGCATTTTGTGGAGTGGGCACAGCAGTATATATATTATATATTTCTTTCTTATGTACACACACGGGACCTGGGTTCTGCAAACAACAACCTGATGGGATAATAATTGCTTGATTTCTGAATGGTTGGTGAAGTTTGCTTGGGAGAAGAAAAAGGGGCCATTAAAAGTGCGCTCTTACGAGGACAACAGAATGAACGCAGAACTAACTGGCTCCCTGCCACTGAATAGACTGGTATGCTGTATCAAATGCGGCATAGATGGCTGATCAATACGGCGCGGTTCGCTTTCCAATAAGCCCATCAGTTAGGGTTGATTACTGTCATCAGCGCTAATTAAGCAAACTAGAGTACGTTCACATCCATATGCATTTGGGTTGAGTGTAAACAAAGCGATATGGTGGTCAACAATAAGCTGAAGCCACTGTCACTGTGAGAGCACACAGACTGCTTAGTAGGTCAGTTTTATGAGAAGGTCCAAGACAAAGTGGCAGCATTCACAACACATACTGAAGGGAGTAAGGGAAATACGACAAGGCATTAAAAACACTCCAATGAATAGCACCTAGGTCTCAACTACTAAATATTTTTATTCATGCACATCAGTAACATGAGCAAACTTACCCTAGACCTTTTTTATTTTTAAAGGGCACCTTGCCCAATGAATTCCACCCCAAACTGTCCAATCTCAACAAAGGTACAAATGTAAACCTGGTTCTATGAGTTCATACAACAGCAAAATTAGACCCCAAGACTTCCAGAATTGCAAAATTGCACTTGACTAAAATGTTTTTTTGTCTCACTTAAAAAATCAGCTTTAAAGATTCAAGAGAAGAGGACGCCTTCTGTCCCATGTGTATGGCGCTCATGTCCTATGGGGAAATAGAGAAAAGTAACTTCTACCTTTTATATTTTTTTTCCTAGCAGTTGGCGAGCTGCTTATATTTGTTTGTGGGACCCAACTTCACTTTTAAAGTTTGCTTGCAAACAGATTGTCTTGATCCCAGCATACCCAGACTGGAGTACACGTGGTGATCCCTCAGGCGTAAAAGACTGCACTTTTACTGACCCCAATTGCCCAGCGTATTTGTTTGTGCATGGCGTACGTGCATATGTGCATCGTTATCTTTGAGCTGTTTAAAGTGAAGGAATACCCCACAGTTGGAGTGTGTATGTGCCTGTTTAGCAGCCCCCTGCAGGTTTAGCTGAGGTGATGGTGTGATGCAGTCCCATATATACTTAAATGTGTCCTTCAAATCGTCAAAGTAATGGATCCACAAAAACATGCGTGTAAAGTAAATGCATTTGGTAACTTCTTTTAACAAACTATTTTTGAAGATTAAACATCTGTAGCTGCCTACTAATGCATGGAGAGGAGCAGGCAGAGCTAAAAAGCCTCAGCAGTACTCACTGGCATTGCTCACATGAATAAATATGAAGAGAAAAAGAGGTAGTGTATAGTGGAAGCTGCTGAAGAACACTCCTCCAAATCAAAGAGCAGCACAGAACTTGTCTACGGGTGGTTAAACGTAGCCCGCAGACTTTCACATATAAAACAATGGTGGGTGTAAAGGCAGAAATCAGCTAATGCAGTGACAGTTGCATTCATGTGCATCTGGTGAGAAGGTGGCATCCACCAACTTTGTCGAGCTCCAAATGACAAGCTGCGTCTCTGAAATAAAAAGTTGTTCCACTTTTTCCTGTTCAGACAGTTACATGAGCCTCAACAGACAATTTATCCTCCAGTAAGAGTCCACGAAAAAAGGTGGAAGTGGTGACTAGTATGCCACAGTAAGTGAATATGAATGCAGGTTTAGACGATATGATGCACATGTGGGTATGGAAGTAGATTCAGCTAAAGGTGGATTTAAAATCTAATGAGAGCTAATTTGTCACGCAACAAACTATCCATTTTTGCGCTTTTCAATTGTCCCCATCTTCAACAAATCTCAACATCTGGAACATTCTCTTCTCTCAGTTTCGTAACGGTGACTTTTTAGCTCAAAACCATACTTCACCGCAAGGCAGATTGCATCAGAGTCTCCATATTAGCAGAAAGAACAATAGTGTATAGGGGAAGGTGGGATGGTAATGAGTTCTGGATCACCGACCACATAAACAATACCCTTAACAGATGGGCGCCAACAAGTACCAGCTGCAGAGGCAGTGGAGTGAGGAGGAGACTTGTCGTTGGAGAGGACTAAATAAAACCCACTTCTGTAGGGTTTTGGTCTTGCAGAGGGGGGGCATTAGCAGCGGTGACATCCTCAGGGGGAAGCCAACCTGTGGCCGCTGACGCAGGGCGGCAGGTGGGATGAGAACGGCTGCCGACACCGCTGTGTCCCCGCGAGGACGGCGGCTCCACTTTGATCCGATGCATGATTCATCACATTCACTGACTTGACCAAGGACGGGCAAGGAGCTTCTATAGGAAAACTTTTCATCTCCTTTCCGAGTATGGAGTCGATTTATGCATGAATACTGGTGGGACGTACAAGTGGCACCTTAATGCAGACCTGAAAAGCAGCTAACGGACTCAAACGCAGGGAGTGCTCAGTATTAAATCAAATAATTTTGTACTTTGACATGCTATTTTAGTTGTGTGAGTGCATTCACAGCGACACGTGTGGCAAAAGTTGAGTGCGAAATGATGGACACGTCAATGGTCAATGGCGGCCATCTTGGTTACATAGCGGTGCAGCAGGGACTACCAACCATTTTTCAAAACGATGCCAAGGAAGCTGCAGCTAACATAAAGTTATACAAGTCTACACAAAGCATTTATCTATAACTACACAGTTGGAGAAGCCATCTGTATATTTATTGGGTTCATTTAGAAATACTACGTCTATGGACATGTTTTTGGAGCGGCTACAACTTGCCAAGAGCGTTTTGAAACAACTCCACCTTGGTGAAATTCATGCACTATGCAAACAGCACACACACGCATAAGAAAAGAAACATTCACACGTTTAAACAAGGCCAGAGATACAGTATACAGGTGAGAGTTGAGAGAGACCACGAAGGCAGGAAGAAAAAACAAACATGGACACACGAGGCAAGTGATTTTCAAAATAAAACAGGAGGTAGTAACAAAGTCCAGATGTTGCAAATGGACATGGAAGAAACAGAAGGTGGGTGTGAAAAGTGACATCGGGAACAACCAGGATAATCACAGTTGTCATGACAACATGCTTCTTTTTCCGTCACAGTAGCCCCTTATACAGTAGCTTAAAATACATTGCACTAGCACATGTTCTAGTTTCAACATGCTTTATGAGACTGAAGTATGAGACAGAAACAGACACACAAACAACATTTACAATCCAGTGCTGAGCCTTCCCAACAAGCCAATTCATGCACAAAAGCCGTACAGTGTGTCCTCCTGGCATGCGACAATGTGTTCCTGAGTCACCCTGACGCTCGCAAATCAACGATAGCTCTCCCCGTGATTCACTTGCAGAGAAGCGAAAAAGAAACGTCTCTTCAGATCTATCCTAGCAAATAAATAATGAAATAAAAAAAAATAAAAAACCTGCTCTGCCGTGCTTTTTGGCGCTGCCGTGATCCCTGGATGTAGTCTCCGCTTTATCTGCTTGATTGTGTCCTATTATCTCAGTCCTCCTGGTGACCTTCAGACAAGGTGGCCGCAAAACATTTGGATTTGTGATAGACTGTGAGGCTTTACATATTTTTTTTTTCCCCCTATCCGGTTTGTGAGTGATTGAAAATGCATTTGGCTGATATATGCTTTTTAAGGTGTGACATAAACAGCCAGGAGCATAAACAGAAGAAAGTACCAGACGAACAGATTGCAAAGGTCCCCTTGATTAAGGTGGCAGATTACCTTCAATAAACAGTCATTAAAAATAATACCCACTGGCTTTTAAACGCCTCGAAGAAGAAGCCTGTGCAGCAAACACAAACTGGCAGGGCACGGCCTTGTTTTAATATGTTGCCGGTGTGTTATCGGTGCCTGTGCCCACCTGTGAGATGGAGCATTTGGACAGAGACAAAAGCGCCGTGTGAAGCACTTAAAAGCGTGCCTCTGTGCGCAAGCGTTTGGGTTGTGCATGCGTACGCACTTGCACCTCCTTGGAGCACTGTTGCTGGGTGTGACTTGGCAATTTTCAGCCTGTGGCCTCCTGGACCAGGAACAGTTCACACCTCTTGGCACCTGGGTTAGGGTTAGAGTTAGTCGTGTAGCAGAGGAAGGAAGCAATTCATTGATTATTTACACAAATTAGAAGGTTAAAAATCTAGGTTGCAGTGTAAAATGTTGACTTGTTGGATCAAATCATTTGTGTATAGTGTATAATTTAGTTTATTAGTGGGAGAATTGGCAGAAAATAAGTCTCAATTGGACAGAAACATCCACACATGAAAAAAAAAATGCTTGCAAGTACATTTCTACAACTGTGCACAGGCTGATCAAATCCATTTCTTTCTTCTTTTTTTCTCTCCTGATTGCTGAATATTTTAATAACTGTTTGGTAGAAGTCCAACCGAGCTGGGAGAAAGTGAGGATTGAATTAAGCCAAAACACATGCTTGTTCACAGCAAGGCGGGAGTGTTGGATGCATTCTGCAATATCTCGCGCCTGGGACCTATAGAGAACACCTACAGCCTTTGGCCAATAACTGTAGAAGCCGGGGAGGTGTGTGTTTGTGTGCACGAGCAAGCGGGGAGGGAGTCTTGTTGGTGTTCCTGCTGCTTCCAACTGTTCAGCTCCACAGACCACTGCCTAATGTTAATAATTCAACACAGAGTTTAATTAAAGTTAATTATTTAAGGTGGTACAGTGTGTGTACTGTCTTCAATATTGGATATGTTGGATATACCCTATAATTAACTGAACCGTCTGCGTCGATTATATTTAGCTTTATGGTGACGTAGCTGCAGCGTGTGAACCTAAATGCATTGAAACCCCCCGAACGTCAACGTCTGACGGAACGCTAAAAGACTTTTCCTTTGGAACTTCAAACAGCTGAGCGATATTCTGATCTCGCTCCAGGGAACGCAGTGAAGATGCAGCAGAAAACAAGCTGCGAAAAAGCAGACATGCCATATCTGTATATAGGTACGCACACGCACGCGGTCAAACACAAATTTCCACCTGGGAGTGAATGTGTTGCCGTAATGCATTATCACAGTCCTGTGCTGCCGGCCACAGAGCTCCCACATACTTACTAAATGGAATTCCGCCAACAACCTCTCAATGTCAAACTCTCTTTAAAGCTACAACATGACCTGAATATTTTCTTATTATTATTATTTTTTTTAATTTTTTTTTTTAGTTAGCTATGAATATTTTTTTTGGGGGGGGAAAGGGTATGCCTGTCCAGTGTGAACTCTGTGTCTGCGGAGGTTTGTGGCGAGCACAGGTTTGATTCAGCGCTCGGGGCAGCCCCGGTCATTTCACCTGAGCCGGCGTTATAATCCGGCTTTGGGTGAATTAAGGCGCAGAGCAGGGGTGCAAATTGAGCTTTCCGCTGAGCACTCGGCGCGTTTGGTTGAGGGCTTCTGCCAATCTCCGTGATGTAGTGGAGAGTGCAACTAATTGGTCCGTGCTGGTTCTGGGTCAGTAGGAAGCTGGTATGAAGCCAGAAAACACGGCGTCAGCACACGTGGACTCTTATTTCTGCAGAATAAGAACATTTAACTGTTCTATAGGAATGCAGCATCTTAGAATAAGCAGTGTACTAGTGCAGACGTATTAGCTTCAGCTTCATTTTCAAATGGCTACAAGCTACAGTTCATCTCCATTGTTTCCAAGCTGCTTTCCAAATGCTCCGGTTCTACAAGTGTACAATAAATTTGCCCGAGTCTGTATAAAGTTGCTTAACTGTAAACACAGTATCAATTTGTCAGACTTCATTTACTTCATTTAATGCTTTTACTTTACTTCCCCCAGTAGACGTCTGCATCCGTTTTAGCTTCCTTTAAATTCTTGTTTAACTGTAATCTAATGTATGATTCTCTGTGTTTTTTTTATACAGCAGCCCCACAAGCTGCTGAAAATGCATTATGTTTTCCCATGGTGTATCGATCTTTGTTATAATGTAGCATATTACCTTCATAACGGGGAGGGGAAAAGATGGGGGAAACAGTTGTGAAGAAGAGCTATTGTGTTTCATTGTATCACTGCATGCATGGGCAGGCTCTTCTCAAAGGGTTGCCGTGCTTTTTTGTTCAAGTGCGTACTATATATTCACCTCAAAAGGCTTTTTTTTTTTTTTGCCGCAGTACAGTGCCGTGACTTACTTTCAGCGCTGAATGTTCCAAAACCAAGTGATACCTCTGTACGCAACCATGAGGTCAGTCATCTCAGAGGCGCCGCCGTGGAGCTTGCTGCTGAGACGGCAGATTGTTTGTGTCCCCGGGTCGGAAGGAGTGGGAGGCATGAGCGCACACGCTGAACTCCGAGCATTAGCTGGTGCACTGCTGGTAGGACTCAGGCCCTGTTCGGACATGGTTATTTAAATGCGTCGCTGAATGCAGAAAGAAAACATTAACATTTGGTCCTTTTGGACGTGATACATATTTTGGAACAAGACTCCACTTAAGATCATCCTTAATGAAATCTTACAGCATCTAATTCCACTTTTCTCCTTCTTCCAGTTGAGCCTGTTTGTTGTAATTGAATAGGTTACATGAGGACTGTTTCCTGTAATTATGATATTCTTCTGATTGTTACTGGGATACGAGTGTCCATGTAAACTCATCGGTCATCTGCGGCATCAAACATGACACCTCTAATTACCAGGGGACAAACCGAAATACCAATACGACCCACGCTATCACTTTAGCTGTCCGTCATCAGCTGTCACAATACGGACACCGAGGTCAGGCTACTTCTCTGGTCTCTATTTTAAGGGCAGGACAGCGTTCACTTCGGGGACTGATCCTTGTGGTGTTGTAAAAACCCGTACGCGCAACAGTTCGGGGAATTTTCCCGCGGGATTTGACGAATAACAATTTCGACAACTTACCAGCGGACGGTGCTACAGAGATGATACGCTAGCCGCAGGCGATGCCACTTCTTGTTTATTTTTCAATTAAAAATGACATTCAGAGTGACGTCCCCCGCTTGTGCTCGGATGTATTTTGGCTTGGTGACAGATTCAACAAGGTGCGGCACCCCCTGACAATAACAGCAACCTTCCCCCCCGTGTCTCCTCAATTCCAGATTCGGGACGGCTGCCAAGGTACAACAACCCTGACAGATCAGATAATTCAGGACTCACTCTCTTAACTCCTGCCATCAAAAGTGCCTCCTTATCACCTTTACCCATCAACTCCTGTTACAATGCATTTCGTAGCCGCTCTATCTGATATCTAGTTAAGTCATGAAGGATGCATATCAACTCAATTTGGTATCGACTGTTCTGGTAATTAGACATAATTTCATTTTGCCCACAACCCCCACTTCCCTTGCTTCCTTCTTACTCTCCTACTTTTTGAAAACCCAGAGGAAATCAAGAGGCCGTCGCCTGCGGAATATGTAATCTCCCTGAATGTGTATTCCCCAGATGAGCTCATAGAACACAGCTTCATCTTTTTTTGAGGGGGGGGCGCAGGGGTATGGGGATTGCTGAGAAAGCATACAGCTTCATAAGTGAGGAGTTACGATGAGCACATGCTGTGAGCGGGAGTCTGGAAGTTTGTTGGCTGCAGGCGAGTGTCTGACCTGCAAATGAACTTGTAGTACAACTTGGCAATATACGGTTATGTGTGGATGGCAAGACTAATTGTGGCACATAGCTGTTCTATAAGGTAACCTGCATTTTACCTTTAATGAAATGGGGAAAAAAGTGCTATGATATGAAACATTAAACAGATTAATGGGAGGACCTGCCCAGACATGCTTCTTTTACATTTTTCATGCAACAGTCATTCTGGGTATATGTATTGTTTCATTACCACTCTATGGAGCAATATTCCATGTTGGATCATTTTATATAAAATATATACCATGTAATATAATGATACCAGAGTAGCAGAAGCTGAAACACTCTAGCCTTGATTTTAATCGCGTGTTCAAAATCATCTGGATCACCAAAACTGGTAACTGATATCCACCTTTGCTGCGTGTGCACTGTGAAATGCTGTCCCTTTCTGAGCATCCAGTGCTGCTGTGTTAAAAGGTCAAGGCATAGGGAACATTAGTGAAGCATACTGAGAGTGGGAGTATTGGTCTGAGTTCAGCGCCCAGTTCCTTCCATACCATATGACAGAACCGAGCGTGACAATCAATCATCTTGAGAGACTTTTTTTTATAGTTTTCTCTGTTTTCAAAGAAGAAAAAAAAACATTTCAGTGACTTCTAAAAAGCAGCCACGGCAAAAACAAACAAGAGAATTCATTTACCACTCTGTGAGCTGATCCAAAGACGCCTCGCAGCTCTTGCTTGCTTTGTTAGCTCTTATACATCAGCTCAAGCTGATAACAATGTCTGCGTCATGACTGCAAATAACAACATTTGCATACCCTTTCAATCACATTTTCAATATCGGTCTGGATCTCTGACAAGGACCCAAATGTTGTCAGTATGTGGTGTATTCATTAAGATCTTAGTGTTTGGGCTTTACTTCTCCTCGGCGCTGACTTTCTGAGCCTGGCACATAATTTAAGCAAAAGTCAAAAACACATTCGGGTTCCCCACGGTGGCTGCTTCCCGACTGATGAGCTTCGTAGTACTGTGCCTTTTGTTAAGACTAGTTACGCCTTCTCAAGAGAGGTGAAAATGCAGGCAGTTCCAGAGGCGTTTAATAATAACAAGCAAATATTTCTTTTCCTTGAAAGTTCGCATTTGCTAATTTTGTGCTGCCTCCACTTGTTAAAAAAAATAGAGCTTTTAAACCTTTTTGTTAAAGCTACATATTTGGGCAAAACTTCTGTAATAATCCTCTAGTATATTTTAATTCAAATAGTCTGGGATAAAACTAGACTTCTTAACCTTCTCTTTTTTTGTTTTTGTTTTAGCAAATCTAACATGTAATGGAAGACTTTGGCCGAACACAGATGGAGGAAAGAATAACTTGCAGCAACAGTTGCTATTCCAGCAGCACTGATGACTGCCTTTTAGAAATTTAGAGATGTCTGTAATTTCATGCTAGCCATTTTTCTCCATTACAGCTAATAAATATGTATTTTATTTTAATTTTGTAATGTGTTGTGTGTTGTGCATTAACATCCGGGGCTGAGAATTGAAGTGCCGAAACTGCAGTTCCTCGAATGCCCACTTGAGGCTTTTAGCTAATTTCGTAATTTTTTAATAAAATGCAAAGATGCATGCAAAGATGGCGACGGCCTTTGCCAGACACAGCTTCAAAGTGCTCTTTACAAATCCAATGTGTGACATCATTGAGCGTTGCTATATACAGTAAAATGCTAAATAACAGTGAATCTCTATGGGTTTAGGGCAGAGAGGGGAGATTTGTAGGATTGCATTTTTAAAAAAAATAATCATTTTAATATCTACCATGGAAGCACTGCAGCACTGAAAGAAATTGCAGTTTTTCATTGTGTTGCATGCATGGGCTGTTATACCCCATCAGTTAATATAACATGTTAAAATGCAACCATTTCACCCACTTGTGTATGCACTGAAATTATTTCTTTTGAAGCAGCTATGAATATTTTCATCACCTACCAACACCCAAATTTAGTCCAGATAACCACATCTTTGTACGGACTGAATGTCTCAATCTGCTCAAAGATGACTCCAGCGGCTCAAAATTACTCAAACGGCAGAATGACTCAACTAACAGAAAGGGAACCACATTGAGGGTCCGTTCCTCTGCCTAGTGCCGTCATTATGCAGTCATTTGTCATGACAGCATTAGAGCATCCCTTTGATACGGAACAAATAACTGCAGCTCTCCTTTTCTTTCCTTAAGCGCAGCCTGGAGCCAATTTTCATCACTACTTCCGTGTTCTGGCAGCCATTGTGCTCTGCGCTGTTCCTGCCACATTGCTGACATTTTTGAATATGTGAGCCAAAGAGCCTGTAGTCAACTCAGTCAGAAGTCATTGAAATAGTATCAAGCCCGAATCAGACATAATGTAGGAGTCAATCCAGTCCCAGCTGGCGAGGGTGAAGCGTAGATGGCATCCCTTGAGAACCTCCTCGAATCTCTTTGAACCATTAGATCGCTGAGGAAAATGGTGTTAAACCTAAAAAATTCACAGCGCTGTGACATTCACATTCAGGGCTCGGAGTTGTGAGGAGGGCATGAACAGTGGCTGTGGTTACATGGGCCAATTACTAGCTTTCTCTCACTCCAGCTAGGACCCATCAGATGCTGCATGTGCAAGCTATTAAAAACTTCATTACTGATGTTAAGAGTTACACATGTGCTACATGATATATGGTCCACCAAGGCCCACCTCCTGGCTTTATCTAACTTTGAGTCGACATGTAATTTAAAGAACATGCCAGTGCACTCCCTTACAAGTCAGTTTGCTTGTACATCCCAAGATGGTCAAAGCGAAGATCAATGTCACTGAACGCCCACTGCAATCGACCATAAAGAAGATATATATTACTGCCTGATAAAGAACTGACAACAAATAGTAGGATAAGAGGTCCTTGCAGTATACTACTGTCAGTTACTAGTATAGAAGGAAAAAAAAGGAAACAAAAAAATGACTCGTACATTTTGCATTAAGATCTAGTTAAATGCGGCGAAATTATTTTAAAGAATTAGCAAAAACTTGAACCTATTAAATTGTGCGGTGGAAATTAACTGCAGGTGTGGTAGCTGATGCTTCCAGGTGTGGCCAGAAGGTGGCAGCGTTGCGTAGTAATAAAGTAACATCACCCAAAATTCGCCAAGCATGTCGAGGTCTTGATCCTTGCATTTTGCACTGAGCCAGAGGTGCATGCAGGGCGTGAGACAGTATTTTAATAAACCAGTTGCAGCACAGGTTGACATGGTTGTTAACAAGGACTCTTTTAAAGCAGTCCTTCCTATTGCCTCAATGTGACTCATTCTACTTGTGTACGTGTGTATGAAAATATATATATTTATATAGGAAAGAGTGCAGTTTAAAGAAGTATAGAGCAATGTGCCCATCTCTCCAAATGTGCAATTAAGTCCGTACTGGGTTTATGTTAATGGAATTAGCATATGGTGCAAAACATTTTCCTCTAATAATGATGCATAACAATCTTTTTTTCCTCCTTTGTTACCTTCGCCATATGTGCAACATCAGTTGAAAACTTTTAATATGCATGTGAAGCCAAGATGAATTATGATATTGCCTCTTGATGGAAGTGAAAAGTGGAAACTGAGTTTAGTTTATACGGTTAATACAAAGTTTGTGAAGGTTCTCAGTCGCCCAGGTCATGATGTATCCAAATAAGAAGCTGGAGCAAGGGCATCTGGGCTTGTAGAGATTCTTGACGTCATTATATTCAAATAGGTTCTTCACTTCTGCAAGATTGTTATGGAGTCTGGGTTTAGGTGGGTGTTGTCCAACAGCAACTCTCAGTACTTTAGAGTGTTTTACAGTTCCCTGGTCAGGTCTGGTCCCACATATGTTCCTCTTTGAACCAGAACTAACCCTAACCAGTCTATTAGAACTGAAGAAGCTACTCAGAGGAAACTCCACAAGTCCATTAGTTTGAGCTCGCTATAGTCGTCTATACACTACACACATAGTGGCCAGGAGGCTGCTTTAAACACAATCCATTCTTTTCAAGGAGCCCCATTAAACAAAACCACAGCTAGAGCAATACATCTTCATGTGAATCCAACTCCTGGCATTTTTTCAGCTTCTCGCACCCTCAGAGGAATGTTTGTGTGGCTAAGATCTCTGCGGTGTGTTCGGTGGTCAGCAGTTGTGTGCCGTGAAGCTGTGTGACAGTCACTGACCCCCTGCCGTCCCTCCCTTCCTCGGTAGCGAGTGCGCATCCCCGCAGGAGCCCGACTTCAAGAGATGATTGCCTTGGCATCACCCGAGGCCCCTCACTGCCGCTTTAGCTCATAAGCTTCCAAAGAGCACCTAGCCTCAGAAACAGGACTTCTAAACGGACGAAGTGCTCTCAGGCCTGATTTTCCTGTAGCACTTAACCTGGAAAGTGCTACGTGATTAGCAAGATCTGCTCATGAACAGGGATGAACGCCAAAGACGTGGTCTTGTGGAGAGTTGGCAGAATCTGGAGAAAATAAAAGTTGATTATTCTGTTTATCCTTTTAGTGAGCGCGATGAATCGTCACTCATGCATACTAAACGCACCGCCGAGCTCCAATCGCGCTGTGCATCAAAGCTCTTATGGTATGCTCGCGAACACGCAGTCTTAAATAAAGCCGTGTCAAAACAACGTCCCTTTTTCTTTCAAATGAAAGCGCCTGCCGCAGAAAAACACTTTTCTGTGATATAAAGAACAGACCGAAAAACATGGTGTGTTGTTAGCGATTAGGATCTACTGATACGTTCAAAGATTCCCATCTCTCTGAACTCCTCAAGAATGCAGCGGCTAAATTATACAGCGAGTTGGACTTGGCAGACTTATCCCTTCCCTCCTTCTGCTTTGATGTCGATGGCAGCTAATTAACGTGACATCTCGGTGAAATAAAAGTTATTACATTTGTACGAGAAGCAAGTGAGTTGCCTTTGTTGTTGTTGTTTTTTTTGTCCCCCCATCATTCCTCCTTTTTTAATTCCCTCTCTCGTTTTTTTTTTTTTGACCACACTGAGATATGGATCTCGTTAATTCTTGCCTTGCAGCGTGTTATTTTTTTAATTTTTTTGAGAAACACAGTCATTTGTATTTAAATATGAATATATATATATATATATATATTGTCTTTGTGGGAGTTATTTTTCATTTACAAGACATCGATAATGAAGTTAAACAAAATGGAGCAATGTCAATAATATGATTTTAGTCAGTTTATTTAATAGGGGAAAAAAAGTTTCTGACGATATTCAGTTATTCAGTTATTCACCTCCCAGACACTTTGCTTTCAGAGATTTTGTCTGGCACAAAAAACTGAGGGAGACTGGCCTAGAAGACCGTGGGATCCCTCCAGAGGACTGGTTCCCAAACTTTTCACAGTCCGTACCCCTCCAACCATGTACGCCTGACTCTCATGCACTTCAGACGCTGTCCATGGCTATGCTAGCAGCTTTGCTAGCCACACCTGCTTCTAGCATCCCGGTCAAAGTTAGATACAGAAGTTGAGGAATAGCCTGGGTTGTTGTTGCTGGCGTGTGCATCTTCGCCTGTGGGCTGACTGGTGATAGCAGTTGAGGTCTCTCTTGAAGGGCAATCTATCCGTTTTAGCCATTCAACCATTTTTGGAGGTTAGCCGGGCGACCTAGTTTAGCTCAGACTGATGACTTGACAGCTCAAATGACAGAAAGTTATCAGAATTGTTGACGACATAATTTAAAGACCCAATCAAGAACGAGATTTGCTTGTTTCTGGGGGGGAAATAACTATAAATTGTTTAGCCACTGGCAAATAAGCAGATGAAGTGAGATCAACCAGAACTGGAGTGTTGAATTTGCTGTAATGTAAAAGTCTGTTTTCCCCAGCTTTATGAACACAGAAACAGGTTAGGGTATCAAAACAGTAAAAATACAGTATATAATAAAAGAAAAAGGCCATAAGGTGCAAAGCTATAAAACAATATGAGCATATTTTCTTTGTCAATGATTGAAAGCTCTAACTAGCTGCTACTGAACCCTCGTTTCAGAGTAATAATAAATAACCAAGGGCCAGTGCTATAGATCCTGTTACTGCATATTACACTCTCATAAAAAGTATGGCTACATTTCCTGGCCTGCCACATGTCCAATCTCCCACATCAGTGTATCAACACTAATCCAGTTACCACTGCTCATTATCTCCCGGCTGCCGATACACGTTGATTGAAATATGATAGTCATCTGAGATTGAATTAGCAACAAGGTCACAGCGGTAACCTTCCAACAAATTAATACAGGGCTGCTTTAAATATCACGGCGGCGGCTTAGAAGTAAGCCCGGTTAGTCGTGTGATTGCATGTGTGCCGCTTGGAAATGAGCAGCGCACAAAAAAGTCTCCTGCGTCGCTTCCCGACTTCAACTATCGATCCGGAGATGATTCATGTGTGCCGATGTGTGCATGGCTAATGGATACTAAGCTTATAATTCCACATACAACATACATCGGACAGTGTTATTCGTCCTTGTTATGTGTAAATGAATAATTTATCCTGCAGTTGTGTTTTTTTTTCTTTTGTCTAGTTAAAAACGGTACTTCCGCACTATAGTCACGCTTGTTGAGTGCGCTGGCACTCAATGCAAGCACGCCAACTCAGAATGGAAACATCCAAAGGTCAATATCACCCCTCGTGGTGCGCTCTTGTGCACTAGTTTAGTTGATGAATAGCAGTGTTTCCATGAAGTGTGGAAATGCGGCCATGTAGCGCTGCATCGCTGCAATAAGGACAGGAACTGGGAACATGGTCGCCAGGTGCCATAAAAGCTCAAAGAAGCAGTTGCCTTGGTCATTTGAACGTAGTAACTCTACACGTATCAGCATACAATCATTTTCAAGGCCTTTTAACAGCAGCTGCTGTTGGGTTTATGCCTTTGCAAGAGAGTCCAGCTCTTCTAGCCTCCCAGCTAATAGTAGCTCTTCTGAGTAGTTTCCCCTTTTGGTGGACAAGTACAGACTACTGCCACCTGGTGGTATGGGGAGGTATTTCCTCTGCACGTGCAGAATTAACTGTAAACTGGCTGTAATCTCTTGAGGTGTGTAATGGATTTCTTTCACACAATCAACATGATCAATCATCATTTGCTGCTTTATCCTGAAGTCTGTTGAGGTATATGTCATATGTTCTGCACTATTCTTCCAAGGCCCGTCCCTGGGAGCTTGAGAAGACAGATCTGCGCTGTGGATTTATTTGCTCACTTGCCACTCTCAGTGCTCGGCGCCTCGTCTGAGCCCATGTGCAGATGAATTGAACCGAAAGAGCGGCGTGTTCTGATTTCTTAATTTCCAACAACAGGTGTGTTTCAACTGCAAATGTAGGTTCCAGAGACAGGGGACATGAGGCAGCGTCTACCTTTCGTCGCCAGTAGTTTTTCGAAACCGGGACTCATTACCATTTTACTTAACAACATCCAGTCAGTTTTAATATCTATCCAGTGCCATTGTGACAAGATTGACTGTTTTTCCATTGTTGTCCCTCTGATGAGTCAAGGTTGTCCTGTTTTTACTTGTTACAGAACAAATGTGTGGAAAACAAGAAACCTCAGGTCTAGACAACAGCGGAACATTAAACCCGGTGCAGTAAGATAGAGAAGTGTCTTTAGTGTCTGCCAAGGCAGCGGAACAACAAACGGCAAATTAAAGCTAATTAACATCTGTTTCTGGCTCTTCAGCGTGATTTAGGCTGTCAGGTTTCCTTCAGACCACCCAGACTTACCGACACCCGGAGGAGCAGGAAGGAAGCTGCCGTAAATGCATCACACAAAACACTCCACGCCGGTGCGTACACAATCAGGGGGCCACGGCAAACAGATTCATATTAGAGCGCCGGCATGCCCCTCAAAGACACACAGGAACCCGGCGCGCGTTGCACTCATGCACGTCGTACCAATAAAGAAGGTATTCATTTCCCTCCGCCGGAGTGTTACAGTGTGAGTTGTGTGGGCACATAGGAGACAGCGCATCAGAACAAATTTATCCTCGTCAGATAAATAAAAAAAGTTCAGTGGGTGTTTGAGAATCCTGAATGGGCTGCACAAAATATTTAAATCCTTAAACAAAGATATGAATTACACGACCAGAAGACCTAAAAGACTGTCTTAACCAACCAATCCTATCACATGTGACACTTTTCAACTCTGTTATTCCAAGCCATTACCTCAAGTATACAAGGATTACTGCTGCAAAGCTGACATGCTCAGCTCCCCAGAGGTAGAACACCAACTCCAGACAATGGTACCTGCAACTCCTCTGCTCCTGCAACAGCAACATATTGGTTCTGCTGAACGTAACTCAATTAATGTTACAAGCCTGACTCCCAGAGGCCTGTCCTTCATTGTATTGTAAATGTAGCTCCTAGCCTTTGCCTGATAATGCAACTGATGCGTTCTCAGTGTTGCACGAGTCAGCTTTACCACCCTTCTTCTTCTTCTTCTTTCAATAGATTTACTTCTAGTATACAATGCCCCCTTTCCCCCAGTGTTCCTTCTGTCCCGAGCACGGGCGCAAACGCCCCCGATTAGCCTTGCACCATTCTCTTCGAGCCCCTTCGCAGATTTCCTTTACACACACACACAGACGTCCGGCGAACCGTGACGAGATATTTATTGAATTCGACAACAAGGGCGCTCGAGTAGAAGGGGCGTACTCCACCTTAACCTTGAAAAAAAGTGTAGTTTTTACATATTTTTGAGGTTTTTTCTGGAACATGCGTCACCAAGCGCAGCCTATTGACGCTTCTCATGGTCTTTCAAGCAAAATACGAAGGATTTTGCATCTCCATGGAGATGCATCCGCCGAAGGTAACATGCTGCATCTGTTGGGACACAGAAAAAAAAAAAAAAAAATCTCTGCTTACTTTATTTGGTCTCAAATCATGCACATATTTAAATTAGCACACACCACAAAAGGACGTTTTCCTAAATTCCTCCTGAGTCATCCAGCGCCTTTTCTTTTTTGTTTAACAATTCAGGGCCAGGCCTTCATGACTCACCTTTCTAAGTAACATCAAGCCCTCCTACAGAAAAGTACACACACATTTCAAGGAGCCGCAGTTTTGGATTTCAGCCGGTGGGCTGCGGGAGGAAAGGGGGGCAGTCAGGAAGGGGCGGCAAGAGAGGCGTCGCATTTTCACATTCGCATGCAAAAACACGTAGGGATGTAAGCGCACACACACACACGCATTCTCGCTTTGCACATACCCTCCTCGACTCCACTGGCTTATCAGCGAGGCAGACAATACTGTCCCACATGTAGCACGATCTATCATTGTGGGCCAGGGACTGCATTACAAGGCCTCAGATTGTGGACTAGATGGGCCCCTCAAGGGGAAGAAGTGGAATTTGCCAGAACCGTGGAAGCGGGGCAAAGCTGCATAGCCAAGCAGCGGAAATGAAAGGCGGCCTGGGCCTCTCGGATCTCTCTCTCCTCTCTCTTCCTCCATCCTTTTTCCTTTTCTTCCCCTATCTCTTTCTTTCCACCTCTCCACCCCTCTCCCCCTTTTCTTTTTTTCTTTTCGCTCTCGCTGCCATAAAGGGAAGATCATGCTTGACTGAAGAGCCGATGTTGGAAAGGGAGAAGTGGAAGGCTTGCGCGGATAGAATGATTGAGGGGAGATTTCTGATAAGGCTGAAAAGACGTCGGCGGGTATAAAAGAAGCCAGTGTTTGTTGTCGTCGCCCGATGCTAATGGCGGCGGCGAGGGGCTCATGCTAATTAAAGATTTGCCCTTGGTGGAATCAGAATTTCTAATATGTCATCAAGAAAATACTCAGGAGACGATGTCACAAGTCAAACAATCAATTGTATATTGTACCAATGATAGAAAATCCAGGCTCCAGATGATATAATGCTAATAAAAGATCTCATTTCCTCTTCAATTAAACATACACATAAAGTATGTATCCAGACACTGCATGTGAGGTTCGAGTAGAAATAAAATCTGACAGTGATTTTCACTAAATTATGACAGTGACTCACTCTGACAGCTCCTATTCTGAGAGCTAAAACACATTTGCATTGAATTGTTCCGATAGCTTATTCCACATAACCTTAACCATTTCGTTCCGCTCGATTTTCAACACACTTTAATGCAAAGCGACAGACAGACTCTGAGCATCTAACCACTGTGTTCTATCTGGCATCCGGATGCGGAATAATTCCAATTTAACGAATCCACTTGTTTGACAAGGACTTTGACGGTCTAATTGCAAACACAGAGAGCATATTAAGTCATCTGCATATATTTTAACGGTAACCTATTCCCAAATGCTGAGAGATGCAGCAAAGTATTGCATGCATAAACAGTATCTGCTTGTGAATAATTGAAGATTGCTTAATGGTCAAAACAATATTATGCCACTTAGGGTCCGAGCTTTCCTGGCGTTATTACAGAAAACATATTGGATCAAGGCAGGAAAAGGGGCCTGGGCTGAATCGATCGACGCTGCTCTTTGTGGTAAGGCAGCGCAGTGATGGAAAATTGACTCAGTGGCTGAGAGCGGCTGGATAAGAACAGCGGGGAAGTTTGTTTGACGGCGATTTCTGGTGTTTGAACTGCTCAGGTGGGATCTAGTCTCTCATATTAGGAGAGTTTAACGTCTTGAAAGTTGGCAGCTCGTGATCTTAAATGATGTATTTAATTAATCCTTGGGAGTGTGTGAAGCTGCGTTGGCACACATCGGTTTTCAATATCGCCCTCCTTGTCCAGGTGTTCTCGCTGAGGGTACTTGCTAAGGTTAGCATTTGAAACTGATCCATAACAGTGACCGGTCTGAGAAACTAAATACCAAGAAATCCATCACACGGTTTGCTTTTAATTGGGGACGTTGGTATTTCCATTGTCCGTTTTTTTAATTGGGTTGGGAAATCATGCAAAAGAGGCTCTGTATTGTTTCAAATAACTACATAATCCTGCGATGTTGTCTTTGATCTAAATGTTTTATTCCACTGTAAAGGCAACTTTCAGAAAAACTAATTTGAAAGCTGGAAGTTGTGCCTTGAACATCAACACAATCCAATTTCAAGTGTTTGATAAGTTAAATGTGTCCAAATAAAAATGAGGAAATCTTGTCTGATGTTACAAGTCGCCTCTTTGGCGTTGTAAATTCGGTGGAACAGGCCCCAGGAAAAGAGAGGGAGCCGATTCATGGTTAAGGCCTCAATCGTATTCTCTTGAAGATGTACTCACGTACAGTCGCGAAGGACACACGTGCGGTTAGCACCCTTGGAAATGTCAAAGCAAACTGAAGGGTACATTGATGCGTGCACAGTGCCTTGTGTATTACTTCCTATCCAAAGCAGAACCTTGCATTCCTAATGACCTGGGATGTATCACATTAGCTTTAGGTATAGTGAAAAAGCCACAGCTACATTGGACCTCCTGTTTATAAACTCTCTACTTCTATTCATACCATATGTAACTTGTGGACTCATCTGTGTCTCTATGATTATGTCACATATTCGGTGTCCAATCACAAAAAAAAAGTGTGTGGGGGGGTTATTTTGGTTTTATGTTATTCGTGTCTGCAAGCTGCAGTTTTATTTAAAGATGGAGGGATAAAAAGGCTCTAGCAAATTAGAGAAACTAGATTTTCCAAAGAGGTCACAGATCCCTCATCATTTTACTATTAGAAATCTGATTTGGAATTGTTGGCAGGTGCACTGGAGGAGTGATCACCTGATGTGTTGGCTGGCTGGTGTGTTTCTTGCGTTTCTCTCTTAGTGGCTGATGTACGTTGGGTAAAATGCTCTTTTCTTCCAATTTAGCTCGACTGCACCAAAGCCAGTCCTTCTGACCTTTCTATGTTGCAGTTTCTGCAGCTAAGTTTAAAAATAGAGAACCCGTCTTCCATTGGTGTCTTTTCACACCCTCATCCTCACAAATAAACACTGATTTATCTCAAGCGTTAAGCTAATTACAGCAGTGGCTGGGTTATATAAAAAAAAAAAACTATATATAACCACTATGGAGATGTAAAGTGACAGCAGGAAGGTCAGTAAGGTGGATCCCACAGACATTGCAGAGATCATAGATGTCTGTTTGCTTCAGAGAGACTCCATTAAATGTGTGCTAGCTTTTTATAGGATTTAGATGTGCTAGCAAAATCCTGTTAAATCCATTGACTTGTAGCTTTCATCGGAGCCCTTAAGGCCTTTCCACTGCCCATCCAGACGTGTATCTGCACCTCTGTCTTACACCACCAAAGGTGTATGGACTTGGAGGACATCCCTGCAGCTTATTGCGTTCTGTTTACAACAGGTCGGAGAAAATATGGATTCGTAACATTTATATTGTTTATCTCGTTTACAGTGCAACCACGGCGGATTTCACATGTTCATTACATGTTACACAAACATATTTCACAGTTTAATATCTGAATATTCCGTTTGATTAAGGTTAACGACAGGCTACTGCTCCGCTTTCTGCTCAAGACTCGGCATTGTTGTCATAGCAACATGGAGCGTCTCTAGCCAATTTAAACTGCACAAGCTACAAAATAACTTATTAAGCGGTATTTAGCTGTAGCGACATGACGTATACACTGCTATGTGTACGACTTCTACATTTGGTTACAACAAAGACAAAAGTGCTTAAAATAGTAGAAAACCACAATGTGATGCTCGTGGTAGCCATCTTGGAAACTGAACTCGGGGTCCTCTGAGCCTCGACGAGTTGACGACTTGTATATACGACCTCGGGGTCGTTCTATTTCCAACTTCCGGCTCGTAACTCGGGAAACCGACTCGGAAACTGAGTTCGGTGGACAAATAGAACGCCCTATAAGCTCAGAATAGAATGAAAATGGGCCTTAGAAATACACGGAAAACGAATCGATGAGTAAAAAAACAGTGTTGTATCATCGGCGTACAATGATAACTTATTGAATTTTGTGTAATTGTTTCATCTATAAGATGGTGTAATATTTGTCCAATGTGCAAGTCCAGTTTCTTGTACTGGATTTTAAAAATGAGTACCAGTTATATTAGTATTGCTATTTCCAGCAAAATGCAAGAACCTAACAGCACGTCCATGTCTGCAATGTCAGTTGGATTACTCGTCACGGCGAACGTAAGCAGCAGCGGTGACACAGGAAAAATCAGCAGCCATCAGTCTCATACATCCATAACAGCACATTGAGATTGCAAATAGTCAGCCCAGCAACCTGCTACAAGCGTGATTCATGCTTAACTCAGTCACACAGAGGACTCCACACACACACACACACACACACCCTTGGTGAGTCATGTTTAAGTGTGGGTGACAAAAGAAAAAGAGAGAATAAGAATAATAAAAAAAAAAACCAGTCATTTTAATCTTATTGATTTCAGCAGCAACCTGCTTGTCGTGCAACAGAGCACCGTTTAAGAAGGTGGCACTGGGGCAACTGTTCGTTCTCGGCATAATGAGAATGACTGTATCTTGAAAATGACTCCTTTGTGGCAGATGGGGGAATTTCCAATCAGTAGGCACAGTTCTTCGATTTAATGAGGCATAATGGTGACCAGGTAAATCACATAGCCACAAATCATCTTGTTTCATAATGCCGTAGCACCCCCACGTCGGTGACTTTAAACTGGACCCCGCTGATCATCATCACATGTTCTTAAAGCAGAAACAGAAATTGCTACCGCCCACCTCGGCAGCCTGTCACCGCACACTTAGAACTGCGAGGCTTTGAATTTAGCCATCTGGTATGAGCTCTGGTGGCGAGTTCACTGCCGCGGTTCTCTTATCCGCCATGCAGGTCAGCAAACATGAGAAAGCGGCAAAGGTTTGTGTCATGGTGAGCTAACTTTGAAATCCTGAACAAATGTTTTTTTTGTTATCTCTCTCTCTTCTAAGCTCTTTATTTCATTTATGTTTTGTGTGTAAAGGATATGGCTGAATTTAATTGTATTCTTCTTTTGTAGCATAGCCAAAGTTTTCTACCTAAACCATAAATACTGTAAGACTGGGTATTGTATTGCTTAAACAAATACATGCAACACATTGTCAGTCTGCATTTTATTACTTGCCAAACACAGGGTTCAGTGTCTAGTCCGTTTAAAAGCCCCTTTTTGACCAATGCAAACTGGGTGCTACTTAGGGGTTGATGCTGGCGTCGGTTTAGAGTAGCGAATTTTCAAGAAACAGTTTGCTTTTCCAAGCATACAGCGGCCCAACAGAGCCACTACGCCAACGTACGAATCTGTAAATGCCTCCACTTTCTTAGTACAACAACAATGATGGACCTCATTGTCTCACGAGTGTTGCTCCCGGCTTTGCAAGCCTACACTGGCATTGCCCTCCGCCTTCAATCCATGACATCACCTGCTACCTCTCAAGAGCAAAAAAAAAATTGTGAAGGACTCTTTCCACCCTGCCCGCCACCTGTTTGACCTCTTAAAGCGCCGCTGTGATGGGTATTTGCAATTCCATTGTATCCCGCATTCCGTGACAATGAAGGCTTTTCATACTTTCATCCAAACACAAACGGTCATGGCTGCAATAGATGGCAGTTACTATCAAAAAGAAAAGTACTTACCCAGAACATTCTCATTATTTTGTCAACAACGAATGCGAGAGCTTGATGTTATCCTTTGTACGCCTTATGCCGTGTTCACACAACGTGCGACGAAAGTTACAAAAAAAGGCCAACGAAGCGTTGAAGACCTACAATTGTTTGACACATCATTAGAGAGCTGAATAAAAGTGGCACCCAGCACAACTTTGATTTGTAGGACTCAATGGACTTCAGTTTGTAGCTTCATATCACCAGCGTCCATTGAAAATGAGGTTTTCATTGGTAGTGTGAACACACATTTCAACTTTGACTAGCTACCTAGAGGTCTCCTTTGCACACCAACTGTCTGACCACTACTGGGACACAGATGTCAGGGTCTGACTCTGTCAGTTCTTTTCTTGTTAGACTCTGAGTTCTTGTCTGATCATTTCCTGCTTTATTTTGAAGGGCTGAGTGTTTCTTTGTCTCAGGTAACTTAGCTTCCCCTTGTTGATTACACTCCCTGCCCTAATGTGTTTCACCTGTGTCTCATTATTCCCCTCTCACTCAGTATTTAAGCTCCACACCCCTGTCCTCCTGTGCCAGATCGTCTTGTTCCCTGTGTGAGAGATTCAGCTTGAATTTGTTTGTTTGACTCCTGGATATTGGACCCAGCATTGTTCCACCGACCTTTGAGCCTTGCCTGCCGTTTTTGTACCTCTGCCCTTTTCCTCGTGTGACTTCTGGTTTGACCTTGGACTGAAATAAACAACGCTGATTTTGCCTGAACCTTTGATTCCTCATTTGTGTCCTCCCGGCCTATCCATGACAACAGATGATTCAGATTCAGGTTCTTTAAAATTTACCATCAACATCAAATCAGCAAACCTACAACTACCAGTTTTAACTCCACCCCACTCACACAAATTCAAATAAGACTTTATGTTCACCAAAATATGAGATATCGATTTGAACTCTTCCATTTATCATGAAGGTTTTAAAGTATACTTTGCAGAACAACCTTGTGAATGACACTGAATTGTCATCTTTTTTTTCCTCAAAGCTAAGAGGAGAATTAGTGGAGAAGGGTTTTTTTTTTTCATACTTTGAGAATGATGGCTCTAAAATTCCCTTCTTTAAAGGTTATTTTTATGGCCTTTCCACCACTGCACACAGCAAATAGACTTGTGACATGACATATGTGTTTGTCCGCTGAACCATGCCCTGACTTCCAGCGGGCTATGTGAAACCCATGCGCTGAATTCCAATGTCCTCACCCATCCTCTTGTATTAATCCTCCAATACAGCTAAACCAAAGTTGAATTAAACGATTGACTTGCTTGATTGATAGCACTGATTAAACTCCAATCATCATTTACTGTATGGCTGTCCTTTAAACCGACTTCATTTACCAATAAAAGAATACTACTTAAATAATTATGATGATGGACTGGATGTGCCGTGCTCGTCTGCAGGTCTTTCTTTTTTGAAAAGGGGAAAAAGAACACATTAATATTACATTTAGGCATTTGGCTGACAGTTTTATCCAGATCGACTTTCAATGAGCGCGAGAGCAGAAAAGATATGAGGACATATAATCCCTCCGCAATTTTGGAGGATATGAAATGTAGTTTTGATGAAGGGTTTTGGTAAAATACTTTCCCATGGCTTCATAAAGACACAATCGACGAGACCTTTAATGCATCACGCACCGCAGGCTTCTCCAGGGGTGTTTTTAAATGGAAGAAAGGGTATGGGAAAAAGAAATATCTGCTAAAAAAAAAAAAAGAATAAAACAATAAAAGTGGTTCTTTTAGCAAGGGTGAAATCATATAAAGCCATGTTGTAATACAGCTTTCTTAGTAATTCACCTGACAAATTTGGGGTCGGCGTAAAGAGCACCTACCTAACTAGGCGTGGAAATGGATTGGCTATACTTGCCAAAATGTCAGTTTTGATTAGTGATGGTAAATTAAATTATTATTTTTTTTTAACAATACACATTTCACATTGCGTTGCATGATTTGTGCGCATTGGGGTCTTTTACATCATTGTCATTTTGGGTACTGTAGTGTGAAAAGTTGCACAGGTCATGCAGAAGCTAGATATTTTAATTCCTGGAGTTTTACATGATTTATGTGGTTAAAGAAAAAACATCTTTGTCCAATACTGACTGTGAAACAAGGCGTTTTGGCTCCTGTCTCTTTAAGACCCCACCCCCCACCCCCAAAACACCTTCCTCTGATTGGCTGGCTCCATCTGCTAAAGGGCAGCATACATTGTTTTTTACTTGCTACCTGAACTTTGTGGGCCTGTAGCAGACGTCCATATAAAGTTTAAAGTTTTCTGCAAAAAACAAAAAATAAATAAAATAATAATAACGTGGGCAAAACATTGGGAAATTATTATTCACAGCAGAGCGACGTCTGAGCTTTTGGCTGACGGAGAACTTTTGTCTGGGCCCGCTTCACAGAGTTGACTGATTTGTCTTGCATCGTGACATGCAAAAAAAAATGGTCCAGTGAGCGACTGACGTGATTGGTCAGTCGAAAACCTTTTCCCCTCCCCCCCATGAAAACTAAGAGTGGATGCAATGTTAGACTAAAAACTACTTTATCAACAACGGACACTGCAGAATACACAAAAAAAGGTCAAGCTGGTTGTAAGTATTACTCTCAAACAAAGACGTAAGTAACTACTGCAAATGACAATAAATAATAAGCATGTTATGCTGCACTAAAAAAAAAGAACACATCACACTGTGATGATGACTATAATTGAGTATATACACACAATATAATTATAGTGAAAGAAAAGGACGGTCAAAAACAAACGGCATTCATTCTTCATGTTTCGTGGTGGATTATTAGCAAAAGGAAACACTGCCATGCATGTGATTGATCACGCTCCCAAAGGCAACGATTACACCTTGGAAGAAAGAGCCGCTGTCTCATTTAGCTGCTCTGCTCTGCTTCTTTTTCATCCCCGCATAATACAGCCGCGGCGGCCCTTGTTACACAAATAGCGTAATGATATGATCTGAAGAGCTTCAAATGTTAATTACACATACAACCGCCCGTTTCTGCGCCGCACAATCGACGGCGTGGTCAAAAATAGTTGGAGCGAGCCGGGGTTTTTGATCTTTCCTAAAAGCGAGAGTGCATTTTACTGACTCATTTCTGCCTAATGATAGGCTAGCTGTCTATTTAATAATGCTACACTGGTCGGCCGTGTTGTCTCCCACCTCCTTCCGTGAAACCGGCAAAGAAAAGTGTCACAAAATACGTCTCTTACAAAACGAGCCGGGGAAAGAGGGGAAGACGAGGCGCGGCTCATTGAAGCAGACAGATTCAACCTTTGGTGGAATCAACAGAGAGCGCTGTCAGAAAGCAACGCCGTGCCAAAACAGGCTGTCATCACTTTTCTCAAGGTGAGAGCCGAGGGACTGTATACATGCTGAGGGCCCTTGATTACCATTAGCGTTCATTAAGCGGGAGTGATCTTATATCAGAAACCTTTAAAAGCTCAGAGGCCTTTTGTTAAAGAACACTTTGAGCTCCTGCGGGAGAGAAGGAGAAAACAACCAGCTATTTTTAATTTATTTTCTTGTTTTTGGTGTGTGTGTGTGTGCGCCTGTCACCACTGGGAGGTGGGCGTATGTGGAGATACATGGGGGTTTAATTAAAGCACTAATTAAACAAAGGGGTCATTTCCAGTAGCACCATGTGCCCACTTAAAACTTGAAACAGACGAAAAACAAGTCGCAATTTTACAGATTCACGCTGCTTTTCATCATATCAAACAGCAAACTGCTATGAAGCTTTTCAAACAAGGCAGCGCGGTTGAGCTGGCGGACGGCCGGCGCTGCAGACGCTCGGACGGGGGAGCAGGTGAAGGATGCAGATAGCGCCGCTGATACTGCTGACTCCTTTGAATCGCGGGGTAACCGGAGCCAAACGCACGCTGTAAATGTCTGATCAAAAGGCTGCTTCACCAGCCCAGTGAACTTTAAGTTTAACTCTAATGAGCATGAAACTGCAAGTCCGTCCCCAGTTCACATATACAGCATATATATAGGTGGTATCTTTTTAGCAACATACTGGTGATTTTCTTCTCTGTGAAATACAGCTTCTATTCCCTGGTGCATGCTTCATATTACATCTTGTACCTAGCACTGTTAATTATATATTATATAGAGTGTATAGGATTTCATATTGTGCTGTATGTCTGTTTGTTTAGTGTGATTAGTGGTGCTCAGTCCCAATGGGTATGAGTTAATTGCAGCCTGCCAAGAGACATTAGCCATAGGCTCGCTGATGGAAATGATTATACACATACCTACATGATCTCTCACAAATAAGATAAATAACTAACTTACTTGGAAGGTGTGAAGTTTCCAATTAAACATGGCTGACTGTAAAGACTTCCAGGAGGAAGCACACTAAGCGTGATCCTGGATAAGGGAGTCCGTGTAAATCGTGGCGTTTTCTGTTCACCGTATTCAGAAAAAAACATCTCCTTAGATGTCCACAAGTCTGGTGTGCACCTTTTAAAAGCCACAGCCGTGCAGCTTTTCTCCGGATTGCAGTCTGAAAGGTGTCGAGATGTGTGATTAAAGTGATTTTTTATTTTATGTAGGGCATTGCTTCTTCTCTGCAGACTCTAGTTCCTGTGATATCCTTCCGGCAGCTCAGATGACCTCTTCAGCGTTGACTCCATCTCCAAACTCCATCTCTCTGTGCTCTGTGGTCATTTTAGTGAAGAACACTGTAAATGCATTTTTTCTACGTTATTCTTTAAAGCCAAGGAAAGTTTTTTGCACAGAGTTAATTAAGAGCAGGTCGCTGCTCCGTTGGACTTTTTAAAACATGAAAAGATCGTTTTAATAGAAGCCCAATCTCTATTGTGATGGCGTTATCTACCGACGTGACCTCCACACATAAAGTATCTTTGGAGGACATAGGTAGATCACAAAGAAAAGCCCCAGTCATTGTTGTGGCTTACTGTACTCTGCTTCCAAGAGCAAAGCTCCAGCTACGTTTAACCTGTAAGAAACAAAACGTCACGTTTCCTTTTTTTTTCCCCATCTTCTCGCCTCATAAGGCTCACTCGTGGGATTTTGTCCTGAAGTCTGAGGCCTTTGAAGCTATTTTTGACTCGCTCAGCCTACTTTTTGAAATGACATTCACATTCCTTTGCTCTCTTTCCCCTTTTTTGAGCCAGGAATAATCTTGCTCGACATAACCTTTGGTCTATTTTTTTGGGTGGGGAAGGGGAGTAGGGCTTGGAGGCTCAACTAAGAACAGGGTCTCGCCACGCCGACTGCAAAAGATTCATCCACTCGCCCCGTGTGCATAAACTCTTTCTCAGTTGACGTTTTAACTTGATCACAGCTAATGTGCTTGAAGTGCTCGGGTCTATTAGGCTCGTCCAAAAGGCTTAATGCATGTTATCGACCTCAAATGGCACCGTCGGACACTGAATAAAGCAGTTGGTCATTTGCCAATTAATGCACAGAAGAGAGTGAAACGTGGTAAAGGGAACAAAGGAAAAGCATTTCAGCTGTGTCAAACACTCGCCGACGCTTGGCTCGGACTCAAAACCGAGTAATAACCAAAAGGCAAATGCAAAAAAAATAAAAAAGTGTGTAGAATAAAACAAGAGGTGTGACGCTCCTTGTGTATCTCACCGCAACAGCCCCGACAAACACGGCGCCAGCAAACGCAATCGGCTTTAATACGTCGCTGTCACAATGCTCCAGAGTATGATGTAATAAAGCGTTTTAATAATGCCTCCCGTACCGACTTCCACGACAGTGCCGCTCAGTTCACTCTGACTGAAAATATGACAGCTGCTGTCATTATATATTCATCGGGAGTCAATTAAGTCAGTGAATCAATTAGCAGAATGAACACTATGTATGTGATATCTTTTTAATTACTTGCTAACATTTTATGCCATCGCGCCATGTGGTCTCCTTTTCTTTTGCTTTGGCTCTAAGACAGCGGAGGGGAGTGACTAACCCCGGCCATTTTGGAGATCAGACGGTGAGACAGAAGGAGCCGGGGACTCCACTCTGAGGCTTGCAGTTCTCCTTTTCCCCAGTAGATCAACTACCTCCCCCTGAGTCTTTCTGTTTCCTCTGGTATCCTTTGTTCAATCACTGCAATGTGACGTGACCGCGCCTGGGTGGTCAGGCTAAAACCTTGACCTCACATCAACCCTCTTTGCGACCTCCACAGCTCTCTCTTACTCCAAAATCTCTCTTTCAATCTCTCTCTTTTTCCCAGCCAGAGGGCACCCAGGCCCTTGGTGGGAGAGAGCGCCCGGCTGCGTCTGACCATCGACAAGAATGTGCTCAAACGTCTTTTAGCTTGGGAGTTTGTCCACCACTTTCTTCTTTGCGCACTCGGATCTGAAACGCGAAGGCGCCACTTCATCCCCCCGCCTTGAAAACGCCGCTGCCAGGGGCATAATTGGCACGCTAATCAACACTAATGTGGGCGTGGACGGTGGGAGTCTCCAAAAAGTGCTCCTTCGTCGGTGCAAACGAATGCCTGATTTCACATATTAAATTAGCACCTATATCATTGTTTTCCCCTCTTCGGCTTAATTAACGCCGCTGAAGCATCGGCTGATTGTTTTAACGGTTCACTCACATTACCTATCTTCCCACTAATCTTACACGACTAATGGCATATACTGCGTGTAGTGCTATTAACATCTCTCTGAATAACCACCCAGCCCCGCCCCTGTGATTCTGAATTCAAAGAACACGGAGCCCAGCTTCTGATTACCTTTTTTGGCAAAGGTTTTGGCAGAGCTGCTTCCATAATTCAAACTGCACAGTGCCTACATAGGTAGAACATTACCGGTGGAATTTAAGGAATGATTTGTGTGCAGATGTGCCCCTTTTAGGCGTTTTTTGATACAAAGGTCCTTGAATGTCTGCGGTAACGAGCCTCGCTCTTGATTACCCCTCTTCCCCGACTCATCAAGTGTTAAAGTGCGCCATCCCAGCAGTGCTACCTGGCCTAGTTTCATCCCAACAAACAGTCACCTTAACTCGGCAAAGCTGCAACACCCAAACCTCAGACGGAATTAAAGATGCAAGCCAAGTGACGCACCCCGCCTGTCAACGAATTTGAGCATATTTCCCTGATTGCTCTGTGAGATATCTATAGGCTCAAAGCTCTTTTTTTTTTTTTTTACTTTTTTTTTTCTCCTTCCCTTGCAGCTTAAGCTGGCTGGCAGTCAGCCCGCGCGCATTAACACTTGCAAACGCACTCAAACGCAGGCAGCCACACACGCGGGCACGAGCGCCGCACACTTCTAAAGAGCTGCAGGAAGGCAGAGGCCGATCACATCATGCAAATCGCTGTCGCCCGTCGGGACGTGCGCGGCATCAGAAGCGAAATGAAAAGAGGGGATAGAGGGGAGCAGGCAGGGCGGGAGGGAGGAAGGGAGGGACGAAGCAAAGGCACAGGACTTAGAGGTGGCGACCATGTTTTGCAAAAGCTTTTGTGCTCTTGACCCCCACCGGTTGCTCTTCACGCTCGCCTGGCCATGCTGACGGAGTGTGTGACATGCAGTCGGACACAGCAAAGGCCAACAAGATAAGCATATGGCCTGCGGGATAACACAAACAACAAATATGTATGTCAGCTTGTGTATGCGCGCATCACCTTAAATCCCCTCCCTCCTCTCAGCTGGTCACCAGTTACAGGTGGCCAGCAAGGTGACACGGCATCTTGTTGTCGAAACAGGACTCGGCCATATGCCTCCGCCTCTGTAAAAAGCTGTTTTCCCTGTTAGGCAAGCATATGCCCGTGCCAAAAATGTTGCTGCTACATCAGTGGGCTCGTCCGTTTCATTGTTGTCAGCGTTTGCTCTCTTCATCCACGGACATCTGGGAGGGTGAGTTTGCAAAATGAAAGGACGGAGCAAAGTTTTTTTCCCCCCCTCGTCTTCATTAATCATGCGGATCGATATGGGATTAAGCAAAGTTTTAAAATAAAGCGATGGGGGATTCAAAATGAATGCTTCTCCTGAGCAAGTAAAGCCTTCGTCTGAAGGACTTGTTTAAACATAGATATCGACAACACTCCTCCAGTAGTTAACAATAAAATGTGCCATCTGTTCTTATGAAAGCAGTGAAGCTCGGGCAGCGAATTCATCCAAAATGTTGGAAACTATTTTAATATTATCCTCCGGCATTCCAGCTCCCTCTTCAGAGACTAGTGGTCTTCTAACAAAACTCCTCTAAACAGCATGAGGGATCCCAGAGCTTAAAGATAGGCTGCCATCTTACGCACTGCCCTGACAGGTGAAACCCAAAGGTCACATCATTTCTAATGACAAAAGAGAATCCTGTCCACTAGAGAGTATGAAGTCATAGAACCAAAGTTACATTAGTAACTCTCATTTAGCTGCAGCTGCATCTCAGGCTCCGTTAGGGTTAGTAAAACACATTGCTACTGGGGCGTGAGCACTGGATTTAAAGCTCTACTATACAGTGAAACGCAAAGAGGCATATGTATTGCTGATTAGTTTAATTAGCACAGCATGAACTCATTTGGCAAGGGCTTCAACGTAACGGATGTTCACTTCTATGTAAAAGTCCCAGAGTATAGCTTTAAATTGTCGACCAGTTATCAAAACTGCGGCTAATTAAGTGGCTTAACTGTTTAATTAATCTTTAATTATCTTTTTTTTTTTTTTTTTTACATGCATGGAGGTTTCATTTAAAAAAAACAGGAGGTTACGGTGAAGAGCAGATAAAAATCGAGAAAATCTATAAATATTATAATATTCATACATGGTAAAATCTGCCTCCAGTTATCAAAAAATCTGTAAAAAAATATGCAAAATAAAAATAAATGCTACGTGCTTAGCAAAGGTTTACAATTACACCAAGTCATTGGTTTAACAATAAAAAATAAACCATAAAATACCATAAATTACGCTTTATGCTGCATCATTTCATATGTGCTAATGTGATGAGGATAAACAGTTTTTTGCTTATTTTTCTGTATTTTGCCGCAGTACCACTGCAGTCGCCTTAAGTTTGAAAAGACAAAACAAGTTTACCTTGTCTCTCTTCAAAGTTGTTGCATCACTTTATGCATTTCAGCCCAGGGGAGCAGCCATTGGCTCCAGGCTTGTCGTTAAGAGATACAAGGTATGTTTGGACACACTCCAGGGTCCCATGGGCGCTCACCGAGGAGAATCTCCTTCAGGTGTGCACCCACCCTGTGATGTGACATGAATCCACCACGGAGATTTCACATGCGCCGACATCCAACCTGCAGAACGGGTTGAGCGTGGAAAGGAAAGGCGCCCTGCTAAATATTAATCTTTTCTTTTTTTTGTCTTATCATTTCAGCTGCATGTGTGTAACGTTTGGCAGGATCCTGGCAATGCTCTGGATCAGCCCAGGGGAAGCTGGGAGGGAGGGGGGAAACTTGGAACACACCTCATCACAGGACCCTACCAGATGCTAGAGTTGTTCACCCATCAAGCATGAAATTTTGTCTGCGGGGAGATGATTTATAATTTTACTCTTACTGTTGGGGGGGAAACAGGGAGAGAGAAAAAGTGGAACGGCTCATAAACACAGTTTTTTTTCCCCCCCTCTCTCTGCCGGTAAATTCCTGAATGGCTTCCAGACTTTGATTATTTTTCATTCTGTGACTGCAATAACTTGGGAGAAAAACAGGACTAATGGCAGCAACGGCCCTCGCTGATGCCGTGTTTGCATGAATCTCCAATCTCATTAGAGGGAACGGAAAGAGAGAAGCGCGCTGGCTGGCCCGTCTAGCATGGCGAGGCAGCGGCAGCTATCTGCCATGCATCAATTCTCGTTTTGAGAAAAAGCTAAATTTGATGGTTTGTTTGGTCACAGTTAAGAGAACTCAGAGGGAAAAGTTCCCCGTGGTGGCACGGAGGCAACTGGAATCAGGTTTTCTTTATTAGGGCAATTAGTTTCGATGCCTTGTGGTGGAGTATTTCATCATTTCCTGAGCAGTCTGGAACATTGCTTAGCTTTATTGGCACTTTAATGTGTAAGAACAAGAAGTACAAGGTTGAAACTCAAAGCTTTCTAGCTGGAGTGAGTAAATATTTATTCTAAACCTCAGCCTAAAATGGTAAAATCCATGCTTGAAGCTACAAGCATGAACAATTACAACCTTAGAGCAAGGATCAAGGAAAATACTTAATACTAATACTAATTTTTGCTAATTAAGGATCTTTCCCTGGGTTTTTCCCTTGCTCATCTGACATTACAAGCCTGATTCTTTCTTTTTGCATAAACCTCTGTAAGGCTGGTGCCCATGGAACCAAATGTCCACCATTTATATGCAAGTCAATAAGAAGTTTGGACCTGCTACTCATAAAAGACAAAGAGAAATGGTGGTCACTCCCAATGCCAGTGATATGTGGCGTCCACTCACTTGATAAATAATTCCAAATTGATTGTGGAATTAAATTAAAAAACACTTTTACTGAGGCTGTCCGGGTTACGAGCCGTCGTCCTTCGTACCTGAGAGAAAGTATTTTCAGTTGCAAAAAGGGCAGTAAGTACAATTTTAATGGCCCATTGCACAAATTGACCATAATACAGTATGGATGCTAACAGGTTCTCAGATCAATATTGGTGTCTTGATATTGTCTTGGAAGTAAAAAGCCCCTCCAGTAGCGTTTGAAGAATGCATAATCTACAGTGATATATTACCTTGTAGTGTGTCTGTGCATTCAAGGCAGAGATGTTTTGTAAGTATTTGTCCTTTGCACAGGACTCCCCAGCTGGGAATCCAAATAAATACCTTTGATTTGCTAAAAATGCAACACTGAAGCAGATTGTCGTTGAAGCGGGCGTTTCAAGTTGCATGTGTCATCCATTTGCCCCTTGGCTTTTCCCAAATCACTCCTTTGTCGCACCAAATCACAACGAGTGTCATTCTGAAACCTTTTTGCCGCTTCCCTTTGAGCGAGCGGCTGTGGCACAGCGCCTCCATGTAATTGACCTTGTGAAAGCTGAATGAAAACACCTCAAAGACTCAGCTAAGTGAGTTTAACTTTAGAGTAAAAGTGCCATCCATCTAAATTTTTGTCATGAAACAGTCAAGTGACTTCTAATGCACCTTGATGTTTGTTTGAAATGAGACCTCTGCTGGATGTGGAACTCACTTTAAAGGAAGTATGCATTGATGGGACATACTGTGTGGAGCTTTATGTTACAGCGGCAAACTCTGACCGACCCTACCAACTTCAGTTCCACTCACTGCTTCATCCAAAACCTTAAATGGATTTTTCTAACCTTCACTTATCCTACGAAGGTTCACTGAGCAGGCATTGTTTTTTGTTGTTGTTGTTTTATATATATATACTGTATATATATAGAATGACTAAAATTCACTTTCATACAGTTACACACATTGACACCTGGGAGCTGCCCAGCATGGCCAGTCTTAGCCTCAGAGGAGTTTCTCTAGAAGTGCCAAGGATTAATTGCCTCGCTCAAGGACATTTCAATGGGAATTGTGGCAGTAGGGGAGCGAGTTTTTCATTAACTTCCTTGTCTGGATTTCCCCACGTTTGGGGCAGCCAAACTGCCCATCTCTGCCATTGCTTTTCTCTTTAGTCTGCATGAGTTATTCTGTCCGGCTGTCTGTCTGTCCCCGATCTTCTGGAGTATAATTATATCTCCGGCTGCAGTGCTTGAGCCTGGTCTCTAGGCTGCCTTTCAAAGATCTTAGACTTGGTCTACTTTAGCTATGTCCCATTTCAAGACCTTTGAAGCGTATGGCTTGTGAAGACATTGGTGAATTATAAGAAAACTTTTTTTCTATATCCCTTTGCACTTTACCTACATCTCTATACATATGTCATTGGCATTACTGGTCCGTTGCAGGCACTATAACCAATAATTATTTAATTTCTGGTCTTCTCAAACAAGATCTTGTTCATTTTATTCCAAGATGAAAGTCCCTTTCCCCTTCACAGCCAGTATCCCAGGAAAAAAAAGAAAAACATTGTATTGGCAGCTTTAAACTAGTGTCTTTTGAACACAGTATTCTTAATAATATTCTTAGCATCAATCTGGCTTTCTTGTACACACTACAAACAAACTCAAAATCCCAAATGACATCTTGATGCCTGATGCAAGTGAATGCTTTGTTTTGCTACTGTTGGATCTGGATGCAACTTTTGACGCTGTTGACATACCCTAGCTGGCAGACTTAAGGCGGATTGGTGGGTTGACTTCTTACCACTCAAATAGATATTTCACAGGTAATGTAGGTAACTATGCATCTTCTTCTGGAAAAAAAGGGATTCCTCAAGGCTTCGTCCTAGGTCCTGCTCTGTTCTTTAATTTTTATTTTACATACTGTTTCATATGCCATAAAAATAAGATATATCTGGCCTTAGCTTGCCTCATGGAAGACCATTTATTCATATTTCATGACATGCCAACACATTCTAAGCTTCTATGTCATTCCAGGCTGTCAATTGACCCATGAAAAGGTGAGGACTAAGGTCAGAGCTAGGCGGCCCTTTGTTGACTGCATGGCATGAAGTAACATCCAAAAGCCACACAATTGCATACTGATAGCATTCACCATGACTCGGCAGGCCTCTCTGTTAGATGATACCAGCTTGAAGCCAAAAGAGTTTTGCCCCTCGCTGGCTTATTAAATATACTTTAAAACTAGCACCTGTTTCACAGGTTTGTATTTCACATTTGTATCTTAAGGCTCTGCGTTGTATTTTTCTTTTCTTCTCATGGCTCTATTTTATATCTTATTTTAATTGTGGAGTATGTTGTGGTATTCTGCTTTAGAAAGGTGCTACATGAATAAATACAGTAACTTTATTGCTCATTTTTTTTGCCAGCATAATTCACTCGCATGTCTACAACACATCTTGGGACAGTCTAAATGACAAAATTCTCTTTAGCGCTGTCCTCCAAATATAGCTGTGAGAAGTATATTTTTGGCTCCACTGTAATAGCCTTTTTTTTTTTTGTCCCCCTTTTATGATTTATTTCATCTTGAAATGCAGACTTTGAAGGAGGTAATTCATACGCTTGTCCTTGGTGTCAGCAACAGATTGAGTGTTGACTTGATCTACTCATGCAAATGTAAGTCAGTGTCAAAGGAAAGGAGCAGGTAGTCTCGAACCTTATACATACGAAAGTTGTCTGGAGAGAACCTTCAAGTTCCGGCTATGAATGCTTAGTCTCATGTTAAAAATGCTTCTGTATAATAAGACGTTTAAAAAGTCTCAAACCTTCATACTCGAGCTGCAAGAATGCAGTGATCCTGCCATACAGTACACAGTTTGACTAGCTGGTCTTATGCCAGGGGTTTAATACATAGGTCACATTCTGTCTGTATTAAAACTCTTATGTAGTTAGATAATACAGTACAAAGCCACTATAACTATGATATATTCATCACTGTACCAGAAAAAAAAAATTCAATGATACTTGACTGAGATATAAAGTTTTTCAGGCCTTTGCACTTGGAACTTTCATTATGCAAAAAAAGGGTATTAGGCAGTCATCCTCTGGAGCCTTTATCATTAGACACGCATCGTAACAAATCTAAGGGTGTCGGGGTGGAGTGCAAGACACAGAGAGAATCTCACACGCCATTTGGATTTAACACCAAAAGAGGCTTAGCATGGCCAAAATGTTTTGGGGCCAAACATTTAGCAGGTAGCCAGAATGAAAAGCTTTAGCTCACTTTGTAGGACAGGAGCCCAGGGTGCAAGTCCTTGTGAAGGCAAACTTTTGAATTAATCTTCCCATTAATCATGTTCTACTTCACAGTGCACGGCCTAAACAGCGTTCCTGTCTCCCGCACCACACTGTTTTGATGCCAATGTCATTTCTGCTACATCTTCCCCTGATTTATTAGAGGCTCCCCGGTCCCAGACCTTTGAAAAGCTGCTCATATTTCTTTCCGTATACGTCTGAATGTGTGTACTCACTGTCTTGCTAATTCCCCAAGTTGGGTAAATAAGCCGATCAAAGCTTCATAGCCCGTGGCAGAGATAGAAAATGGGATTTAAAAAAAAAGAAAAAAATAGGAATAAAAATGCTGAGATGCAAGGATGAAACAATTGTTCCGGTTGTTGTCTTAAACTGGAGTTTTTCTTTGATCAACATAAAAAGTTTACTGTTAACTTTAAACCCTAAAGACATCCTGCAATTAAACATTGTATGATCTCAGTTAAACAGTTGTGTGGTTGGATTTATAATCTGGCCATGGTAGTAGGGGTCCCTCTGGCTTCAAGTGGCATTCCAGAGCACTTTTCCTAGTAGGAGGTCTGAAATATCTGGAATGAAGCATTGTTCACTCAGGACTAGTATTACCTTGGGACCTCTAGTAATTTGTCATAATTGAAGAGGTTGTCTGTGATTTTAATCCCGTGCGAATCAGCCATGCCTGTAATTTGTAAAGCAAATCTCACAAATTACCTGCCGCATTTCTCCCAACACAGAGCTCCTGTGATAATACTAATCCAGCGCGAGTCGGCATCTCTGTGATTTGGGAGTGTGCTTATATTGTTTAAAGAGTGTTGCTCTGTTCGTGGCCTCCTATTCACTCGAGAATTATGAAGGCTGTGTTGTAAATCAGTTTGGAAAGTGGGTGCAAAGTCGAGATTCGTGCTTGCATGCCAAAAACAAAAAGGTCAGTGGCTTGTGCTTTTCTACTCAAAGCATTTACCCACACATTAGGTGTCCTGCTCAAAGAGACTTCATGCTGTTGTCCATGTACAAGGGTTGGAACCTATAACCCTCTGGTTGGCAGACAACCCAGTTTACCTGCTAAGCCACAGCCACCTCAAATGTCACATCCAGCGCTGCAGCATCCAGTCATCAGTCTCCGTTTTTGGGCACTTCCTGTTTTACTTTGAATGTCTTTAAATTCTCTGTCATTCCCGATGTCTTCACTTCCTCCTTGTTGTTGCAGCCCCTGATTGCAAGCCCCGCCCTGACGTATCTCACCTGCGTTCCCTTCCCACTTTGCCATTTTGTCTTTGTTCTCTGCGATGGAGCCGCACCAGCCTGTTTCAGGTGTAGTTAAGCATTTTGATTTGCTCTCGAGCTTTGCCTGTTGTACCACCAATGCCTTAGGTTCTCCTCTCCCAGATCCTTGTTTCACCAACACCATGAGAAGGACCAAAAATCGCTAAGGGTAATGATGGATGATGTGCGTGGTAGGATTGATGTGTCCTGTATTGTATTTAGTGGTGCACTGAATAAAATGCAAGAAGAAATGGTTTTTATTGGGATGAGTATGAGATTAAATTGTAATTGAGTTCGGCCGAAGCCCGAGCAGCACCAGTTGCATTCCTGCCTTCGCCATGCGCTTAAAGCACACATTTCCACGCACTGATTGAGACAGCTCGGTGCTGGACAGATCCTTACAGAGTGTGGGCACCCCTCACCCGCCCCTTCCTTTCCTCCTGACCGATGTGCCCCTGCGCCACGATAATGATGACAAAAGTATCTGTGTGACAGAGTGCCCACGCAGGCACACAAACTGAACAATCTTGAAGGTTCTTTAATCTTGCGGTGGAGGTCAGTGGGAGCCGTGCGGAAAGTTCCATTTATTGTCCAAACACTGACTTGTAAATAATGGATATAGTAAACTGCAAAGTTGTCATCTCGTGCGATGTGAAATAAAAAAAGATGATTTGAGGCGGCACAACAAGGTGGCGGAAACGGTCTTTAGTTAAAAGAAGATTTATCTCAGCGCCCAGGCTCGATAGCTTATCTCAGACACAATAAAGAAGCTTGTTTTACATTGATAATCACAAACGGTGGATTGGGCGCTATGTGATGAGCGATTAATCACCGCAACGGGCGACGGCGCTTGAAATTCATCATATACTGGAATTCAATATTTCATGTGCATTGAGGGAGACTGGAAATCTATCACAGTGTCTCCATCATGACCAGACAGCCCATTTGTACGCGAGATAATGGCAACGTCTTACAGTCCCTACCATTCTTCATGCATTGGCAAACACTATATATTTTATGGTTTTATTGAATTTACAAGGTGGCAATAGGCATATCACAGAAATAGCCTCCAGCCAGGTAATTGTAATATACTGCCAATAAATTGTCACTGTACATATCACTGTATATACATTTGAGTTTATTGATAGTTTTCTTTATAGCACATTCCACTGTGATTAACTTTAATAACCATTTTGTTTTAATCACACCTTCCTCTGTGCTCTCCTGTGCCCTCCTGTGCCATGTTATATTTATGTCCTCCTCATCATCTGTCTTCCCGTCTGCTTCATTAAAAACAAAAGCTTCCTTTTCCCTTTTCTCCCTTGTTATTCATGCTGTTCTCCCTTTCATTCACTCTGTCTGCTTCTTCTTCTTCAGTGTCTCATTTTTTATTTTTTATTTTCTTGCATTCTCTCTGCGACTAACCTGGTCTGAAGTGGAACAGCTCAGAAGAACTTGCATACGGTTATTCCGGAAAGCCGTGGCGATGTATTTTGCGGTTAATGTATGAGGGCTGAATGAATAGCCCTAGATCTTCAGTGCTTTGCAGATAGCCTTCTTTGTTCGCCATCACTTCTGTCTCCTCATTACATTTCAAAAGACTTTTGATTATTTGTTGAGGAAGCATGCACATCCTGATTTCTTGGCAATTTCTCGCTAATTACATAAGATGGGGGAGCATGCCGAATGACAGATGGGTCATTCTAGTGATCCGGGAGCTGGAGAGAATAATTTCCCCAATGATCCCGACACCAAAAAACAGACAACAAAGTGCATCATCTGGACTGCATTAGCAGTCTGTCTCATTATTTTGAGACGGGGACAAAAAGAAACAGCCAAATGCAGTATCTGTATTTGGAGCAAAATCTAAATTTGGATGATAAAACCTGATTAGACACAGAGTCATTTGTATTGGAAATGATGGAGAAATGTAACAACAACAGAATACTTTCAGCCTCTAAAGCTGGTACCGAGCTATCCCGAATTAAAAAGCCGTTCAAAAAAGGACTCGCCGTCCCCCAAGTCATCCTTCTGCATGACATTTATCCGGGGACGGAGTCAGCAGGTGGCTGACATCTGCAGATAGGATAGGGAGTGGCAGGGCCAGCACCTCTCAACAGGTGCAGGACGATTAGCATGAAACGGGCTGTGCAAAAAAAATAAAAAAATAAGGAAAGGCAGAATAAGGAGAGGGCAGACGTCAAAGCATGGTTCAACTCATGTTTATGTATTCAGATGTTAAGTAACTTTCGCTGTTAAGGCACTCAAAGACGCCCGAAAGGGGATAAAGGTCACAGGAGAATTACTTTGTTTCTGTGATCGTCCATATTTTATACAAGAGTTCCTAAAGACGACATGTTTTAGATTGTCCTGTGTATATATATATTATGAACCCACCTGTCTTGCTAGGTAGTAAGCGCTGACAATCAGCAATCCTCTGCCTCAACCATGGTCCGTTTCTTGTTTGAGTTCATGCATCTTCTAGGTTTCTTTCACACAAACGCAAGTAATAGCATGCACATCAGTGGGAGGCAAACTCAGATAGCGCCGTGCCATAGGTGAGCTAAGCCCCTTTGCTGCTGCAGTTCCACATATGGACCTTATGCATGCACATACCCTCAAGCGGAACGCGTAGCTACGAGGTCCGCGCATGCCAAGAGGTTAGCCGATGATTCCCGAGGATCAGAAAACCCAGTGGGTCTTTGATACAAGAGACCTTGAGAGCACGTTCTTTGTTCCTTAACCTTAGTAACACGGATGCCTGCTGTGACTAATCTGTAGGGTGAGAGAAGTAAGACATGGAAGATTTCAAACTGAAGGTTGGGCGTGATTCAAAGACAGTTTAGCAGTGTTGCAAAGTGGTTTGCTCAACGGATGTCATACAGAGAGACAAATTCATTTGGGTGGATGAAGGCATTCTTACCTTTTCCCTGATCCCACAACCACAGTAATGAACATATAAGTTCACATATGTGCTGCATTTCTTTGGCTCAAACCCCAACAAATGCATTTTTGTTTGCATGCATCAAGCTGCTTTCAAAGTAAATGTTAACTTTAAAAGCAATGTGTAACTTCAGGAGAGTAAAAAGGTATATTTCCTTCTGCAGTTCCCTGCAGCAGCATCGGATGGAAAGGTAAAGCACAGTACCTGGTTGGAGTTTTTTGGAGAGTCTCTCGGTGGATGCAGCCGCTGCTCATGATTTATGATCTGCGCTGCTGCAGGATGCGGTGCGATGCGGTCGAGAATTAAATTACAGTTCTCTAATGGCGAAAGGCCCCGCTCCAAATGAAAGGTGTTCAGGCATCCCGCTGTCTCTTTTATGCGAGAGCATAAAGGTCGTGACTTTGACGGCTAATCAGGTGCATTTGTGTGGCCGTCCTGCAGACATTACATGCTGCAATGATGATGAAGACAAATTAAAGAAAGAAAAAAAATATCACTGGAGAGGGTGGATATTATTAAGAGAGGTTAAAATGTAATTTATTGTAGCAAAAGTTCTTCGTGTCTTATCTCTTTTTGTAAAAACATGCAATGAGAGCACATGGAGAGATCACTGCAAATCCCCTTTGGGGATCAAACGAAGCCGAGCCCACAGATAGATGCTGGGGAGCAAAAAATTGAGTAGAAGCAGCAGGACGCATCGGCAGACTGGGTGAATGTATGAGCTATCCAATTACAGTCAAGCTTACGTGATAGCAAAAATAAATAAATAAATGTATTAAAGATCCTTTGTCTTTGTTCTCACCCTCAGTGAAACTAAGATACTTCAGGGAGACGCTAACCTGGAAGAGTTTTCGGAGCCCTGAACTTTTAATGTCCATCCAAACACAATGCGCAAGGGAATTGTAAACTAAGCACCACTATGGGAAAAGCTTGATCACACCTACTCGACACTCTACGTTTTGGAAAAGTCACCTTCAGAAAGGGCAGAGCCGATTCTGATTCACGGCGTTAATTTTACCTCGGCAACCCTAAATCACCCTCTGTTGTAGAAAAGAGAGCCTGTTCTCTCTGACAATCCCTTTACTCTTGAAGAGAAAAGTAAAAACAGAAGGGATTCAGCACTAAGGTGTGCACGAATCATTGCGGACACACTCGCTGAAGGAGAGACCTGCTACGGCCACTTCACAGCCCTTTATAGTGACGATTACAGATGCGTCCACACTGCTGCATAAAAAAAGAATCCAAGAACTGTTAGGACTGGAATAGATTAGGAAATTAACTGCCAAACATAATATTTGCCAGGAACATAGAGTGTATGTAAAGGCTGATGGAGATGAAGTCACCCACAGAATTCACGAAGAGCACTTTTGAAGCTCAATCTGAAGGCTCCAGCCATCTCCACCTTGGAACAAGCCTCAAGTGGCCAATCAAGGAATTGCAGTTTCTGCATTAGCGGCAACCTTTCAGCCCCATAAGGTTGCCACCTGCAACTTATTGCACTTTCTGCGTAAGCTCCACAATGATAGAACCAGCAAACTGTGGCTGAACTGTCCTTGTAGCCCCTTAAGTGGGCGACCCTCTTACGAGATTATGATATTTAAGCATGAACCTGAAAGGCAGTTTTGACTGACTGCATTTGTTATAGGGTGTTTTATAGGCCTTTTTGGCCAGAGGCCCCTGAGAGTCTGGAGGAGCCAGTGGTTACAGAGGCTGAGGGAACAATAAAAGGAGGTCTGAAAACGGATAAAAGTCGTTGCAGTATCAACAAACTTGCAAGGCGCCAACCTTTGAACCATGCTGACCTTCAGCGGCAGAAGTCAACCCTGCAGGGGCAATCAGACCCGCAGAGCAATGTGAGGTTTATTTGGCGCCGCTGTGAGGCGTTGAATACTTACTGAAGAAAAAAAAATCATTAGATGTGCACGTCTGAGTTTTTTTTTGAAGGTTTTTCCTTCACGTAAAGGATTCGCAGCAGATGGAGTAATTCCTTTCTCAGCGTTGCATGTAATCATTGTGCACAATAAGGTCAGGTTCTACACCGCGCTTTGTATTAAGATTCCAGCCTGTGCAACGGCTGAGACATGATGTGTGTATTACCTACTTAGTCTTCAGGGTTCCACTTGTGCAAGCAGACATCCGGTAAGACAGAAACACGCACACATACACACAAGGTTAACCTTACCCTGTAAATATTAATAAAAGTGACAATGAAAAATACTTGTGGACGAACGGAGCAGGCAGCCATAGTCTTCGATCCAGCGCATCTGCAACGAACGACTGCGACTGTATTTATGTTTATGCGGCAGATAATTAACTATTGATTAAAGCTTTGGAAGTCCACGTTTTGTGGTGAAAAGTATAAGGATCTGATAATCTATAGCCGTTCTGGTCTTTGTGATGTTAAGGGCCTATCTTGTTGCTATATTCCTCAAAGGTCTCGGGGCCAATTGATTACCTAAGCATTTTTCTGAGCATTTACTCAAGTTCCAGTGATCCCGACTGACCTCAATGTACAGCTTGCCTTGGCCCTAATTCACCCCGTCTCTCTGCAATGTTAATACAGTTCAAATGAGTTTTCGCGAAAGTTTTCTCCCTTTTTAAAAAGTCGATGATGGACAGCGCTTGTTTGATTGTGGCGCGTTGACACGTAGGAGATGGCCGCGCCATCGTTTAGGAGTCAATATCGCCGAGACAGATTGGCAATCGGAGAATGAGAAGTGACACCGAGTATTCAGGGGGGACTCTGCGGATCATAATATGTGCCAAACGATGACAGTGTGAGACAACATCCAGAGTATGTGACTCTTCTTTAAAAACTCGCTATTTAAAGTCGAATTAATTGGCCGCTGCGTTGAATGAGTGACGCGGTCAACACGACCGCTCTTTGAAATCGACCCAAAGTGCGCCGTAATTTTAAACTAAGCTTTCAAACAGTGGGGGAGGCAGGTTGGCATGGCAATTAGGAGAGAAGCGCTCCGGTCGGCGATGACAAAGCACGCACCTTTTATGAAGTGTCGCGGAGCAAGATAAAGAATCTGTACCGGCTCCGGCGTGCTCGTTTGGGCCTGGTAATTTAAAGCCCAAACAGGCGATCCTGCAGAGACGGCGCTGTGCGGTCTCGGTTGATTATTTGAGCGCTGCCGTCGCCAACTTCTTGATGAATTTGCGCGGCTGTACGGAAGCTGTAATCTAAACTGCCACTCAGGGTCCTTTTTAGAACACGAGTCCAAAACTTTTGTACCTTTTGGTTTGACTCAAACTTATTGCACATGGCATACCAAGGGAGCATTCAATACAGCCAGTCGGTGGAGTATGCAACTGTGTATGTGCACAGATATTCTTTCATGGCATATAGGACAAAATTACTATGAAATTATTAGGAAAGAAGGTCAGTACACAGGTGGGTAATCAGACCAGGCCAAACAAATCCCACAAGGAAAGGTAAAAAACTAGCAGATTCAAAAAGATGTGATCCAGGATATGAGGCTGGACCGCTGGACTCCAGTGACAGAGACCAACTGGCGCAGATGAAGGGGAAGATTAAACGCACATGGGACAATGAGACACAGGTGGAACACAACAGAGCGGAGGAAGCAATCCCAAGAGTGGGAGGCACTCAGAGGCAGGAAGTGGGGCGAGATACACGTTAACTGGAATGACTGAAATGGACACGTTTGGACTTATAGTAGGATATAAGTGTAAATGAGGATGTTCTGATATTTAGTATCACATTAAATTGGCCCGAGCAACAGCAGAAAATTAGTCAGAAAAATACTTTTGTTACAGTTAGTCTGGGATGAGCAGGGTGGTTGTTTTATCTACAAAAACATCCTGTTTTGTTCAGATAGTATGTGCCACTAAAAATCATTTCCTTTCCAGATATCTGAAATGCTCTCTGACACGAGAGCGGCCGTATCTGCTCGGGATTACAGCGCTGACCGCCGTGAACTTTCTCCGCCGTCTTTTCTTGGCACCCGTCCTTCGGCAGAGGGCAGGGGAACAAGGAGTGTTTAGCCTGAAAGCAGGGCCCGGTCAGAAAGAAAAGGATAAATAGACTTTGAGTGTGCCGCGACAGAAAGGCGCAGCAGGCGGAAAGAAGGAAACAAAGCAAAATGGGCTTTCAGGGATTTGGCTACTGTTGTTTCATATTGTGAGAAAATTGAAAAGAGGGAGCTAAATATCCATTGCATTGATGTAATAAAAAATAACCGCGTTCAGATTGTATCTATTTTATTGCTTTCACATTATTGAACAATAACAAATTCCATCACTGAAACCTCTGAGGTATCATAAGAAAGCTGAAAAGCAAAGAAAATAATTACTAAAAGTTGGTCCAAAAAAACTCACCACTCGCTGAGAGAGGACGATGGTTGGCTTAGCCTTCACCTGAAAGGCAAGAACCATTACCGCTGTCAGATTGCTGTGAAGTAAAACAATGCACTAGTTTAATTTAAAATCCAAAGGACATTAGGAGGCTGCTCCGCGATGCATCAAGTCAAGTGTGCTCAACAAACTTGTGCGTGCCTTTGACCTTAGCTTGGCCTTCACGAGCCTGAGCAGTCCTTGCTGCTATTGATTCAGCTTTGGGGTTTTTGTTAGCATTTTCTGAATGACCTTTTTTTTTTTTTTTTGCAGAATCCGCAAAGAGCAGCCCACTCGTATTTCAACCAAGTACCACTACACGGTTGTTGAGTTGGACCCTTCAGTGTTTATTTGATTATTTCAGTCTGTAATGATTTTATTTTAGCACCTAGCGTTAGCCCGGTGGATCATGCAGTCAAGTGGTGCCGTCGTTATTTGTCTTGCATGCATGACTAGCGGTGCTTACTTTGAATCAATAGTACATTTTAAAAATTCACATTCAGTATGCTTGTGAGTTTTGAGCGTGCGCCGTGGAAATGTGCAAATACAAGTCGGCAATTTGAGGCATGGTGCAAGCTTCTCCGGCAGAACAAAATATGCAAGAGTTAAAAGTCAATAAATGGTGGAGAATAGAGTTATTGGAAGTTATTCTTTCGTTTCTGCCGAGAGCTACAGGCTTTGTAAGAAGAGAAAAATAGTTTCTGTATTTAAGGTAAGCTGACTGGGGCCAAGGCTGCCCATTGTTCAGTTTGCTCCCGGTCTCCATTAACGCTCAATAATAGGAGGATTTGGGGAAATAATGACCAGATCTTGCCCACCGCAAATGAGCGTTTATGCTCACCCCCAAATGTTCGACAACTGTCAGGTCTCATTGTTATGTGTCTCCCCCGTTGTGGAGCGCGCACCAAATCCGAGCTTGGAATCGTGCGCAAGAGTTCAGCCGGAGTTCAGTTAATATTTCAAGAGACACACAAATGTATCAGCTCGCGTGTGTCTGCACAAGATAATAGGTCTCGCTTTGAAATGAGCGGAGAACATTGACGTTGCAGTTACATGCCCTTTATGGGTTGATCATTTCCATCTCTAATGATCCTCTGCCTCTGTTTTACTAATTAGTGCTTTGCATTGCGTTATTTGGCCCAATTTTAGTTTTACACATCTATTGTGAGGGTTCTGTATCTCCTCCCCCACCTGGTGTTTCCTCCAGAAGCTAATCCCTTGGCGTTTCCCTGGTCTCTTCCCTGGTTGATTGAACTCACCTGCAACCCATCTACTCATCACTCCTCCTTAAAAGACTCTCGTTCCTTCTCTGTCCAGCTTTGCCAGTTTGTGGCGATCATGCCACAGTGTCTTTGTGTTTTGTTGGCTTTTTTTTCTTGTTCTTGCCTGCTGCTTGACCTTTTCCTTTAACCCTCGTCTTGTTCTTTATCCATGATTTTCTTGTGTGCACTTTACTCAACCTTTCCCAACCTCTGCTTTTAGTCCTGGCCTCTTTTGTCTGTAGCTACCCCCTGCCTAGAGATTCTGCCATCTTCAACCATTTTCCAAACCTTATGTTTTATCCCCCCTTTTTGTTTTCTTAAACCGTTCGATTGCCTGTGTTTGACCACGCCAAACAATTCTTTGGGTGATCCCAAACTACACCAACAGAGGCTTTAGAAAAGGCTCAGAATGCCATGACTCAGTTCCATCTTCCCCGGTACTGTAAATATATTATACAACCCTTTCTCAAAGTCATAACAGGTCCTATTCAAGATTTGCAGTCTCTTAAGTGGGATAAAAGTGGAACATAAACACACAGACTCAACAATAGCAGCTACTCTAATTAACTGGGGTACTTCCAAGCTATTGTCCGATCTTTAGAGTCTACTTGGCAATGTTCCCTTTGAGGATCATGAAACGGGACTGGCGGCCAGTAAACTGACCCCACCGCCACCCCGTTAGTTGGGGGGTTGATTTCTCTGAGACTTTGAGCGATCCAATTTGCAAATGATCTTCTCCATAAACAAATACAGCCAGAGTTTAGACACGCATCCATCCATCATAGACAAAGAGGCAGCATCTAACAAACGGCTATTATTCAGTCCACGCCTCCCTCGTTGATTTTATTATTTATATTCAACACTGAGCAAAACTTTTTGGATCTAAAAGTGAAGTGAAGATCTGTTCACAACAAATACCATAAATACTGTAGTTTTAAAGTTGAAAAAAACAACACTAAATCAAATCAATATTTGATCTGAGCGTTCTTTGCCTTTAAAAAAGCACCAGCTCTCCTAGGTACACTAGAAACACTGCGCAGGCACGTTGCTCCAAGCATCTTGCAGAACTTGAGCCTGTGGATTTAGGCTCTCTCTTGGATGTATCGGTATCTTCATGTAATCCCAGACCGGCTCCATGATGTTTGAAATCTGCAGGAGCCTAAACAGCTGTTGCAAAACTCCCTGTTCTTCTGAACAAGAATCTAAACGTCTAAAGCGCCGAAAACTTTTAAAATTAAACTCGTGGGATCCTGTAAAACCACCAGAATGTTGGAAAAATGCTTTCATATTATAGCCGTGGTTGTGCGCTGGCTTCACGGGAGGCATTCAGAGATCACGAGAGAAACGGGCCTCTAGGTTTATATTGCATAATGTGTGCTTGGGCACTAGAACTAAACCTGTTATAAAAAACCCAAGGGTACAAACACTTCCCTTAAAGATGCCAAGTTGGTTCTTTGAAGGCAGATACTTCAGTCTTTATTAGAACATTTAAATAAGCCTTTGGAATCCCCAATAATAATAATAATACATTGCCATTGCCACTTACAGAGACTCTGGCTTTGGGTTGTTTTCTACATGTGTACATACATAAAACATATCTGGCCATCAGCCATATTTACAGCACTTAGGTGCAGTCGTTTGTTGTCATTTGGAGTTGTTCGGAAGATATTTAGATTATTTAGAGGCTGTGTTTTGGTGCCTCAGTCACTCCCACTCCCAGAAATAAGGTCCAGGTTGTTTAAAATGGTAATTCCCCTTTAAGCCTTTTGCTGTGCGTTGGGATGTGATCCAGTCCCAACCTGACGCAGCTAAGGGGTGTACATCAGCTCTTAGGTTCTGCTCAGTCGTATGACGGCAGCGTGCTGTCTTTGGTAGGTGTGAAGCGTATTTTCAAGACGCTTCCACAAAGTGCTTGCAGCATTGTATAGTTTCACCTGATGTACTTCCAAGATAATTGCTTCTGTCATGAGCAAATGTCAACTCTGACGTTGCCCCGTGTTAAATTGCACCGCAGTGTATACTTCAGTCTAGAAAAACGGGACGTGATTCCTGCATTTGGATTCATGCTCACACCTTGGAAACATCTGAGCAATAAGCCAATTAAATGTTTTCACATGGTTTGCAGCGGTGCATTTTGGTTTCCTCCAAAGCAAGGTGTAAACATGCACAAAAAACTGATTCAGACTAGAGTAAAACAAACTATAGAAGAGAAAACATTCTTCACACGCATTCATGTGCAATGGATCAGTTCACTGGGTCTATGCTGCCATTGTCTCTGGGAACAAAGTCATAGAAACAAAGTGGGTCAAGAAATAACAACAAATTGCCTTAAAGTTGCACCGTTTAAATCTCCAGAGCAACCTGGGCAAAGTAATCACAGGAAATTGCTTGATAGTGTTGGAGTAAAGGGACGGATGATAGCCGTCAGGTACTCAGAATAAGCCAAGCCTAACTTTTTGATGATCTAACAGAGCACCGGGATGACTGGGCCTTGCATCTGCCTGATAACATCACTTGTTGACAGAAAAACGTGCAGGCTTAATGAATTACAGGGAAAAATAACATGAAAATTTAATCACCTAATTATTTTTGTCACTTCACAGACAGGATGTCAGATTTTGTTGGCTCGGTATTAGACAAAAACGAGCAAACTGTCTCCCTCCCTGTGCATGCTGGGATATGCCCTAGCCTTGCTATGCCCCTGAAGGGATTAAACAGGGAAAAGAAAAAGGGAGTGAATGACAACAAATGCGCATCACCCATCTTGAATCTCTCATTGATGTGTCTGAGCTAGCATCTCAAAAGAGAGAGCTGACCTGACTAAAGAGTACTGACAAGTGAGTTTCCTCTTTTTTTTTTTTTTTTTTTTTTTGGGTGAGAGTAAACAACTCATCCAGCAAATGCGTATGCATGTTTATTGGTGTGAAACAGAGGGTACGGAACGAAGAGGGAGGGAAAACAGTTTTTCTTTTTTTTTCCCCGAGTTCATCCCAATTAAATAAATGAATCGCTGCGACGCAATGGCTGAGTAGATCAGAACAACGCTGCCAACGGGTCTCCCACTGTTCCAGCCAGCAGGCCTCGGCCACCCTCCGCGATTAATCAAATTCGCGGAATGTTTGATTTGCATTTCATTAAAGATTTGGGTGGAAAATTAATAGGGAGGCACTGTTTATTTATTTATTTTTTTCCAAGGACAGACTGTTAAATTTCAAACCCATCCCATTTGTGTCTTCACTTCACCCTGTCACTCAGATTCCTTTTTTTTTTTTTAGTTTTTTTTTATCGTTGCCGACTTAACTCCGGGATTGGTTGCTTGCTCCCTTGGGAACGGGAACGCAATGAGTGCACTCAGATGTGTTTTTTTTTATCCCTACTCGCCCCTGCTTTCTGTTTTTTTATGAGCTCTGTTTTCTGTGTTATATTGTATTTGTGGAAACTGGCACCTTTCCAGAGCTGTACTCTATGTTTTCAGCTTTGGCCCGGCCTTCAGATTTCTGCCAGATGACTGCAAAGAAAATGAATCATGTTAGGCTGGCATGCTTCCATCAAGCCATGCCCTGTGTCGCAATGCTATCACGCTGCTTCCTATACATTACAAAGGAATACACATCTCTTGATGGTACAGTGAAGCCTGTTTTCTAAGAAAGCATCCGCGCGAGTTCCCATCAGTACTTGCGGAGTTTCCCCACTGTAAACGCTTTTATCTGCTGAGCACACCCATATACCTAAACAGCTGCCAGTTGGGACGCGCTCCGTGTGCACAGATGGGTAGAATCCCCATCTCTTCTTACTGTCCAAATGCATCCCATGTTTCAGTTGCTGCGCAAACTCCGGAACATCTGGGTCATATCGAATTTGTGACATCTGTGTCCTTTTGGATGTCTGCCCCAGATATCTAAAACAGCCACTATCCAGGATATACATAGTATTGCGGAGTGCTCTATTTTATGCCACCGCTCTAGGTCTATAATGCACATTATAATCATGTTAAACGCCATCTTGATTTCATTTTATTCTTGATTTAACTCTCTAGTGGCTCGACCGAGAAGTTCATTAAGATGGCATTTAGCAGCGCTCCTCTCCCAGAGCAAATTAACCTTAAATTACAACCGGCGAAAAGACACAATAGTGCCGAATCATCCCAGATGGAAGCTATAATTGTTCCGTGACCACTGTTCGCTTTTCCATTTGCACATTTGGGAGGGGGATTTCTGCATCGGCCCGAGCTCTCCGAGCCCAATCTGCATAAACCGCATCGACGTGATTGGCATGTCAGGATTTAAAGCACTGGTCCAGATCATATCAATGGCGCGGGAATTGATAATCAATTTCAATGAACCTGCACTGTGTTGTAAGCCAATTCACATCTACATACAAGCAGTCAATATTGTGGCTCTGTGCCCAACAGCAGCAGTGACATGTCAGGAAATGGTCTCCTGAGGTAAAGATTTGCATCCGAAGCCCATTTTCTTACAATATTAATGAGATATTGGAATGTAACTGACAGCTGAAATGTTACGGATGCAGCCATTTCCTCCACGACCATTATTATTTTTTTTTTCTATAATAGAAATAAATAAATAGAAGGGGGAAAAAAATCACTTGGAAATCACTTAACATGTGAGAATTTGAGCTCAGCAGTGTTGGGTAAGTACAACCATCAGCTGTGGTGGAGACGGATAAAAACATGCAAACACAATCGGCTCTGCCAATACTGACATTTTGGCAGGCGGGAGCGCTTGCCTCCGCGCTCGAGCAAATCATCCAGATAAAACCGAGAGTTCTGTTTTAATAATATCTCGAGCCCGAACGCACGGTCGGCCTCGTCCGACGCCAACGTGCGATCGCGTGAGGGATGGCGGGGTTGGTGTCGAGCCCATTTTGACTCCGGAGCTGAGCTGGTATCTGACAAATGTGTTTACACGCGTAGAGTTTCATTAAAGGATCAACTCACCGGCGCTCGTGTCGCCGGTGACGGCGCGCTTTGAACGTGACTCATGCATGTTCAAATCTGAATCACTGCAGTGCAGAAGACGCCGCATTGTTCCTTTATAAATTAACTAATTTAGCTTGTTTGTAATTTCTGATGAGAAGACCACGGCCATTAATGACTATGGATTTTCAGAGGTGAACTTGTCAGAGGTTGGCTGTTCATTAACGTACTGTATATGGGCAGAGACTCGTGCTACGGATTGAAAGTGAAATATCACTTCTAAAAGCTAACCCGGGCGCAGCGCCTAATGCATTTTATGCAAACAATCCCTGCATGTCTTTATCGACCTGAAGACAAAATTATCATAGATTCATATTAAAGCATTGCATATGTTTTGGGAACTTGTTGCAGTAATGTAATAGCGAGGTGTTAGGAATCGCAATCAATCAATGGTTACAGAAGATGTGTGTGTGGAGCTTGAAGGCACTGATTGCTGGAGCTGGTGTACAGCAAAATCTAACAGAACTTCCAATCTTCCACAAAAAAGAAAAACTCTGAATGTAAAAAGTCTGAACTTTTTCAAGTGCACCGTTGAGGTGAATTAAGGTAAAAGCCATTATCCCTCATTGATTTTTCTTTTCTTTTCCCCCCCAAAGCTCCTACTTACAACAGTAGCAACAGATGAGAAGTTAGGAGTCTAAAGCTTTTTTTTATGGCACAAAAAGACCTTCAAATCTGAAACATTCTCCAAATATTTCATACTGCACATGTAGTCTAATAACTTGAGCGCTTAAAGAAATGTCCAAGGCTCCTTCTACTGCCAGATGAGGTAGCGCAATAGCGACTTTGCCAACTGATGAAAGTATTTGCATTTTATGAAGTTCGTGTCTGTGGGGACAAGCCTGGATGTCAAAATGTTGTATTAAATTACTGCTAGAACAGTAAAAGCAACTTTAAATCATTGGGTTGGACCCAACGGTGAGCTGTTAAGTCTCATCACCCATCAGCTGGCCTCAAGTGGACGTCCTAGGTTTTAGTCGCCTAGGTAACGCTCTTGTATATTTCCGAATGTTTCCAAAAGAATCTTTAAAAATGGTCACTATCTCCGTCTGGGATTACCCGATGATCCAAGCTTGCTGTTGAAATGCTGATTTTGGTGGTAGGAGCCCAACTTGTGTTTAATTTTGATAACGCTTCGCTTACATCAAATGTCAATCAACCGACCAGTCGCTCCCATTGGTCGTCCCTCAGCCTCCAATGTTTCAAAGCTGAGATAGCTATCTTCATCTGGCTACCTCTTGTCACTTAAGATTTATTCATTAATTTGTTTTCTGTAACTGCTTGTCCTCTGGAGGATGGGGGGGTGGAGCTTATCTTAGCTGTCACCGGGCGAGAGGTGGGGTACACCCTTGATAGGCTGCCAGTCTGTTGCAGGGCTAAAACAGAGAGATAGATATTTTTATATATATATCACAACAGCTCGCTAAGTTTAACAAGAATTCCACGGTCTCTTGTCACCGCAGCGCTGCCAGACTTTTCCTAAGTGCGCTCCACTTTACACAAAGAGCTGCGAGCCACAGGCTGCACACCTTCGACTTCTCAGCGAGGCCACCGGCTCCTTTCACTGTGCCCTGCTGTTCACAGACTCAAGCGGCATAAAATCAGATCACAGCTCGCAGAGTGATGGGAAAGGGCCGACTTTAGCATCCATTTTTATTGAGACGACGGCAGTTTGTTTCCGCCGCCCCTCCATTCTTTTCTTTTTTTCTTGCGAGCCGGTGCCAGTGTACCAGATTTGACAAATACGCTATTGATAATGAAATGGCAACATGTCGGGGTGCTTGGAAACAACACGCGGCGGCTGCATTGCTTATCTTTAAACATCCGCCCCTCGCTGCCTCTCATCTCAACCCTAAAAGGCTGCTTGAAATCTGCAGCACACACTCAAAGCCACTACACTATGCTTACCCCGTCTACTTAACCAGAAAACCACCTCGCTGCGCAATTATGTAACATTCGGGGTTAGGAGTTCACAAAGTCATTAAATGCTTTTCTAATTATTATTGATTGAGCGGCGGAGGATCAATGCAGATTTTGAAGAGGAGGGGAGGCCGAGACGGGGGTGAGCTGTGGCTTTCAAGCTGAGGGCGAAAAGAGGTGTGATGCTGCTTTTATTTCATAAAAAAACAAAACAAAAAACCCCACCAGGTTGCTGTTTCTCCCTGCCAAATCAAAGCACCCAGGGATGGAGCTAAAATAAGCTTTTTATTCGAAAAAGTTTTGCTTCTCTACGTGACCGCTGCGGCCGTCACACCAACCGCGACTTTTAATAGATGTGGACGGTTTCTCTCCATTTAGCGCCGTTCCTGCCGGCTTCAGTGTCGCCATGGAGGGGATGCAAAACAGGTCGAGTGTTTTTAAAACCCCGCTCCTCATTCTAATGGGAATCAGACTCTCCAAGCTATGTGAAGTAAAAAAAAATAAGATTGTAATAAATTGAATTATATGCTGGGTTATTAGATTTGATTAATTGAAGACGGGCTTGATTAATTAAATTGCTTTTGGTAAATGCCACTTGTGCTTAATAAAAATAAAGCGTTAGAGTAGGAGAGCCCGCACAACTATCTGCGATATGTATGCACAGCGATCAGGCAGAACATAATGACCACCTTCAACAGTTGTGACTCATCAGAGAATGGACTTGGGTCTTCTAATTGGTGTCTGGCAACAGGATGTTGTTTTGAGGGGAGGGGCCTCTGTGGATCATCCCACAGATACTTGATCAGTTTGGGAGTTTTGTAGTTGTTTCTAAAGAGCTTTTGTGTGTTTTGGCAGCTTCCATCAAGGAGTATCATTGCTATGGGGTGGGGGTGTCTTGTCTGGTCTGGTCTAGGTGGTTGCTACATGTCTAAATAACATCCACACCAGTGTCAGGTCCAGAAGTTTCCTAGCAGAGCATTGCATTGCCACAGAATGCCCAATGTTATTCACTTCACTCCTGTTGTGGCTGATCAGTGTACATGTTTTTTTTCCCCCGTCTCTACTATTTCTATATTCTTCTCAGTTCCTGCACAGTGACTCCCCCTCAAGACTTCACTTGTACGCTGCCTCCTTCCCTTCTCCGTTAGTCTCAATCTGTCAGTCAATCAGAGGCATTGTTTAGGCCTAATAACAAACAAAGGATCCTGACCCATAACGCTGCAAGCTGATTCTGCTCCAATTTTGCCAGTGTTTTGCTGCAGGTTTCAGCTCGTCTTCTTCACTTTTCTTTATGCTTTCAGAAGTGCATAAAATCACAGTAACTGGAGCATATCTATCTATCAGGACCTGCCACAAAGACTCAATGGAAACTCATTAGCTGGATGCATCGGAGGTGAAACTAATTTTAGATTTCAACAAATGGTGGGCGCATGTTCATGAGTAATTTTGTCTTTTTTTTTCCCCCCTTCGCCAAGCAGAGTGTCCATGCACTTGTGCGTCTATGTTTGTGTTCTCAAACACTTGATAAAAAAAGCTAAACAGCTTATTAAACCATTGTGATAAGATTGTGTTTTCTTGTTAAAATGCTAATTCGTGTGGGCATGCCGTCTCTCTTTGTGTTGGTGTTCTTTGATTCCGCCTGTCTGTCTGCCTTCCTCTGTCTCTCACAAACAATGATTAGTCTCTCTTAGAGCTGCCTCTTCTCTTCCACACTGCTCATTTGCTACAACATCAGAGCCATTGAAGATTCGGCAGCATTCATGGCAAGTGAAGACTGTCTCATATTTTCACAAGAGAGAAGAAAGACAATGGCTCTTTGAAGAGATGAATGGACGGCAATAACTCAGGGAGAATTTATGGTGATTTTCTACCGCGACAAGTACCTCACATCCACAAATAAGGCATCTTCTCTCACATCTCATACGTAACAGAGGAGGCAATATGGGTTTGGTTTGAATACTACATGTGGCTGCAGGCTGCCATCAAGATGATAGACGGAGCCACATTATCATAAGGAGCTTATACCGTTGTCTGTGAGGCTTCTTCGCTTTGTTTCGATACCGCTGGCGCTAAGTGCTCGCTGACGTGCCGGTTTTTGTATTGCACCACCGAGAACAGTTGTCAGTCAAGCAGGGGATTGGATTTTGAAGTTTGAATTTGCTTTGCGCAGGGTTTGCCATACAGTGGGTCTCTTCGGTTGGAGCTTCTTGCTGCCATGGACGGAAAATTTGCATAATACAAACACGTGTAAGCCCCAACTTAAGAACCAATCCCTTAATACAAAAAATCTACGGGACCTGTAGGTAGTTGAATAGACATCTTCTATGACATTTCTGTCCTATAGCTAAGCAGTCATAACAGTCAATGTCCAGGACACCAGAGTTACATGGGTGAATAAACAATGGTATCTTATGCCAGAAATAAGGTGTAAAAATTGTAATTCCTCTTTAAATGCACAGTCTTTCTCTGTCCGTATGCCGTGTATCGATGGCCGATCCTGCTCTTTTCAAAGATTCGCTTCTTTTGGCTCAGCTCCCTCAGATGAGCCGGCTCGTACGGCTCCCAAAATTCACTCTGAGCCTTAGCCTAATTTAGGCCAATTATGAATGATGTGTGTTTAGGTATGCCTTATTTAAATCCACGCTTATTTTGATTTGCTTTGTCAAAGAATGTACAGTGTACCTGCAGTTTTCCACAACACAGTAGATGCCACGGCAGAAGTGCTTGGCTCAAAACAGGACACTTTTCCAGGGTTAGTGGCTGCATGCACAGACAGGCAGTTCTTAGACGTCTGTTGTCGACCCTGCTCTGAAGGATAAATTCTGCTCTCAGCTTTATAGTCTTTAACAGTGGCTGCATCACTGAAATGCAGCCACTTCTTTTCTTCACTAGGCCCCTTTACCTTCTTTCACATATTGATATGATCCTAGTTTGGCCTCGACTCATTGGGACCCTTATCTACTTTCATCTTTTGCTCCAGCTCAATGATGACACTGTCGCTCTTCAGAGTCTTGCACGTCCTTCAGCGCAAGTTCATTCTGAACCCTCTTGATCTCTCATTTTTGAAGTGAACTGAACAAGATGTACTCCACTTTTCACCCAGTGCCAGCTGCAATTTGTTATTTCTGTTAACAGTATCTACATTTTGGAGTTATTTGTAGAAGCAAAAGTAAAAACCCTAGAACATTAACAATGTTCCATTCATTCAAAATTAACCAGCTAGAGTCCTTAACCACGTTGAAGCAAAATCAGCTCAATTCAAAATACATTATTCGTCCCTTGAGGGGCAATCTGAGGCAAGCACGTTGCAAATATATTCAACTCGCTTACTCATTTAAAAACAGATTTGAACAATATCACAGTATCAAACGAGAACACAGGCTTCTGGAAACACAACATCCATACCCGCAACACTTCATTTTATTGGATTTAACTTCAATAGAGACACAACAAGTTTATCAAGGTTTGCGGGTAGCGGGGTAGGCACAAAAATGTATTTAATGAAAACAAGAAAAACAGAGAGTGCTGCAGAGATGCCACGTAATCCAGATATGAAGAAAAAAAAAACAGTAGGAGACATGAGGAGACCCCTTGCTCCCCAAGCGCCCCTAAAAAACAAAAAAAACAAATAGACCTGGGTGACCTGGGAGCTTGCACAAAGAAGAGATGCTGATTGGGAGGTTGCCAGGGAGGCTGGGCAGACAGGACAGGAGCCGACACAGGAGAAGGCACGGAAGCAACCCTCGTAGCTGGAACAGGAGCAGGAAATTCAATACAGAACCATGACAAACTTAAAGTATTCAAAGCGTTTCGGGGCATTTCAACTCAGAAACCAATCCACCAATACAGCAACGCTTTGCACAACATGGACTGGTTGAAAGAGAAGGTCGATAGCATTTCTGTCCTACAGCAAAGTGTAGAGTATTCATTCTCAGATTGGTGCCATAGCACAATTTCTATACCCCTCCAGGCACATTCTTAACAGTGAATGGTCAGGACCAGTCAGTGGTATTGTAAAGCCATTTATTCATTTATTTTCCGTATATGTCTGTCTTTTTGTTTCGGATGAAATGTGGCTAATAACAGCGCACTTATTGTTGGATGCTGCTCAACCATTGCTCAGTACAGATTTATGCTTTGTGTGCAGGGACAGGGAACCGCTCCCCACCCTATTGTGCTCAAGGCTGAGCTCACCAGTTCTCTTGTTCACAACATTTTACTGCATGGTTAATCCCGCACACGAGAAACAAAAAACTAATCTGAATCTGGTCGTTAAATACCCAGAATTGGCCATTGCCGCTCATAGTATCTACCCAGTTTAATGGTTAGAATAACCACAACAAGAGACCCTTGAACTTTACAAATGTTCCACTCATTTAAGATGAATTGGGAAAAAGAATCCTTGGCTCTCCCATTGGTGTACCAGTCAGTAGTATAGTCAAATTTATGTTTGCCTGTCCCGTTTGGCACAAAATATCATACAGTCTTGCATTCTGTTGCTATCAAGAGATTTTAAGCCTCTATCTGGGCTTGTGCCATTGGGCTAGTTGGTGCCCAATGGCCGAGGCCAGTCTTCAAATGTAAAACAACTTCCGCATGGAGTTCATCAGCGTGTACACAAGTAAACCGACCATTCCTCGTGCCGCTAGCCTAATAGCATCTAGCATAAGACTAAACAAACATGCCTTTTCTGATTGCCAACTAGTAATCCCAATGAGTTGGTGGTTTTCTACCTGGACCTAGAATTCCAAAATTCCTTCCGCAGGGACAAACAGCCTGATAAAGTTATGGTGTGTTGCTATGAGTGATGACTGATTAGGATGATTGTGAAGTCTCACACACACATATACATAACTCTTACTGTCTAAATAAATAAAAATGCAATGCCTTTTGATTTTACTACAGCCTAACTCTTTCAACCAGTAACAAAAGGTTGCAAAAAGAAAGAATAGAAAAGAATACACGATGACTCCTTCAACCACTGAATTGTCAAAAGGTAAAAAATATATAACAAGAGAATATAAAAAAAGATTGCAGATTATTGCTTCAGCTGTCTATTTCAAGCATTGTCTGAAGCCCCGGCTCCACGGTGCTCATTTTTCCAATGCAACATCAAAGGTTTGGCTTCGGCCGAGGTGGACATGTGTGGCGGGCTCATGTGGGTCATTTTCTGAGGATGAGAGTCTGGTGTCCGGTGTCGGTAACAATAAAATACAGTTCCCCCCTCAGGGTGACTGGGCAGTAAAGCAGCAATACTTTATCCATGTTTCTGATAGGCGCCTTCCAGTGGACAGCGACAGCAGCCTTTATTCTCTTGCACCGCTTACTCCCTTTCAGTATGTCTGGGGAATGGGTTTTCTCACAGTCCCAGAAGCACATGAACACAGATAGTGGGCTGTAATCCACTTGCCACTGCCCCGTGATTGATTGTTTACACAGCTGTGAGACACCCAGTAGCTCACTCTTCCTTCAAGGCTTGCCGGACACCTGGCATTGGACAGTTCAGACACATCGGCGCACGCTGAGGAAAGAATCTAACCAGTATTATATTTAATCAGACCGTGCTATATACAGTATCTCTCTCTCCATCTTATGTACATAGATATAAGCTGATTCTATTTGAAGTTCAATCCTTGATCTTCAAAAGAGTTTCCAAACTCTTCTAGACTCTTTAACTACTCTGATATAAAGATTATTCCCTTGACCTGGGAACAGAAACAACATGTGCCTTAACATCTTAATTTCATGTCCGTTCGTTTAAAAACGTGCCACAGAATAGATGCCAACCGCTGCGCGATCAATTCCACCTAAGTGGCTTTTGCTTACATTCACCAATTTCCTTCATGAATATGGAGAGCGCCGGCCGCGCTGTTGTTTTCATCCGTGGCCTTTCCCCGACCCAGAAAGCATCCTGCTGATGTACAGAAAACCAGAACACGCGGGTCACTTTGTCCAGATGCAGACGCTACTTAGCTGTAGGGAATACAACACGACAGCAAAATGTTAAAAAATGACACTGATAATAAAAGGCGACCTGTGAGACGGCAGGAGATTTTAGAAAAAAATGCAGAAAGAAAATGTTTGTTAAACCGTAGTCACGATGCTATAGCAGACCAAAGCTGTCAGCATCAAAAATAAATGCATTTATTTCAATAGCATATTTATGTATAGCCTATTAAATGCACCAAAAATCATGGCAAAGTAATATTTTTTTTCTTTTAATTTGCATCTGTAGTTTATTTTATATAGTTTCAATTATTAATTGTCTTTTTTATTTACTTATGTATTAAAAAAATGTATTCTACCCTCTATTTATTTCCTGACATATATTTATTCCTGTCTTGTCTTTTCACATTTTCTTATGCATTTCTTCATTCATTAAGCTAATGAGGGCCGCTGTCACTCAAAGTTTATCAAGTCAAGATAATTTATTAAATTTAACCATGCCTAACGCCTGGAATAAAAAGTCCATACTCAAATAACATAAATAAATATATTATATATTCAGGGAACCTAAATATCAAAGAGATTCAGAAAGAAGTTTTCCATCTCGTGCTTTCTGCCTCCTCCTGATCACAGCGGCCAAAAGAGATGCAAAAACCAAATCCTCCCGATAAAGTGTAATTTCAATATATCCGCAATGTGTTTGCCTCGGAATACATCCCTAATCCTCGAGATCTGTAGAATCGCCCCCAAATAAAACAGAAGATCGCTGCACTTCTGCTGTTTATCGAACGCGCGGCGCGGGTTTCCCGAAGTAAAAGGTGACTGGCAGTTCTTCACAACTGTTTGTTTTTGACTCAAATGCCTCGAAAACAGGCGAGCAGACTGGAGAGAAGGCGGCGTGAATGTAAAGGACTTAATGCAACACTTACGATACAGAATATGGTTATACCTCATTTAGATTTCATTTTGGGGCAAGTTTCAACCAATATGGAAAAAAAAAATACCTCTGCATGCAACACCTAAACAACTTGATTGGACTGGTAGATCTTTGCAGCAGCACAATCAGTTCCCAAGGGTGTGACTCCAGGCCTCCAGAATTGTGGGCGGGGCTTTCTTTAAGGCTTTGTAGCGTCTTTGTCTGACTGATTTTTGTGCAACATTTGTTTATCTAATTGTTTTTTTTGTATATGTACGTTTTTTCCGTTTGTAAATCTGAGATCTGCAGAACCAATCCCCCAGGAAAAACAGAAAGCTCAGAGACAGGAACACATTTTACATTGTCATACATACATGGGGTATAGTGCATTTATCTATCAATAGCCTCATTTGCGACGCCTCTTTCTTTTAAAACAACTCACCTCCAGTCTTCTAGCTTCCCTCCGGCATCCATAATTTAAATTCGTTATTTGTAGTTATAGTCAAAGTTTTATCAGCCGCAATAAATAATGAATTAACGCACAAGAAATGAATTAATCCACCGAATGACTGCAGGGAACGAATGATTGCCATTTGAACGCGTTCAGACTCGATACAGACTATAATCATTCGAGGCCAAAGCTGTTATTGCCGGAATATTTCAGCTCACGCAGCCGCGGCGGAGAATAATGGCGTCTGATTGTTTTGACAGTGTCTGTTATTATTAATATCTTCTTTGTGTTTAACAAAAGCAGATTTGGAAATGGGGAGTGGAACTGTAAAATGTGGTTGATTTGTGTAGTGCTTTGGCAGCCTGAAGGCGAGTCTTACCATCACGGTGGTAGAGAAGGTCTCCACTGGTAGCTGTCGATACGTTACGTAAAAGATGTTCCGCATAATTTAAGGCAGACAAAATAAAAATATAAACATTTACCAGATTAACAGATTTGGTATTTCCTTTCCAGAAGAAGATTTTCAGTCATTCAAGTCATGATAGTAAAAAAATAAACCAAGACTAAACGCACAACATCATGAAAAAGACATTTTTGTTGCCGAGCCCTTAACCTACCCGAACCAAGAGTGACTGAAATCAAAACCAAACAATGAAGAGCAAATAAAACACCAACGTCACATGCATGAGTCAAACCCTGACTCCCCTGGGTGATGCGCCTTCATACAAGTCGCAGCCAGTGTCATGAGATAAGGAAAATGGAAAATTCATGTCCGTGCGCACAAATCGATCGATGGAATTGCGCGAATGCTCCACGAACCCAAAGACTTCTCGGACGCGCGACGGAGGCAGAAAATGTGCCGTCAGTTGACATTCGTGAGTCTGAAAGTTTTGCCATGTGTGTGTCTCAAAAAAAAAGGGACAATTTGCTCCACGGAAAGAAATTTTGTGTGAAAGTGCGTGGTGTTGCCAGGGATACTTCCTGTGCCGCGAAATGGTACAGGAAATCTGAGACAAGTTCAAAAGCAGTCATTTCAATTGTGCAATCGAGCTTATTGTTGAGTTACAAAGAACATAATGAATAAATGAAATCTGGCAATGTGAATAATTTAAGGCTGTAAAGATTTTAGAGAAAATCTCGAGACCCGAAACGGATCGATTAAAGCAAGACTTATTGTTGGCAACTGGAAATGTTTTCCCATGTTCAAGCCATTTGCTTCGTTGACCCATCTGTCAACGTCAGCCTGCCCTATAAATGGTTCTTCAGAACGGCAAAATGGAGCCAATTCTGCATCAGATAAACATTTTGTGTAATTTGTCTCGCCTCCACACTCGTTGCCACAAATGGGAAAATCGAGCCTGGAAACTCAATCCAGGCTAAATCCGGGGCACAGACGTGTTGCTGCTCATTAAGGTGGGGGACGCCCCCTTTTCCGCAGCGTCGGCGTGGCTAATTGCACATTGATACATTAATGAGCAAACTCTGCATATAGCACATTTTAAATTAGCATTTTAGAAGTAAGTGCAAAGCAGAGTGCGACAATGAAACATGACTAATCAGGCTCAGTGCATTCGTCTTTGTGAATAAATCATACACCGTAACGACAAACAGCTACTGATGTATAATTTGGTATCAAGTCTATAATGATGGTGAGTATAAGCAATCTTCTATAATAGCAGTGCTACATCAATATCTTAAAATGATTCTATTGTCTCTGCTCCCTGTGGTGCAGTTCAGTGCTATCCTGTAGTCTTTGTCTCATCCGTGAGCCCAGCAGTGGAAATCAATAGTTTTTCACCAGATAACAAAGGATGTTGTACATCAACCCCGCTGCATTTCTGAAGATGAATTCAATCAACAGCTCTGTGTCTTTCATTATGCGGCGGGGAGGCTGCTGTATTTTGTTGGCGTAATCAGTTTAACCGACGTGTGTCAAACCTTTTTTGGTTAAGTGTGTTTCCCCTCGAGGAGTCGGCGGAGCGGAGCGTCTTTTCGGAGATGCAAGAAACTGGGACAGCTTTGGTGGAAATGTTAGAGGAGCCGGCTTGTTCCTGGAAGGTCACCTGTTTGAATTCGCAGATCCGCCGGGGTACTTGTGGGCTGGGAGAGTGAATGAGAAACATCCTCCAGAGAGACGAGGAGGGAGACAGGAGACAGAAAGGGAGATGGATAGATATAAATGACCTCGGCCTCCGGAACTAAATGTCCCCGTACGTCTAATCTAAGAAGTTCTCTCTCTTTTTTTTTTTTTTCTTGACTGCATATTCACCTCGTCCTCCCAACTGTGTCTATCAAGAATATAATGCAGGGAGGAATGGACTTCTCAGTCGTTGGGGAAATAAACTAAGCATTTGTGATCTGGCTGTACGTGCATTCGCCTCGATGCTAGGTGACAGGCTTTTCACAAGAGATCAGTGGTTTGACTCCCATCAAAACAATCTGTAGATCCAGGACTAGAATAGGTGGAAATAAAACTTTGGGTCACTTTTGGTCGCAGTACTTGATTTTCATATTTACAGTACGTCCAAGCTAGTGCTTCAGTTTTCTGAAGCATGGCACCGTAGGCAATGGGATATTATTATTATGTATTAATGTATTAATCAGTGTAGATAATGAATTATTCCTTTGGAGGGATAGACTTTCCAACCTTTTTTAATTAGATTTAAGCTGACTGGAAACAACACCAGCCCAGAGCAGCTCTGATCTATCGTCCAATGTTTTGTTGACCCATCGAGCCACCCAGACCTCCTCCAACTATTCCAATTGCAGCAATCATCCAAAAAATATATATATTCACTTAAAATGGACAATTTTTAAATGGGTTTTTGAATGGGAAATCATACACATTTAATTAATTTACAATTTAATTCCTGGCACAATAAAGCCTGCAATAAGGGGAGGGATCTGAGTAATTCCTGGAGCATGCCATTCCCTTGTTTCCCGCATTTCACGGGTTAAGCGTTGCAATAATATTGCCTGCTGCATTCATTATGTTGCATCATAGTAGCAGAGTCCTTACAAACCTGTTTAGAAAAAGGTCCTATCCAGATCTAACCCAGATTCAGGTTAGATGCAAGGAATAGAAAGGATTTGGAAGAACACTAACCACTTGGTCACATCTAGAGCGTGGATTACCACAGTATTTATTAAACCTGCAACAAAGATTTTTCAAGCACAAGCTCTTGTGTTTCCCAACATATGACAGATGTTGCCAGTGCTGTTAATCAACTATATTTACACTGTCTCTAATTTATAATCCCACCACTGTTTGCCGTTCTCAAATCCCCTATGGTTATGTTCTTAAGTGCACTTGTCACGCTGTGTCATACGCAGTGGTGCTGTCAGAGCGTGATGCACATGTTCATCAAAAATGCACACAAGGCACTTTGATCACTCACTATGGGGGCCTGGAGAGCCAGTGCACAGGTGTTTGCTACTTTGACAATGTCAGTGCCTCGGTCCCATCTGGTCCTACTGTAACATCCATATGCATGGCGTTTTCAAGCTTGCCCGCCTGCCTCTGCACCCCCTATCCCCTCCTCTCGCTGTTGCAGAGATAAGGACCGCTGAGGCTCGCTTCGATCTCAAGAGCACCTTCAACATATCCTCGCAGCATCTTCCACAGCTCTGATAATTCTCTTACATTTCATGCGTTCTCGCTTTGTATTCGTTCACCCGAGCGCTGTGTGTGTGTGGAATACCGGCTCCGGGGGAACGCTGCACTCTCTCAGCTACGAGAGGAAACATTACAGTGAGGTCTTTAACAAATGTTAGTTTTGACTGAAAATGCACAAATCACGCAATAAATGTCAGACCGTTGCACGCAGTTAATGCCGGTTGCTGCTGTGAAGGGGATGAGTTCAGTCCCTCCCTTAAAGCGCAAAGAATCGCCGAAAAACAGTGTCATAATTGAAACATTTGTAATTTGTACATTTGTACAACTGTCTCCTGAAGCTGAATAGCTGATGTCATCCGCGGACAAACCCCGGCGCTGCTCCTCAGACAGTGAATAATGGAACGACTGCTGCGACTGTGACAGCAGACACGCCGATTTCACTGGTGCGCGGGCACATATTCCGATACGCAGCTGGAAGCCCCGCATTCACATAAAAACCCATTCTATGAGCAGCCGGAGCGGGTCAATAATTCACTCTCGATGGGCCATCACCAGAAAGTGTCCCCTGATGACATCATCAGGTTGCGGTTTTAATGCTTTGACTTCCAGCGCAGGGAGACATCTGTTAGCTCGCAGACATTCGCTTTATTGTGCGAGGGTTCTCACAAAAAGCACAATAAATCTGGGGTTTTAGGGTGGATTTACCTTCTTAGTTTAAAAAGGGAGAATTTGAAAGAATTTAAAGTGCTTAAAAATAAACAAAAATGAACAAAAGTGTTGAAGACATCTAATTATTGTGTTGCAGAGTGCAGAGCAACCAACAATTGTTGGCTTCTTCATTGCTTTGCAAGCCCTTGCACGTCCCCACTGCATCTACTGAAGTTAGCATGTTAATTAGCTTGCCATGTCCTTTAATGACTGCAAATGCTAATGTCTCTTGATAGTGACTTGATGACTGAAAATCTTGCCGACCCAGGTTTCCGCTTCTTTGCACACCATGGATGCTAACTCTATGCACCTATGATATCCAAGTAACATGGAACTTTAGAAAAAATGTAATACAAAACAAGACTGTAACCCAAGCACAATATGGTTATAAGTTTGTGGTAAAAGAGGAGATATATTGTCAAGAAAGACAAATGGTGTCCCCTCCCAAAAGAAACAGTGGCTGAGTTTCTTGGGGAACTGGACATACTGTATTCCTCACTGAGCTTGCAACTTTACAGCAAACTAAAATAAGCCATACTTGAATAAATCAAATTGCCCTGACGCGTGGGCTGCATCATCAAACACTCGGACACTGAATCGCTCGGGCCGTTCGGCGCTTCACAAGGTAGGAGCGCGAGCAATAAGCAAGCATCTAGTTTGTTTGCTTTTTTGTGCACAGCAAAGCTACAGTACGGTGCATGCGGGGGAAAAGCAATATAACTTTCTGCAGACGTAATACATCAAGGTTGTTTTTCAAGAACTGCAGGAGTTGTGGGCCTCGGACAAGTGGAATCAAGTGCGATTGTGTCAGAAGCAGTAACATTGAATGCTCAGCTGCGACCTTGGGGGAAATTGCATCACGCTCACCCTAAACAAACCTAGATTTTCGTACAAGTGATCCGTTTTATATTGTTGTGCTATAAGTTAAAGGAAGAAACACAGTTTAGATTTGTTGTGCAGATGCATAATCTGATTTTCTTCGCATATTTTTAATATTTGTTTGTATTGTTTATTAGTTTCGGGTTAAATCAAACATTTGTGCATGTCCTCCAGCCCAAAGAAAGACTTTGGGAATAAAAAGCAAAGTAACTGTGATTCTTCATTTATGCACCAGCCTCTCATTTGGTTATATAGACCCAACAAGTTGTGAAAATGTAATTAGAACACCTAGCTATTAATATGAAGCAGTTGGAGGCTGGTGGCTGATTATTCATTACCTCTTGTCTACACACTCGCACAGCTGCCCGAGCAGTGTGTCGCTGTCACAGTCGCCCCATCTGTTTGGTGCTCGTGGTTAAAGTAAACCAATAAACGGATGAGAACTGGGGGAGGGAGAGGAAGGAACGTGGATGGAGGCTTTGCAAAAATACACGTTGTAAATGAACGAATATTCCAGAGAGGAAACACTCGCTGCATGACATGACATCAAGAAAATAGTCAACGCTGGGCTGCAGCAGAAAAAAAGCGAAGGGATAAAAAACTTAATCGGTCATTCTTTAGGCGCTATTTTAAGTGTTTTTAACATTTATTTAATTACTCTGAAGTTTGATTTTCAGAAATTAATGATCTGTCATCATTAGGTTTTTATTGGGTAATTAATTCCATCTGACAGCTTTATGTCATGCACTGTAAAACTTGAAATTACATGCTAATACCTATGGAAGCCTGAGGAATTAAATAAAAGAAAAAAAAAAGTAAGAAAATTGATGGGTCTGTGGTAATGACACGTTTTGTGCAGTTAGAAAATGAACATGAACTCTTCATCTTTAAATTGTAGCAGAATCGGCTTTGCAGGATAAAGGCATGCCAACAGGTTTGGTACAAGATGTGGGAAGGTGGGCGAAGGTGGGAAAATTCCTAAATTTCCTAGTCAAGCATTTTTCATGAGCCTGGTTGACAAAGACAAGCTGCTGCACAAATCTGGTTTGGAACGAAGGCTTCTGCATGCTTTGCATTCTTTAAAACCAGGAGCAGTACGTACGGGGTAAATCGTAGAAAGTACTGCAGGCAAGCTTGCATACAAAGTTTTTCCCGGATGTTGACGGCCTCGCTCTTGTCAGAATAGCCGGTGAGGACTATGCACCATTCCCGCGGCTGACACAGAAAGGCGGAAAAATAAATGGAAACTAGTCAGAGGCCATTACATCTGTGCACAGCGGAAAGCATACTGACAGTTACGACTGCCGTCTCGTCCACCGGTGTTAGCTAAGCAATTTTGGCAAACACTCGCACACTGAGGCCAATTTCCCGCAAAATGCCACGCTAAGTGAATTACATAGAAGCTCTAAACGGTCAGAGACTGTGTTCCCTATGGTGAAATCGTTGAGTAACACACGTTAAAGACAGACAAGTATGTGAGCATTTACATTTACGCAGGCGATTGCTGAAACCATGCTGGTGTCGGCAAAAATGGCCGCCTGACCGGAAAATAAACTTGATATCCCACGGCTCATTGGTGCATTTGAAGTGGTTTTTCGACAGCGCTGGAGTTCTGCTGCACACAGGATTGAGCTCCAGGCTTTAACAATATGGACAATACATCTTTCCCGGATCAGTACACTGTTGGTTTTGGCCTCTTACGGGATTTGTCGGCGGCGAGAGAAATATAGAGGACGACCCGACTTTTTTTGCAGGCCTTTACACCTTTCTGCATCGAGGTCAGCAAAAGAAATGTGTCCAAATCCCATCTTCCTCCATCAAGATAAAATAGAATAAAAACACACACACACACACACACATGCCGTGTTCTTGTGAATTTCCGCTGGTAGTTGCGCTTCTCCCTGAGATGCTGAGGTGTGAGCTTGCATACGGACTCACTTCAAATTGAATCAAAGACTAGAAACAGAAAAGAAGCACATACACGAGCCTCTTACACAATGCAGTACATCCTTCTATAGATGTATATGCATTCATCAGTATGATACGTCGATATTGCATAACCATTGTCATCCTTGTTGTTAAATGAAAATGGAAAAAAATGTATTTGAAAACCAGGAAGACAATATGAGAATGACACGCCTTGACCCTGCAATGTCACAGCTGATGAATAAGAAAACGGAATGCTCACATCTCGGATTTGTAGATGCCTTAACTCAGAGAAGCTGTTTTCTTGCTCTTTCACATCTCATGCTTTCATTTTTAATTAATCTCTAGGTTTAAGCTTGGGAAGTCTCGCCAGCCAATTAAATACAGTTAGTCCTCTGCCTCGAGTTTCTCATCAGCTTGAACCTCAAATACGCTGCCTGCATGTGTGGAACTGGGCATGTAGGTATGCTTCAATCTTCTGGAACATTCAAAGGAATACAATTCTTAGAAATCCTCACCCATGGTGGAGGGTGAGACACTGGTGATGTTCCATAAGAGGGCAGATATGATCATATGAAGCAGGGTGTTTGTTGCGTTGGATTAAATGGTTGAAGCTCGCACATAGTTTTGCATCAGGGTAAGAAGAGAGGCCGATGAAGTGATGCACCCATCATGCCTAGTGTCTACTGTACAAGCCTGTGGGGGCAGTGCTATGATCTGGGGTTGCTGCAGTTGCTCAGATCTTGGTTCAGCAGAGGTCAGCTGACTACCTGAATATACTGAATGACCAGGTTATTCCATCAGTAGATTTGTTCTTCCCTGATGTTTACGGGGATATTCCAAGACGATAATGCCAGGATTCATGGGGCTTTAAGTGTGAAAGTGTGGTTTAGGGAGTGTGAGACATCATTTTCACACATGGATTGGCCACCACAGAGTCCAGACCTTAACCCCACTGAGAATCTTTGGGATGTGCTAAAGAAGGCTTTTCCGCTGTAGTCGGACTCTCCCATCCCGTGTTGCATTCATTTTTCACCAAAATCTTGCATTGATGATGGAAGTAAATCTGGTGACATTGCAGAAGCTTATCGTAACAATACCTCAGCGAATGTGTGCTGCAATCAAAGCTAAAGGTGGTCCAACAAAATATTAGCGTGTGTGACCTTTTTCTTGGCCAGGCAGTGTATTAAACGCATTAGTTTATGGCATTCTAAGCTAAATCTGCTAAGACTTGGTGTATGTTCATTAGCTTATCCAAAAAGTTTTCAAAAAAGGCAACTGGACTTGTAGATTTTGGAGAAGACGTTTCACCACTCATCCGAGTAGCTTCTTCAGTTCTGAGGGACTGGTGGGAAGTCTGAGGTTTAAATAGGAACTCCTCCTGAGAAATCTTGCTTGTTATGCTAATAACCTGAAACCGGTGCAGCTATTCCCACTAACGACTGGGTACTTACCTGTTGTGAGGGGGGACTGTTTTGGTCCCTGTCCTCTTCTCTATGAATGGTCCTCTAACGACTCTTGTCCATCTGAGGCTCCAGTGTCAAGGTGTGAATGAGACTGAAACTTTTTGGGGACAGAAGTTAAAACTGTATTGTAAATAGATGGCAAATTAAATCTCATCTTCATTAGCTTAGCATATATATATATATATATTTTTTTTAGAAACGTTAGCATCATAATATCACATAAAACAGTAGACATGAACATCAGAATGTTAGCATTGTCTTTGTAGTATAGTACATCAACTTGTACAATACCAACTTGCTGGTGCTAAACAAACATGATTACACAAGTTCCACTTGGTACAGCTTAGCATATCATGTTAATTACAAATCTTAACATTCTCCACTAAAATAGTTAATATAAGCATCAGAATGTTAGCATTAGCATTACTAGTATATTAACATGCTGATTTTAAACAGGTATGACTGTACAATGTCCACCATTTTAGTTTAGCTTAGCATGTTATGCTAATGTTAGCGTTTTCAACTATGATTGTGAACGATAACTGTTATGGTTCTGGGTTTTTTCTGTGTTTCACGTTCTGTCATGTTTCGTGTCCTGTTTCCTGTTTTACTTTGTTAAGTTGTTGATTTCCTGTCTCACTCCTTGTGTTTCTCTTGATTAGATCATTATTTCAGCTGGCGTCTCTTGATTTCTGTCACCTGTGTCTCGTCACTCCTTGGTTCCTCGTGTGTGTATATATATCCCTGGTTTCCCCTTTGTTCCTGTCGCGTCATTACCAATGGTACCAATTTCCCAGTTCTCTTGTGTCTTTCACTCCGCTGTTTTTTCCACCCCTAGTGTCTCTTGTGTTTTTCCAGTGTCTCTTGCTTCCTTTTTGTAAGTTTGGGTTTTTGGTTTTCCTGCCATCGTGCAGCGCCTTTTGATCCCTTTTTATTTTATTAAACATAGTAAGTTTCACCTCCACCAGCCTCCTCTGCCTTTTGTCCTGCACTTGGGTCCTACCTCACCCCGGACATACCGTAACAGATAACATTCTGATATGCAAGCATGCGGATGTAAAACGGATACCATTTTAGCTTAGCATAGCATGCTAATAACAAATAGTATTTTGAGCTAAAACCACAAACTTGTTAGATATCTGTGTTTAACATCAGAATGTTAGCGTTATTGTGAGTATATGTACATGCTGACGTTGGCATTTATTTTTAAAAACCCATTGCGTCTCATTACAGCCTCAGGGTATGGTTGTGAAGTTGCAAAAGTGTTGTCTTTGTTTTAGTATACTGCTCATACACACACGTACACTCAAGTAAAACGCATGAATAATTAACAGCCACATGTTGCACCTTATTAAAATGAAACTTGTGATTAATCTTTATGCCTCGGTACATCAGCTTTTGCTGACCCATTTTTATGCTTCCATGCTCCCGATACGGTTCATAAGTTAGCAAAATTGCTCTGAAAATTAATAACACATCATTATGCATTTAAGGTAACGCAATTACACATCTTGTTATCATTATCACCGTCCAAATATAGTGTGCTGTTTACCACTCCTGGCACTCTTTGAAACATTCGGAGATGTCTTCATTGGGGAGCCTTTATACAGAGCTAATCACATTTAATGGACCAATGTACGTTGTTAGTGAGACTGTCACGCTAATGATAAATAACACACTGTGCCTAAAACAAAAGTGGAACTTGTTTTGTCATCACTGGAACACTGTAACAGAGACACTGTACCAGAGATCTGCCTAAAACGTGGACACATATTTGATGTGAACTGTACTTGATGGCTGGCTGACAGCTTTCCACTTGCGCCCGACCTCCCCCTCCTTTTTTTCCCATTGTCAGAAAGGATTTCGTCTCATCTTGACTCAGTGCAGGGAGCTGGCGGCTTCTGGTTGAAGGCGCCAATGGGATTTGGGGAATAACTGCTACTCCAGATTAAGGATGGAGATGAGGATGACTAGTGACTGACAAAACAGAGTTATGGGAGGGCTGGTAACTATACAATATCAAGGTCAAACTGTGGTGAAGGAAAGGCTGAAGCCATACTGATGGGCTGAATGTGCACCAGCCTGCCCGTTATGGTTTTGAGAAACGGTCGTGGCAGATCTTTCACCAGCAGGTTTAACATAACACCTCGAGACGGTGACGGTGGTTTCCCATGATTTCTTTTAAAGATGCTCTAAAAAGGAATTCTAAATAAACTACCAGTCCTTTCTGCTGTTATGTTAGACGCTTCTTAAATATACTCAACTGGAAGAGGGAAGTGAATTATACAGCTTACTAAAGCAAAGGAATTGCTTTAATGTACTGCACCTGCACTCAGAGTGCACACGCATACACAGACTGTGTAGGAGAATGCCCACTGTATCCCTCCAATGGTTTACATAACTGAAATGATGTGCTTCAGCTCTTCCCTCCTTATCACCATGAGCCACACTTTATTGCCAGGGCTACCTCAAAGAAAATTAAATGCAGCCTCATCCGTTTGATAACCCCCCCTCCCCCCTAAGCACATTTTGTTAGCTTCTATTCCTGTTGAGATATTGTTGAGCTGTTGTGTTTTCTCGAATGCTCCTCCCAAAGATCCGGCTAAACGCCATTTTTGCCTGTGTTTTCCTTTCGCCACAATAACAATGGCTCACATTAGCTTTTGACTCCTTTCTACGCCCCTGTGTGTCTGACAGTGTCCCTCTGGCTGGTAAAAACAATGAACAATGACGCTGGCAGAAGGCTGCTCTGTTGCACGGATAGTCTCCATTATATTCTGTTTTGCTTTACTTAGCATACTCTTTTTATTTTTACTAGAGATGTTGAGTGTAGAGCCTCGCACAAGAGACGCCCCGCAAATCATTAAATTACACAACAAGATTGAATGCCCCGCGAATTAGTCTCTGCAAGCCTTTCACTGTAAACCATTAATCAATGGCCCTCGCTGCTCACAAAATATAAACCCAATTAATAACATATTGGAAAATAAATGACTTTTTCTGTTGAAATAAGTACTCTTTATGTCTTTTTGACCTTTCCACAATTATTTCCGCCAAATAATTCTGTAATTAAACTTTTACTTCTTTTAAAGTTGCATAAAAAGTATTTTTTTTTAGAGGAGTGCACATACTAGCCCTGATTATGCACAACATTCACAACTTATGTAATGCTTGCATATAAATAGAGAGACTCTTGTGGGAGTGCTGCTTGGACACACCGCGACTTCCCATGATTGAATCACACTGAAAACAATAATGGCTTTAGAAAACGTGTCCCCATTTGACTGTAATTTGAGATGACCTTGAAGCACTCGGTTTGGTGGTACACAGCATGACAAATGATTGAGGTTATGAATATTATGCAGCACTTACTGCGCGCGCAATCCGTCTTCCTGCGAGTGCTCGCCATAGCCAAAAAAAAATAAAAAAAATAATAAAAAATAAATATCAGCTGCAGGTTCGTCTCACCAAAACCAAAGCGTAATGGAGATGGAAAGATATGGGGTTAGAGGGCGGCCATAAATTGCATTAATAATGAACATACTTTCGGGAATATAAAAAAGAGAGGAAGTCAAGCTGACTGAAAGCCATGAAGACCTCAATTACCAAAATAAAACAGTATGATATTAGTTCAACAAGGTCATTGGAATCACAGACATGATAGGCTAGTGTGTGGCAGTATATTTTGTTCTCGCTAACCCCACTCCTTCTCTTCATGGCTTCTTTATAAGAGAACAAATGTGCAAAAATTGAAACTGAAAGATGCAAAAATATTGGGATAAATGGAGGGAACCAAACTGGAGCCAAAGCTTTATATATTTCATCTTTTTGTAAAAGAAAACAAATGAGCATTTCCTTAAAGTCCCTGAATGCCACGCACCGTCTCCAACAGACTCTTTATTTTGCACGCTTTGCTAATTATTCAGCATTCACACGAGCATTGAGCGCCACGCTTCCAATTTACAATTACCTGCAAATGCTATGGCCTTGTAATTATCTCTCCGTCTGTCATTATTTTCATATTACACATCGCATAAAAGGCTGTGATTACAAATCCTTTATGTTTTCTGTCCGGCGCATCCACCTCTCCCCACAGCACACCACCTACTTCTGTTACACAAATGTGACCGCATGATTTAACACAACCATTTCTATTTTCAGTGTACCTGGTTTTCAAGAGCGAACCCTGGGGTAACATTCTTTTTTTTCCTGCAGATTTTTTTTTTTTTTTGACAGAATAATGATGCAACTGCTTTGGAAATGAATGCAACTTCACACATTTTATTGAGTATAAGCAGAACGAGAAAAAAAAAAAAAATACTGTCAAGACCTGCCAGGACAGAGATGTAGATTCTTGTTGGGTCTGTTCTCTTTCACATTAATACTTGATACTGATTTGGAACTTTGCGCCGAGTTTGGCATCTGTTAAATGGCTCGGGGTGTGTTGCAGTGAATGTGATCAGGATTGCACAGTCATAGTAAATGAAAGGGTTTCTCAGCAAAATTCATCAGCGCTCACTTTGAACTCTTGGAGAGAATATACAGGAGCCAGAATACAGAACACCTCGCCAGGTTCAAAAGACTTGCCCTGCATTGGGAATAATAATGAAATGCACTAACATGAAGTTAGCAGGCAAGAACATACAGAAGCCATGCACTCCATTTTCAAAAATGAATCTAATGATTCAACAACTTATTTTTCCTACAACCATATAGCTATCCTGACTAACAGTTTAGGCCAGAAGTGGTAGAAAAGTAACTTGAACAAGCTAAGGAGTAGAGAAAAATGCATTTTGAGAGCAATTAGTTGAGGAGGGGTGGATGATTTGGCGACGAGAGGCTGATGGAAAGACCTTCTCAAAGGGTGAGTGACTCCACTGACGAAAGTCTTGAGGGTCACTCCACCGCCGGAAAAGTCTGAAGAGACGGCGGGTCAAGGCGGATCGGCTCGATGAGCAGGTCAGAGTGGGAGAAAGGGATTGCTGAGTGTCCAGGAGAGGCAGAAGAGTTACTGGTGCGCGAAGAAGGACTGCAGCGGAAGTGGATGTCTTCAGTGTGTGGTATTGCAGTACATAATCAGAAGCTCTGACTTTGATAGAGCAAGGCTTGGAGTGCCAGAGGGAATCTAAGGAGCAATTTGAGATGTCGAACGTGAGACCATCTCCAGGTCTCTTGTATGCCTTAGGCTGCATGGACAAGAGAGTAGGTGAAAAAGAAGGAAGTTGCCAGTTGGTTTCAATGGGAGACAATGGCTCCAAGAATGGTTGGGTTAGTACTGAAATAGTGCATTTATGTACAACTGGTCTCGCCTTCTTACGCTTATCCGGATCTAGATAGCCAGGGCTGCAGTCTCACCCAGTGTTCCTGAGTTGGCCTTGAGGTCTCCTTCCAGTGGGGTATGCCTGAAACACCTGATGCCCTAGCCACCTCAACTGACTCCTCTCATATGTCCAAGCTCCATAATCTATCTCTAAGGCTGACTCATTCCGGCCGCTTGTATTCTAATGTTTGTGTTTCCTGTATTCTTAATTTAAACCTAATCCATTTCGGGTCACCTGGCTTCAGCTCCCTGAGTCTACTAATAGGAATTTGATATATTCATAGCTTGAGGATCAATCCCATTGCTGAACATTTAGCTGACCCCCCTTCACCTGAACAGAAAAGGCCAATAAAAAAGACTCCATCTAACTGGTACAGTAGACTATCCATACAGATATTACTCATATAAGCCTTTCAGAATCAATACTTTCACAAGGATCACACCTTGATCAGCATTTCCCTCTAAACACTGACGCAGGAGACTCGGTGAGGTCAGGGACTTCTCGGAAAAAGAGAGCAGCTCGGCCTTGTCGAGATGGATTCACAAAATGCTCTGCAGACATCCATATGTCTTCAGGGCATGCACTGACATGCGCCTCAACCCGAGGGTTCGAGGAAGAGTGAGGGGAAAAAATAGACCTGAGTGTTGCTTGCGTAGAGATGACACATGGACAACGGACTAGGCCCCCAAGGATCCCAAAGGAGAAGGTGAGGAGTGCTGACAACAAAGCCCCCCCTTCGCAGTCCTTTCTCTGAATGATGATGAATCTGCCTTCAAGGCTGCAACACAGAATCCAAATATGCAGCAGACGCCTCAAACAAAACAACCAAGATCCAACAGAAGAACAACCAATGTGCTGTGCAGTGTTACAAGTGCGTCGGCATATATGAAAACTTGAAAATGTCTGGAATGCATTGTATTTCTCGCCTATGCAAGTATCTCTGCAATTATTCGGCTCTAATTTTGTACTTAACCCACACGTTCCCATTGGCTTCGCCTCAAGACAAACTTTCATGTGTTTCCATTTGATTGATAGGAACTTTCTAAAACAGGCTACCTGCAGCGGAGACGACGGCGTTCCCACCATCAAAGAATTCTGGCTTTCAAAGACGGAAAATAAGATGGCCTCTCACAGGGATTTTTCCGCCGAGTTTACCTTTCACACAATGCTCCACGGCTCCAGGTCGGAGTAATTATACACTGTTAAGCGAGTCCCCGATGGCTCACGAGAACATGGGAGCGCGAGGGAAGCGTGGGGCTCTTGAAGTATTTTATTCCTCCGAGAAGCACTCCATTTTTTAAAAATACTTCATTATTTATTTTTCCCCCCATCCCTGAGCAGTTTTTGACTTCAAAGGACCGAAACATTCCTCGAGTATCCAGGTTTTCTATGTCTAATTAGGGATTCAAGAGGTGCCGCTGCTTGTAACCATGTGTTTTTCGCACACAATCAATATTTCTCCTGCTAGGAATAGATACTTCAGAGCCAAATATGATGGAGCTCAAAATCAAAAACAGCAATCAGCCAAGTGAACTGACATGTGTGGTTATAAAACACGACACTTGACATATGCAAGGCGACCGAACACTGCAATATAAGCCGTATAATAATAATCAAAATAATTCTTAAAATCTCTTCCATTTCGAAGTGAAAACATATAGAAAGTAATGGTAATTTATAGAGACTAAACTAGATAGGTGCATGAGGTTGACATCCCTTTTTGGCTCTCAGTTTAACAGCAAAATCATCCACAGTAATATGGCATACTGGGCCTTGGTCCAGCTATTAGATTTACATAATCTCCCAGTGAAATGTGGCTATTACTGTAATCATAGAACATCAGAGAGATTCTTTTTTTCTTATTAAGAAAGGGGAGATGAAGATTTGGCCAGCTGGTATAAATCGGCAGCCTGTTACCTTCTAAAAAAAATCATTTATATGATATAATTATAAAATACGTGCAACACAGAGTTTGATTCATGATTAATGTAGTGCATTGTAATTCCATGATCAAGGACAGAGTGCTGGTTTATTCAAAATTCATGTTAGAATCAAGACCCCACTGGCGCCTGGGGGCATCCATCTAAATCGCACTTAACACCAACCTCTGTCACAGCCGTCACCGTCCGGGCCGCTTTCCTTTTGAGCAGCATGGATTGTTTGCTCATCGTTCTCTTAGCGGCAAAGGCCAAAGAAGCTTAACCGCATTACGCAATCAGGAGGTCGTGGTGGTTGGTGAGTGTGCGAAATTGCTGATTTTAACCCCGGAGACAGCCGTGCACAACCTGTCTCTTACAGACAGTTAGAGCTTTTATCAACAGGGAAGGTCGAGGCCTTTGCTTTGCTTGTAGGAAGGTATTTAGCCAAACATCAATCCATGAAGTGTGATATCTGAGATTTGGAGCTAGAAGTGAATGTATTTTAATGAGAGAGAGAGGAGCTGGGGCAGAGCGATGGGTGCATCTAACCCACATTTGTATTTGTCTTTAAAGCCTACTTTTTAACAAATATACAGTAGAAGTAAATGCATTAGTTGATTCATTTACACAAATCCTATTGGGGTGATTTCCAGCAGCAGCAGGCAGCAACAGTGGGGGCAGCTGACTTTAAACATTAGATCTGAAATCTTGCATTTCATTCAGTCATATGAGCAGATGTAACAGCCCAAGTCCAGCCACCTGCTTATGTCTAATGACAAGGACTGCGGTGGTGTTTAAATGAAACACAATGGTTGTTCTTTCCAGGTGTCCTGGTAAATGGAATTTGGCCACCATTAATTAATCCAGTCACATAAACCTTTTTTCAAAAAGTAATGCTTCAAATTTAAAAAAAACAAGCCTGATTTAGATAGGACAAAGGACATTTGTGTGATTGTAATAGCAGCCAAATGGGCTCATTCTTCACTAAACTCAAATTAGACCCCATTACCACAAATTACCAGTGTTTTGTGTTTTGTTTCCCATTTTGGGACCAGCGACATGCAGACCAGCTACAAGAGAAACTGACTACAGGTGTTAATCATAATTGGGTCCTCTTAGTAGCTAGGGACTGGGTGCTATTAAGTTTTGGGTGAAACACTTCTGAAATAATTCTTTTAATATTGGTGCAGTTGTTGGTGTCCATTTGTTCTCATAGGTTAACTACTTTGTTGGCAATGATAAAAAAAAAATCTAAGCAGGTAAAACTACAGAGAAGTTAGCCATCTGTGACGATGTGAAGGAGGTGGATGTTTTGTTTTTAATAGAAACCTATTTGAACGGACAGATCTGCTGATGCGCAACTCCCTTTCGGAGCTATCCAATGCTGCACAGATCTGTCTCGCATTTCGCAGCAACGCGTTGCCATTCCACGAGACGTACAACTGACAAATGTGATTTTGAAGCCTGTGAGTCTATATTCAGTGAGTGGATGTGTTGCAGGTAGCCGCAACCGCAGAACTTCAAATGAAGCATGAAGTGTCTATATGACCTTTGTGTTCATCTTAAACATAGAACACACAGAAGCTTTGCACAAAAGAAAAGCATGGTAGAATAACAAACTCTGCAAGAGAATAAACAACTGCAGGTTGTTTCAGATCAAGCCTTTACACGGTGGACGTAGGCACTAATAGCGTCAAACCCTCTAAATCTCTTTAAATTGCAAGCCAACCTGTTCCAGTTAAGGTAGTATGCCTGATAGGTCCTCACTGAATAAGAGGAAATTGGATTTTTTTTTTAATTTAAAAGCATGCATTTAAAAATGTCATCCATACTCCACTACTGAGCCATGCATGGCCTGTTTGTTTGTAAGTACACTACAAATAGCGATACAGATGGGACGTTGAGTCATCAAGTTTAGTGGAATTTCAAGAGAGAAAGAGAGGAGCAACACATTGCTAAGGCGATTAGAGGAATAGTCAAAGGAGAGAATCCCCTTTACTTTAATCCCATATGGGTTTAAATGGAGAGGGACAGACACCGTTTGAACATTTGTGCAACCAAGGCAACAGTCAGTTTGGTTCAAAAATGAAAGGAGAAAGACGCCAACCCTCAGCTTGTGATTCCACTTTTGCTCTTTTAACTTAATGCAGTAAATTCAAACTATAGAACTCAGCGAATGCAGCAGCACCAAGAGGAGGAACTATAATGGAGCGTGAACGCATGCAGCAAACTGTT